>OY744522.1:176832808-176880308 GCA_963556195.1 Sepiola atlantica | reverse complement strand
ATTATTATTATTATTATGATTTGCTGTAGCGATATCATATAACTGAAATGTGGATGTCTCATTTTATCATGTAATTTCAATTATTGTTTAACATTACCTACCAAACAAACAAAACAACAAAAAAACGAGGTTGTCACTATTATACCCACGACTGCTACGACCAAATCCTACTATTTGTACTGTTCCTAGTAGATCTAACAAGCAGTCTTAGTAGGCAAAGAAAGCTTGCCTGGTGCTGCTAGGGTTTATGTAGTTGTAAAAGCGGGTTTGTTTTTTTATTCTCCTCCGTTGTATGAAGCGATTTCAGCCATTCACACAAGAACGTTCGAAAGAATAGCGTGGAAAAAATAACCAACACAAGAAGAAAAAGTGTTTGTGAAAAGCGCAGAGATCATAATCATTCATTATTAACGCGATCCGTACGCGCTAGCTTTTGTCTATTTTGTAGTATTCGGTTGTGAACTTGTACAACAGCAGCTAATTATTCCACTGCTTTCTAGGCACGTTTCTTTTTTTTTTTTAGTTTGTTTTAGCTTGTCTACCGAACACTTTCCCACATGCTTACCTTAAAGGTAGAGAATATATATTCTTCTTCGAACTGCTGTAAGCACCATCGCTTTCAATATGCACCTTTGTACACAGATTTTGTAAATACCTACATGGACACGAACAGATGATGTCGATGATGATGATTTTATTATTACCTTTTGGAACGTGAGGAGAAAACGAAAAAAAACAAAAAAAAAGAATTGGATCCTACATGCATGTATATCTGTTACTTATTTTTAATTTCTTCATAGTGTCTTATAAAAATCCTTTAACTTAATAATTGGTAATCTATCTTTTATTGCAATTAGTAACACGTGGCGTTGATAGTTAATTACGTTGTTCAGATAACCACAGGTACCTCCCTACAACAAGAGAAGAAACAAACAAACAAAAAAAAACACCCTTCATATTGTTATACCTTTCTTCTCCTTCGGACAGAAACCAACATGTTTTGTGCTTTTTGCTAGTACAGCTTGGAATAAGGGTCGATAGGTATGTATGTATGAATGTATGTATGTATACTCGAGATAGATCGGTTAATTAGAAGCCAGAGACATACTTAACATTTTTCATTACATGTTTAATTAAAAAAAAATAATCTTTTTAAAACGGACACAGACATAAAGTAAATGTGTCAGAAGTAATTGAAAGGCGAGTTTTTATAGAGCACAAAATAATAATTATATCATATCCTCTTCTTCATAAAAAAGCACGCAATATCGTTATCAAGACTTATTTCATGTTGTCCGCTTGTATAGCACATATAAATCACGCACTTTTTAAAAAATATATAAGGATCTGAAGTAAAAGTCATTTTAAATAACTTATTTCAAAAAGTAAATACGACCTCTCACACAAACCACAAATAAATTTCAAGTGGAAACCAGAATATCGCATTTACACATCCAAATCTCTTTCATATTCTAATCATAAACTTGCTTCATACCTATACACATAAGCGTGAAATCCTGAATCCGTGTCTTTCTTCTCCGACCAACAACAATTGCATTATCATGAAAAAAGGTAAGAAATATTCTTTTTTTTTTATATATACTGCATTTAAAAAAACAAAATCATGAAATTTATATCTGTTGGTACTTCTACAGAATTTGAACCGAATTGTTTTTTTGTGTGTTTTTGTTTTTTTAACCTTAACCCTAAAAATCTAACCTAACTTTTAGGTTTAGTTCGTCAAAAGTCGGGTTGGTTCAGTTCAAATTCTGTAGAAACACCTTTAGATTAAAAAAAAATGATATTTTTATTTAAATGTTTTAAAAAACGCAAAAATTTAAGTTATTTATTTTTACACATTTTTTATTTTATTAAGTTTTTGCGTACAACACTGCGAATAAATAGTTTGACTTTAAAACATTCGCAAAAACAAAACCATTACTGTCTTTTTTTTTCGTTATATTTCAAATCTAAATTCTTATATTTTTATGGTAAATGTAAAGATATACGGTCTAAACAGAATGCGATAAAAAATAATGTATAGTCAAGAAAAATGATTTTATTTTTTCATTTTTGTTAATATTATTAAGTGAGGAACCATTTCGAGTTAAAATCTATTTAGTATTACGCATGTAATCTTAAGGAAAACGCGCCTGAAATGTGTAAATATGCTAGAAAAATCGAGATTTTAACAACATGGCGTCTTACGTGACCGGAAGTGTTGTTTTTGAATATTGAGGCATGTTTTTTTTTTGTATCACTCAAGACGAAGAAAGTTTTAAAACATCTTTTTTCCCCTATTACTACGTAATACTACATTGATTTTAACTCCAAACGTTTAGCATGTCACAATATAAATTATTGCGTATACACTAATTTTATTGGAATTTTTTAAGTAACTGTTTAGAGCGTCGACCATTACATTTACTCTTTTTATAAATGTACAACAAAACTAATAATTACTACAGATTCGTTGTATTTTTCCTAGTTTGAATTTAGTTATTTTCCGTCTACGAAAAACCATTTATAACCAATGTCTTGTTTTAACAGCATGCAAAAAAAGAACTGATCTCAATTTCAGGTAATTGGAAAAATAATTAAACAAATACTAATCTCCATGAATATCAATTAAAAAAATGTTTTTAAAATGAAATTGTTAAAAAATATGACATTTTTAACAATCAATCGTAACTCGTAACCCTTTTCCTCCAGTCCTAAAACGAAGCACATGTTTCTTGTTGAAGAGAAAAGCGGTATCATCGTGAGACAGCAACACTCAATGACTCGCATACATTTCATCGGGAAATCTATTTCATACATTGTTTACTGTGAAATAAACATGTTCATCTATTGTTAGCCAGTATCTCGTGGCAATGTAAATTGAAATCTATATTTTCCGTCTCGCCCGCCTGTTATTTTATTTTATTTTTTTATTGAAAAGAATTAATGAAAAAATACCGTTACATTTGATTGGTCCATTCGGTCCCCACCTCCACACAGCCATAACGAGATCCCTTTTTTTTCTTTTTTTAAAAATTCTATTTTCAAATTGAAATCTAAATTAAAACTTCGGAATAAAAAATGACTTAAAATTTAAACGCGTTCTTCTTATTTTAGAACATTTTGAATAGGAAATACATGCATAAATTTTATTTCACTTATTAATTCAATATTTTTCTCTACATGCCTTTCCTCTCGCACTCTCTCTCTCTCTTTCTTTCTCTCTCGCACTCTTTCTCGCCATCTCTCTTTCTCACTCTCTCTCTCTTTCTCACTCTCTCTCTTTCTCTCTCTTTCTCACTCTCTCTTTCGCACTGTCTCTCTCTTTCGCACTGTCTCTCTTTCTCTCTCGTTCGCACTCTCTCTCTCTTTCTCTCTCTTTCTCTCTCTCTTTCTTTATCTCTCGCACTCTCTCTCTTTATCTCTCGCACTCTCCCTCTTTCTCTCCCTTTCTCGCTCTCTCTCTCTCCTTTTTTCTTTCTCTGTCGCACTCGCTCTCTCTCTCGCGTGCGCGCACACTCTCTCTCTCTCTCTCTCTAATAGTTTGTCTGTCGTTTTTTAGGTATAGTAGTAACCTGGTGTAGTTGTAGTATCAGTAACTCCCTCACGTCGACTCCATTCTCTCCCTACAGAGGGAGGGGGGTATGAATTAAATTGCTCGTAAAAATGTTCTCTGCTTCTATAGTTTCACAATGACATGAACATATTTAAAGAAATTTCGAAACTTTGTTATGTACGTACGTGTTAGTTGAAAATAAGATTCTACAGAAAAAAATACGCAAATTCATCCAGTATTTATCAAATTAAAAGAAAAAGAAGAAAAAAAACGATCTTACGTATCTGTAGACATTTCAGCTTACTGATTAGGCAAGGGAGATAACTCGATTTTTTTTTAAAAACTCAAAATATAAGAAAAATGACGACATCGTTTTTTTTAATATTTTTAATTCAATAAATACTGGATGAATTTGCGTAATTTTTGGTGTACAGTCTTCTTTTTAGCTACCACGTAAGTACATAACAAAATTCAGACATTTTTTGGCTATTTTTTTTTTTAAAGAGAGGCTTAATATGCCATTGTGAAACTACAGAAGCATCAAATTCTCATTATATATTTACCTTCATTATACAGCCTATCATTTGTCCATTTAAAGGATTTTCTCCTTTTTCTAGTAAAAAAAAATATCATTTCGGTCAATCCACAACATTTTAATTAAATTGTTTTAATCTTTACTAAAACAACGAACTGCATTATTATGTCTCACTCTGTTTTAATTACGACCTTCCACACATTTAAAACTATAAATCAAGTTTCTCTTCCGTTGGGTAAAAAAAAAACAACAAAAAACAAACAAACAAACATTCATTATAAAAAACAAAAAAGAACAAGTCTTCTTCTTTCTCTTCTCTCCCTCACTCTTTTTATACTACTACTACAAGTGGCTTCTCACAGAGCACGCACGTTGAAATATATTTTTACACACGCGCCCATCCATTTTACTACACACATTTATTATGAATGAGTCGAGAAAGGACCGTCCCTCACGTCTGCATCCGGGAATTTTTGCTCAATGGATTAATTTCGTTAATAAATCCTTTGAACTAATTTGAACGTTTTTGAGTTTTTCTCCAACAATACATTGAATTTATCCAATAATTGATGTTATAAGTAAAAAATTAACAAATCATATTAAATATATTTAATTGCATTTAAAAAATACATTTTAATAGACTCGACCAACAATAAAAACATTAACAGTGTTTTTTGTTTTTTTTCCATTTTTCTTCTTCTATAAATCGCGTTGTTTAAGAAGAAAACAATAAAGTAAAAACATAGAACGAAAGACATGCTTAAATACATCCATGATTTTTAGAAAATGTATTTCTTTGTTAGAAAAAAAATAAAAATAAAGGGACACTTGTTTATATCCAGGTTCGAGTAACGGAAACAACCGAAAAGAAACGATAACAGACGAGACAAAAAGCGACAAAATTCATCTTTTTTTTCTTCTCCTTTTTTGCGTTTTATTCTCGCATATTTTTATTTATTTATTATTAATTTGTGGTATTAGTTGAAAAATTAATAAAATTACCAATGGTCTTACGTGACGAAGCCGAATGTAGGATTTCGACCCCCCCCCCCTTCCCAATAAAGTGAAAATTATGAGACGAAGCGGAATTTAGGGGCTTGGCCCGATACCACATTCTGAACAGGGTTAATGTTGGAGCTAATAAAAAGCATGCTTTTATCTTTGTTGGTTTTATTTATTTTTTGTTGGTAATTAGTTATGAGCGAAGTAGCAGCAGCAGTGAATGTTGTTATTACGTATCAACTCTCGATTGGGCAAAAGCTCAAAGCAGTTTCTTTAAACCATAAATATTTTTTTAACTGGTTTTTTAATTTATTTTTTAACCAAATTATTAGTAGTTTTGTTTTTTTCCAAATAGAATTTTGAAAGTGAAATTTAATTATTACTGTATCGTTTGGTCATTAAATTATTAATTGAACCACATTGTTATAAGATTATAAGTAAACTTGAGAAAAGATAGGTTTTCTTGTTTATAAAGATCGATCAAGCAAAGCGAAAACAAAGCTGTTTACGGTATCAGCAGGCATACTTGTAGCGACATGACAAATGCAGAGATGAGAAAACTGACCGTCGGTCTGGTGTAACAGTGAAGGGAAAGAGAATTTAAGAAACCGAAATGCATTTTGATGGATTTAATATCGTAATTAAATCTTTGAAAATAAGATTTTTTAAATTCCGTTTTATTTTATGTTATTTAATTTTTTATTTCAATAACTATTCGATTAATGTTTTTTCGGCAATGGTGTAGTATACTTAACAACCGAAAAATAAGCAGAATATATAACAAATAGTTTTTACCAAACGCATTAAATTTTCTATCGAACCGCATAGTTTTAAACGTTTGAAACTGTAAATTTTGTTATTTCAAAATTTGTCTAGTTACTTTCACTTAGCCGTATTCGTCAATCAAAAATGGAGGTCGATTTTTTAGGTGGTCGCTAATTTCACGCTTAAAAGATAAAAAAGAAAAAGAAAAGAAGCTTACCTTACTGTGACTGGAAACAACCCCGGACTTAGAGTTAGTAGTACCGTAAGCCTATTTTTAAAACCATCTTTTAAGCCTAAAATTAGCCCCCCCCCCCGTCATCTAAAAAAAAAAAAAATTGCCCATCTTTGATCGACGAATTTGGCTAAGTGAAAGTAATGAAACAAATTTGAAATAACAACACTTACAGTTTCAAAGTTTAATTTCCTTGGGGTAATCAGGGACCAAATTGAGGCACAAGGGATTAAAAAGAAAATGTTCATTCTTACTGGTAGTTGCTTCAAAAACAACACTGAAACTAAGTCAAACAGTCGATCAGTTTTCTTTCTATTATATTGAACCAGTTGAGAGAGAGAGATTCTATTTTATTTTATTATCCATGCTCTCCCGACCAACATCGGGTAACCTTGCTAGTTTTGAATTAGAAAGAAATTGTAAAGAAAGAAACGAAATTTTACACCCCCCCCCCGTACGTACTCAGTCTCCCCCCCCCCCAAAAAAAACGCACCTTCATCATCCGATATTTGTCAGTAGTTACAATTGTGATAATTAGAGTTCCAGATACGATCTCCTGATCTTTTTTGAGTCTAAAAATAATCCCCTTTAACCTTATTCTTGTTCCTATTTACTTGCCCCCCCCCCCATGATGGCAGAGTTAGACACAAGGTCAGTTTTTAATCTGGGAAAAATCCAGCTCCCCAAAAAAGGGCACTCTGAATTGGGACAAAAATTAAATTTCCCTCAGTCTAGAAGGATCCCTCATTCACTGACTGAGGACAGAAAAGACCAAATGCAGAACCCGAACAGATACCACACCCTGCTCCCAACCAAAAGCCCAATTGTTGTCATTCAAGCATGAAGACAGGTGATTGTTTACAATAACCCCACCATGACTAAAAAAAAGAAGTTGAATGTTTGCCGTGTGTACGCCGCTATTCATGAACGCTATATTTACTTCCTTTCAACCACACGAAAATGTGGCACAAGGCCATAAGGTGGGAGGAGAGTTAAAGCCAGTGCACCAGAGGCGGTGCACTCTGGCCCCCCCAAATATTCTGAGCAGACTCGTCAGCATTTGCCGGTTGGGTGACCTCAGGCAATTGGCGATGAACCAACCCCTTCTCAAAGAGGGAAGGTAAGGCCTGGGAAGATGCATCTCTTAGGACTGAAGAGAACTATACTTCACCCCGACGTAGAAGGGCCAACGGATTCCTCAACTGATCAAACTCCAGTTGACTGATTGTCGGGGACGTATCCTCGACTGGGATGAGCAAAAGCTTTGGTATCGCATTTTGGTGTGATTCCCAAACGATATAATCTTACTTAAAGCATGTTTTTGTAAGAAAAAGAAAAATAACATTAAAAACAAAGTTTCATCATATACGTGAAAAACTGAAATTTAAAAAAAATCGCCAGGAAAACATTTTTTTTTTTTTTTTATTAATAAAAGGGTAAATACTATTGATGAGACGATTCCAATATTTTTCACGATTCCGATACAATTACCGATTCCATTTTAAATTACCGATTCCAATTCTTTTTAAATCTCTAAATAGATATTCCTATAGAGTTGTTGTTTTTTTTTTTTAATTTTCGGATTACTGTAAAAACCCATGTAATATGTGCACATATTTTCGCCAATGCAAAAGTACACTTGCGGGAGGGTGGAGGGTGATTTATAGATTTTAGTTTCACTGGTAGTTTAAAATCAGTAAATATTCATCATGATTAACAGCAATGGAAAAAATTGGTTTTAAGCAAAAGAAAACACAAAAAAAAAAACAATTAAAAAGAATCGTTTTTTGGCATCGGAAAATAGGCACAAATTTTTAGGATTCCGATTAATCGATACACAAAAAAGTTCTGATTTTTTTTCCGATTCTGATTAATCGTCTCGACTCTAGTAAATACAAAAGCAAAGAAAAACATTATTTTACTATTCTCTTTATTTAAAAAAAAAAAAATTATATACTTAAGTTCCTAATAAGATTATACACTACCATTCGATTCTATTTTGATTTCAGTCAAAAATTCATAAATTGTGACATATCTTTTAAGATAGTTATTTCTATATTATCCTCATGGATTAAAAAGTAAAGAGATCTATTATTTTGCCATCTAATTTACATACGTTTTAGTGGTGTGTACATGCACTACGTAAATTAGGTGGCAGCACTGAAAAAAAAGAGTCACTCTTTCTCTAGATTCTCAGACATTAAGGAATATTAGAAAGTGGTTGAATCAACATAGTGAGAGGGGGCGAGAGAAATATATAGATAGCTCAGTGAGAGATGGGTGACTTGTTCAGTTAATTACAAATTATAACTAATTGGAACAGCTAAAAGATATGTTTTTACAAACATAACTCAATTCCAGAACTAATGTATTTCGTGTGATTAAAGTATATAGGAAAAAAACCTTACAGAAACAAACCTGATTAACTCAGTTTTTGTGTAACAATGGATGGATAATTTACATGTTTCGGAATTTTCGAGATAAGGATTTATAATTTGGATCATTCGGACTACTTTTCTTATCTTGTGTGTTATTCTCACAAAGTTTTGGCCGATGTAACCTCCAACCTTCTTCAGGCACGTTTTGTCAAACTCGGAAATCTGTACAGAATTTCGAATGGAATCGTTTTAAGTCAAGGTAGCTTCTTCTTGTTCTGTCAGCCATGATTGGGTAGAAGTCTTAAGTAATTCGTAATTGTATTCTTGGTATTGCCTGTACTGAGGATTGAACCTTCAACCTCCAAAAGACTGTCACTTAGAACCCGTCATGGCTGACATATAGAGAACAAGTTATCCTCATGGATAAAGTGTCCTGTTTGAAATTTTGTACAGATTCCAGAGTTCAACAAAACGCATCTGAAGAAGGTCAGAGGTTTTATTTACTCCTCCCCAGGAGTTAGGCACAAGGCCAGTTTTATCTTACTCCCACAAGTAAGATGTGACCCAAGATCGGGTCGAGAAAGTGGGGTTTGAAAAGCCAGTGCTCGAGAGGTGAGCATTCTGGCCATTTAAAAATTGCCTGGGCAGCCCCGTCGGCATTCCCCGGTAGGGGCGCCTCAGACAGTAAGCAATAAACTTACTCCTCCCCAAAGAGGGGAGGCAAAGCCTGGGAGGGTGGACCTCCTAGAACTGCACAGGACAGGCGTGCAGTATCCATCGGAACAGATACTACACTTTGATCTTAGCCAAGGTTTTATTTACTCCTCCCCAGGAGTTAGGCACAAGGCCAGTTTTATCTTACTCCCACAAGTAAGATGTGACCCAAGATCGGGTCGAGAAAGTGGGGTTTGAAAAGCCAGCGCTCGAGAGGTGAGCACTCTGGCCATTTAAAAATTGCCTGGGCAGCCCCGTCGGCATTCCCCGGTAGGGGCGCCTCAGACAGTAAGCAATAAACTTACTCCTCCCCAAAGAGGGGAGGCAAAGCCTGGGAGGGTGGACCTCCTAGAACTGCACAGGACAGACCCATAGACCGGCGTAAATCAAGCCCCGAAGGCCAAGACAATACCAGTCTATGAGGTGTAGTATTCATCGGAACAGATACTACACTTTGATCTTAGCCAAAAGGCCAAGTTGATCTTAGCCAAGGTTACATCAGTCAAAACGTTGTGAGAATAACATCCAAGGTGAGAACGGTAGTCCGAATAGTCTAAATAATCCAGATAATTTACATGTTTGGGTAAAATTATATATCACAACCCCTACACACCTGATACCACAACCCCTACACACCTGATACCACAACCCCTACATACCTGATACCACAACCCCTACACATACCTGATACCACAACCCCTACACATACCTGAAACCACAACCCCTACACATACCTGATATCTGCGATTTTATTAAATACTCTGACCCACCTTAGACTATTTTCATTCTAGTTTTATTTTTCTAGACCAAATTAAATTTTGTTTCAAGGTACCACCAAAATTTAGCCGAGAAAAACATAAAAGTATTTGAATAAAAAATATTTATTTTTTAGTAAAATATCAATAATTTTACGCTTTCGTTTTTGAAACTCAATTGGGTTTTAAAATTTTTCGAAAATTTGTAATGAATCGTGCAATATAAAAAATGTCATTGTTTTTGCATTATCTACTCTTGCAAGTCTGTTTCAAGAAGTAGAAGAGGTTAAAGCTTATAAACTACTAGATAAATACCTGTCCCAGAACAGGTAAAATTAATTCTTTAAACAGAACAGTTTTGCACCACTTTTATGTCCCCTTACGAAAATTAAAATCAAGATACAATGATATCAAAACTTATGTCTAGAATCCTTATTCCAATTTTGATTAAAATCCATTAGATGATTTTGATTCTAGAAAATGTCTAAAATTTAAGGCTTAAGTTTAAGCGGTCTTAAGAAATTGACAATAGCAACACGGCTACAACGAGCCACCATTATGATTTTGAATCTATTTCTAATTTCTTAGCTCAGCACTGATTCGTGCAAGCATTTAACTTCCTTTCTGGCTTGCCCAATCAGAAGCCATCTCTCAGGCGGGTGGAGTACACAACCAAAGTTTATAAAAGAGTGTCAGTTAGACTCTTTCGTTTTTCTTGGCCTGGAGACACCACTACCAACAACAAATCACATGGGGCGGACACAATTCCCAAACTTCTCTCTTGGAATGCAACCAAAATTACCTGGGCCATTTGGCCCTGATTTCGACAAGAAGACCCAAGATTCCAACATGGCTACTGTCGCATACACATGGACTTAATGCAACACACCCACACATACCTACTTAGACACGGCCTGACTTCTACACCTGTGTACGTTACAAACATTCTCTCTTCTCTACTAACAGGACATTTATTTAACACCACATGGAGTTTCTAACCTTTGTTTCTTTGTCCATACTCATGAACGTATTCATTTCCTAAACTTCTCTTCCACATTCGCCTTTTATTTACATGTTAACGAATACGACTCAATAAAGTTGTTTTAAATGTTAGAATAAGAATTTGTCTTTCTATTCTAAAAATCTTCCTTAATTTCTGTCTAATGACTGGGTCAAATTTAATGCAAATCTGAAGTATCCGAATTTTCAAATGGCAGGTTGTGTCCCTATTATACCCCCCCCAATCCCTTTAAAATACTTGAAATAAACTTAAATTGGGTGAAATATTTATTAATTGATGTCTAATACCTATTGTTAAAATTTCACAAAGAACGGAGGTATCTTAATTATTATGAAGGGCTTCCACTCTCTCTTTGTCCTGTTTGCATAAAACTAAATTAAACTAAATATAGCCCACATTACCCAACCTTATGCCTAAAATCTGTTTTCCAAAATTCATAATGATCAAATAAGTAGTTTAGGAGTGAATCCTATAAAATGCAATATATATATATTTATATATAAACATATAGACATACCAAACTTTATGTACATACACCCCTTAAATGTTACAGATTGCAAAGAAAATAGTGTGCCCATGTTACTCACCGTGTTGCCTAGAATATAGTTTAGTTTAAGAGATTATCCTGTACATAGAAATATATACACATACCTTACTTTATGGGATTCTCAGGGAAGATAACTTTTTAATTTACCAGGTAAAGAACATCAATTATTTAAAGGGAAATGAGTTTCGCCATTACTTGCAAACAATTTATTTTTACTTGAAATCATCTTTTAGTAAAAAATAAATGAAATAATTTAGCTATATAGCAAGTTAACTGATACACAGGGACCAGGGAATAAAAACTTGCCATGATGAGAAAATATAATATAGCTTCAGAGTTTTTTTTTTTTGTTTTTCGAGAAAATGCCAAGGGAAGTAAATCTAAAGTCATAATATCTAACCAAGGGATAAAACCCTATCTCATTGAGACACACAAATTGCCTCCAGAATTTTATAACCCTGTTAGCGAAGGGTTACAGAGCGTTCCTTTTTCTTTTGTCAGTTTTAACTTGAAGTTTTCACTTTTCTTTTTTAATCTACTCATGAGGCACCACTTATCAAGACTAAAAGCCACCCGAGGATAAGGGTTAATGAGATATCAGTTTTGTCAGTTGAATGAGAGGATTAAAAATAATAAATGGAATGAATAAAATATTATAACAAGTGTTTATTGACGTTGGATTAGAATATGACCATATTGTAGCCTTCAGGTAAGCAATCTTGTGGCAACGTGTTCCACAGGTATGATGTTTAATTTAACAAACAATTTGATTTAAAAGGAGGCATTTTAAAAAAAAATTTTATTTTTTTTAGAACTAATTCACCTCGGGAAGGTTTTCGATACATGCAGGAATAACATGTGGATGAATATTTATTTGAGTGACCTACACCGTTGGGTGTAGGTTGCCGAAAGTTAAGAGAGTGTCACGGTGAAAGAAGTAATAATGTTTGTTGGCTGCCGAAAGGCTTTGAGTTGTATGTTTTCCAGTGGAAAATAACCTTGCTTGGCTGACAGAGGCAGGAGAGAGGACATCGTTCTTCGTTGGTGTCGGGAAGCTTTCTGGGGCTG
Source organism: Sepiola atlantica (assembly GCA_963556195.1). NCBI lineage: Eukaryota > Metazoa > Mollusca > Cephalopoda > Sepiida > Sepiolidae > Sepiola > Sepiola atlantica. The sequence goes on along the minus strand of OY744522.1, from coordinate 176,867,735 downwards.
TTGTCTAAATCTCAAGGGGTCTGGAAGTAGTCCTTCAAAGGTTCAGTAGAAATTAATGCGCCCTGGAGGCTGATTTGTTATGTGACCCAACCATCTCGCAGGGGTTTCTCTCAGCGTGAAAGAAGAAATGTTAATGTCTATGACATTGACTCCTAAAAACCCTTAAAAAAAAACTTAAAAGAAACCGAAAATATTGGAATATTTATCAATCGATGTCTATTTTAACAATAGGTATTATTACCTATTAAAATTTTACAAAAGTCGGAGGTATCTGAATTTTGTCAAAGTGCTTCCACCTCTCCTATTTTTACCTCTCTCCTTTTGCAGAAAACGGAATTGAACTAAATATAGTCTACATTACGACCCCTTATGCTAGGAGCTGTTTTAAGAGTGAATCCTATATGTAGAAATGTACAAACATATACACATTCCTAACTTTGTATAAATAGAGATAAAATGTCTATTTTGGCAACAAGTTGATATGTGAGTGCAAATATTCAAATTCATTGTCCGCAAGGTATGAAAGCTGCAATGAAGTAGCAATTAACTGAGAAACGAATGAGGCAAATATTTTGTACGACTCTTCTGTACTATTAAATTTCTGAAACCCACCTCAACGGCACATAACATGGACATGACGACAATGTAAACTTTCAATCTTAAAATTACAATGCTAAAATCACTCCTATAGATGGAAACTTATCTGACGTCACTAAAACGAAGAGAACGTATCTTCAGATGTGTCCATTCTATTTGAGCGCTTACTTTGAACTTAAGTGTGACAAATCGACGTATAGAAAAAAGCCGTTGATAGAGATGCTAAGATGCACCTGAAATAAGAGAACTACTTAGTCTGTTTAGCGACAAAAATGTAATTTTAAACATGAGCCTGACAGCAGTGGCATGCAGAATTCTGCTGATGCCCTGGTGATGCTCAGGGCCAACTCCTCGATTCTATGCCTGAAAGACTAAGGTATCAGTGCCATTACTAGGAAATGTTATGAGTTAGAGAGATAGTTTAAATATGATTGCATGCCCACATTGTCCCCACCCACTTTGCATGCCACAGTCTGAGATATATACGAAAATGCAGTTTGGAATATAAGTCTGATAAATTTAAATATGATTAGATGTCCTCATCCCCCCCATAACAGATATGTGAAAGTGCAATTTCAGATCTAAGCTCGACAGATATATGAAAGTGCAATTTCAAACTTAAGTGTGACCGATATGCGAAAATGCATTTTCTAACCTAAGCGTGACCGATATGCGAAAGTGCATTTTCTAACCTAAGTGTGACCGATATGCGAAAGTGCATTTTCTAACCTAAGCGTGACCGATATGCGAAAGTGCCTTTTCTAACCTAAGCGTGACCGATATGCGAAAGTGCCTTTTCTAACCTAAGCGTGACCGATATGCGAAAGTGCATTTTGAAACCTAAGCGTGACCAATATGCGAAAGTGCATTTTGAAACCTAAGCTTGACCGATATGCGAAAGTGCATTTTCAAACCTAAGCGTGATTGATATGCGATAGTGCATTTTCAAACCTAAGCGTGATCGATATGCGATAGTGCATTTTCAAACCTAAGCGTGACCGATATGTGAAAGTGCATTTTCAAACCTAAGCGTGACCGATATGTGAAAGTGCATTTTCAAACCTAAGCGTGACCGATATGTGAAAGTGCATTTTCAAACCTAAGCGTGACCGATATGTGAAAGTGCATTTTCAAACCTAAGCGTGACCGATATGTGAAAGTGCATTTTCAAACCTAAGCGTGACCGATATGTGAAAGTGCATTTTCAAACCTAAGCGTGACCGATATGTAAAAGTGCATTTTGATAACACCCTGGGGAAAAATACAGACAAAAAAGCTTTCAGATAAGTATCAGAACCGTCAATATAGAGATAATATAATCCAAAACTTAAAACACAAAAAAATTAAAAATCAAATGTCCATAAAAAAAACTTTGAAACACATCAAAAAGTTTCTTTGAAAAAGCTTTTCAGAAATTAAGGCAGCCTCAGTCAAAATAATTAAGAAATTACCCCAAAAGAACTTTAAATGGAGCCTGAAAGCCAAGTTACTTATATATATATATATATATATATATATATAAGTGGTGTACTAAAAGCGAACTTTTAGGAAAAGTAAAACCTATTGTGAAGAGTATACAGCTCAATATCCAGGATAGAGCAGGTAGAGATTTTTTTTAAACATTTCCCTTGATATCTCAGCCCAGGAAGTATTTTTAATGGCGAATATTTTCCACCTCACTTTTTTCTGAGCCTGCCTACATCCACGAGTGTACCTCTTATTGGATTTTTTACCCTTTGGATTTTCTACTTTCGCCGCACCCGAAGTTGTGGCTTTTTGGAATTTAACTTTGAATCCTCTCTCACAACCTTTCGTGCCTTTTAACGACCAACCTATCTACATCTCATTCTCTCCGCTGGACTTTTCTACACCGGACTTTTTAGCAATCGGACATTTGCTTGCATTCGGGCAGAATTTTGCCCTGTGTTTCTTTCCCTACAACTTTTATTTTATTTTTTCAAATTTTAAATCTTGGCCTTTGCCAACTTATCTATCCCTACGACTTCCTCTGATGATAAGATTTTGATCTTTGAAAAGCCTGGCTTAAGGAAAATTTAACTTGAATAAATTGCCTTTTTTGCGGAATATACCTTGCTCTGAGCAATTGAATTGAATTTTAATTTGGCTTTTGCTTCTCTAATTCCTTTCCATTCTTCTTCATCTATATATATATATATATATATATATATATATATATATATATTACGGCATAATCACGTTGACACATTTGTTCCCGCTAGATCACCAAAGTTAAGCAACGTTGAGTCTGGTGACTATTTGAGAATACTGGGTGCTGTATGTGGACATCTAGCTATGGGCAAATAGCATCGCCAACCCGAAGTGCCTAGTGTGGCGACTATGGTAAAAACCTCTAAATGACAGTCACCAATAAGGTGTACACAAATCAGGCAGGAGTTCCTCCTCCAGGAGTGATCAAAACTCTGATGGTGATGGTGATATTATACTTAAAAAATATGTCTATACTTAAAGCAGACAAATCCTAAGGATTAAAAATAAAAATTCCTAAAGAATTGATTTTATTACATGGGCCAATAGAGATTATGCATGCATGTGTGTAATATAAATGTTTGTGTGTGCCATTGGTTTCTTGTTTTTTTTTTTTGTATTATCTTTTATTTGTTTCTGTTTTTTGATTTTATATTTACTTGCTTTTGTTCAAATTGTTCATGTCTCTTCTTTCTCTTCATTTAATTTCTTTTCTGTCCAGACTGGCAGACGCAAGCAATTTATTTTGATTCTACGTCTGGTCAAAATAACCCAGATATCAATTTGGATCTGTGTTGTTCTAACAAGGGCCATCTGTTACATTCGCACACGTGAATAAACTTAGATGCAATTTTCTTCAAGTCCTAGTTTGATTTGCAATCACAATGAAATTGCATATTTCCTTCTTCTCAACCTGTCATTGTTTTTCTATCAAACCCAGTGTAAATACATCAGCGGTTGTCCTTGTTAAAGTCAAGCTACATCATACTTCAACTGGCAGGAATTGTTTGGGTCTTTTATTTGTACATTAATAATTGCATATCATTGTTTTGATGAGAATTCTAAAACAAGGTGTGAAGCAACTGAGATAAATGGGGCTTTGAAGTGCGGGACTGCAATGGAATGGCTGCTGCTGCTGCTGCTGCCACCGCCGCCGCCGACGACCACCACCATCACCACCACCGCCGAACTAACCTATCTCAGCCAAGTCTTTATTTATTGCTCTTTCTCTCAAGTCCATTTTTATCACTCCCTCTCATGTTTTCCTTGGCCTTTCCCTGTGAACTGAACCTGCTACCTTAACTGTTCTACATCTACTAATCCAAGAACTCTCATCCATTCCTTCAACGTGACCATACCATCAAAGTCTCCTGTTCTGCACACATCTCCTTATACTGTCCAAATTTAATCTTCCTCTGAAGTCATCAAACTTAAGCCTGTCTTTAAGACTCACATTACACATCCATTGTATCATTCCTATATCGTTTCTCTCCATGCAATGCATATCTGCCACCCTTACTGGCCAGGTTTTACTTATATACATCATCACACTGCAAACACATGTCTTATAGGCTCTTCCCTTAGTCGACAGTAGTAACGCTCTGCTAGTTAGTAATGGCAGAAGTTCCCTGAACTTACTCAATCCACATGTAGCTGACGAAAACAATGAAGCACCACGGACTTGTCTGCTGTTGAAAAGGGTCTTTTTCTATCCAAACAAGTAGTTGTAGACAGACATCTAGGGCAAACAATGATTCATTTTGTTGACCAATCAATGATATTTTGGCCTCGATATAAGCAGGTATACTTTGTCTAGTAAGTCAAGTAGTTCATCGATAAGCCGACTGCTCAGATCTAGTCGGTTTCTGTTGTCAACTCTCTTCCCATTGCAATAACCGGTCTTCACTGAAGCCGTTGTTCATTCAATGAAGTCTAAGTCTGTTAACGGCTTGTTGACCTTTGGCTTTCTGTCGTCCCATTTGCTGGTCTGCATACAAGCAGTACCTTTATCCAGTTTTGTTTACAACAGGGACATTAAGGCAACGGAAATTAATTTACATGAAAGTGTTCAGTTTATAAGGAGATGGAAAAGACTTCTAAAGTCTGGTAGTTTGAGGGGAAATCTCTTTTGTGGATCCACAGCAACATTTGTGTGAAGACGATGATAGTTTTGAGTAAAATGAATTGACATCAAAGTGAGATTGCATCAAGTGATCTGGAACCCAACAAGAAAGTTGATTATAATAACGATAGAATAAACTAATATTGATGACATTATGTTACAAAATTTTTAATTTGCTCACCAGTGGACCAGTGGCGCAATGGATAATACTAAACACGAGACCTGCACGGAGTAATGCTAAACACGAGACCTGCACGGTGTAATACTAAACACGAGACCTGCACGGTGTAATGCTAAACACGAGACCTGCACGGTGTAATACTAAACACGAGACCTGCACGGTGTAATACTAAACACGAGACCTGCACGGTGTAATGCTAAACATGAGACCTGCACAGCGTGATGCTAAACACGAGACCTGCACGGAGTGATGCTAAACACGAGACCTGCACGGAGTGATGCTAAACACGAGACCTGCACGGAGTGATGCTAAACACGAGACCTGCACGGAGTAATGCTAAACACGAGACCTGCACGGCGTAATACTAAACACGAGATTACTAGTGTAATTTTAACATTTTTTTTTTAGTCTTTTCTTGAAGCTTCTCTTTCTTCTAATTCAGATTTGTGACACTTAACAGACCAAGCCTGTTGTGGGAGGGAGAAATATATCATTTACAAAACTTTTTTTATAGAAATGAAATAACTGTCATTCTCCGGAAGGGTGTCGATAAAAAAATACGCCCACATACTTAGGTATGGATAAAAAACAAATATGTAATATTCTTTGGCATAGTTGGAACAGATGGATTTCCTTCTTACAATATGTGTGTGTGTGTGTGTGTCCATTTTATCTATGTGGAAAAAATAGAATGAATCTAATATGTGACAATTTAGAAAAAATGAAAACAGTGTTTAGAAAATTTGAAAGACTTTATATCAGCTAATTTCTAAGGTTTTTGCTTGGAAAAATATGAATATTTGTCATTTTATTTCTACGTTTTTGTATTGTATTTTCGCTTACCTGTGCGTGTATAAACACGGGTTTTTGCTGTCTGTGAATACAAAACCACTCAGACGCCGATGTTGATTTATAAAAAGGTTTATTTAAAAAGACAAGAACAGTCACATAAAACATCAGAGGGACCAAGTAATTTCATATGCATGAGACAGACAGACAGACAGACTTATAACGTGTTCCACTACACCTAGTTACATTGTGCGCCCCGGCGCTCCTCCTCCCCTTCTCATTGGAGACAGCAGCCTGGACACGTCTTTCCTGCTTGAAATCTGGCTAGTCAAGAGGTAGAAAATCCCCACCCAGAAGTCACATGGTTTCGTGACTTCTATTTGAGGTCACTTCTGACCCTTAAGTGCAGCTCAAACTTTTTCCATTCAATCATGACCCTCGCTATGTACCTCTTGTAGAGACCACGTGTTTGGGTTTCTTTTCAAACAGGTGGTCATCATTTTCTTGCACATACATGAGGGTCAAAAACAAACAATGAAAAAGAAAAGGGTTATAATTAGGAAACCGTTGGCGGTTTGTGAAAGCCAAAGATAAGAAACATGATCCATATTACCTGGCACAGGCTGAATAGGTGTATTCTTACCAGTCAGGGATACGTCCTCGACAATCAGTCCGACTGCCTTTTTTGCTGTCGGGCTTCGATATGGTTCTGTTCAGTCTCAGGAGGTCCACCCTTCCAGACTTTATCTTCACTTTGAGAAGGGGTTAGTTTATTGCTAATTGCCTGAGGTGCCCCTACCAGGAAATGCCGACAGGACTGCTCAGGCATTTTTTGTAGGCCAGAGCGCACTAGTCCTAGTGCGCTGGCGTTTCAAAGCTGATCTTGTGTCTAGCCTCTTGGATCGGAGATAAATAAAAATACCTTGACCTTGTGCCTAACCTCCTGGAGAGGATGTAAATACATAATAGGAATGAAACTCACAATTGTATTTACTAACGAAAAACTATGTTAAAAGGCTATGTTAATTCTTTCAAATACTTTGTACAACACATGCCAGCTTGTAAAACAGACGTCAAACTGAATATGATGATGATGATGATGATGATGATGATGACAATTGAAAATACACGTATTGTCAGGGTAAACAAATATAGAGAAACACATTGGGTGATGTGTAAGTAATTTAAACTTACTTTGTTGATGTTCTGGTAACGTATAGCTGTGACCAGTATAGGAAGTCTCATGACGACTGTTATCATTATGTGAAAAACATCCGATGGGAAACAGTGTCAGAGTTTTCGTTATTAAATCTGTGTGGTATTTTAAAACCTTTTTAGAAGTAGGGTTAATATATTGTTAAATATATTTTTTTTTCTTTTCTTATTGTGAGGTTGGGAATTTCTGGCGACCCTTATCATTTTTGACAACGAAATATGAAATGAAGGATTTTTTTTTGTCTTTGTAATTGGTTCGGATCTCAAAAAGTAACAACCCACAATTGTTAGATACTCCAAATCAGAGATGTTAGATATTCGTTTACCTTTATGGGTGTGCACCCATGTTTCATCTCTGCCGGTTGGTGTATCTTGTCTTTTGGTTATGATAGATAACACAAGGACTCCGGGATTTACTTTCAGAAGATTTATTTAATGTAACAGACAGACAGACAGATGGTGTGGTTGTTTGAGAGAGAGAGAGAGAGATAGAGTAATTACCTGGGAAAGATATTCAGGCCATTTATGCCATTGTGCGCTGGCCCCTACCGCTAGAAGTTGCCAACCGCTTCGCACCTGCTTCTCTCTTGGTCGTCAGGAAGAGAAAGAGATCGACTAAGCCCCCTACCATTGTGACGTCACTCTCGACTTCCATTTTGGCTTCCACTCTCTCTTTCAGGGAGCCCTCCTACAATCTGCAACTACAACTATCTAACACAGTGGGAAAAAGGAAAAAGAATAAAAACTATATATTCAACAATATTAACCCTACTTCTAAAAATCTTTTTAAAATACTGCACGAATTTTATAAACAAAACGGTAAGTTACAGTGATATGTAATTAATTCGTTTTTCTTATTCATTTACTACAATTATATATATATATATATATATATATATATATTATATAATTATAATAAATATGTTTTACTATCCACGTGCATATGTTTCATCTTAACCAAGAATCATCAGTGTGGCTAGTTATAACTGTACTCCTGGTCGCAGGATTTGAACCCTAGACTGAAGTCTCCTTTGTATATCCATATATATATATATATATACATACATATTAGTGTACCTATGTTGTAATAAAAGACTGTAAAATATTTATATTGATATGCTGCATAAAATAGCGGCTATATATATATATATATATATATTGGAACTGCACTAATACTGCACTACCCTCTTTTCTATATATATATATATATATAATAAATCAAGAAATCTAATATATATATATATATATATATATATATTAGATGTACTTACAATAATCTGTAATTAATTTGTGTTCTGTTATGTATTTCCTACAATAACATCTTAAAACAGAAGTATTTATGGACATGTATTATAATATATGTATATTTGTTTGAAAATTGGTACAAAAACCTAAAGTTATTATTTTTATCGAAAAAGTAGAACAATACACTCCTGCTTTTAAATGTAAGAAAATACGAACATCACATGGTGTTGTCCAGCAGAAGAATGTCTATGATGCCAAACTGTCATAGAAACTATCACGTCTTTTGAAAATTACACTACTGGCAAAAAGAGATTCTGGAAGTACAATATAGATAACGCATATCATTTTCAGAAAAAAAACGGTGGGTTCTCACATGGAAGTTAACATCAATGCCAAAGGCGAGTCCAATCATCATCATCATCATCATCATCATCATCATCATCATCATCATCATCATCAGTTTAATGTCTGTTTTACATGCTGGCATGTGTTGGACGGCTTTTAGAAATTGACTTCCTAATTAATCTATATTTGGCTAGGTCTTCGTTTATCCCTCTTTCTCTCAAGTCCATTCTTATTACTTCCTCCCACGTTTGTTTGGCCTTCCCCAGTGAACTGAACCTGATACCTCAACTGTTCTACATTTGCTAACTATACTGTCTAGATTTAATCTTCCTCTGAGGTGATCAGATCTAAGCGTCTTTCTATCATTAACAACAATAATGCACCGGATACTTACTGAGCCATATCAAAAAATTTAGTACAGTCAGGAGGAAATGACTGATCAAAATTTAGAGAACAATTAACAAACATATAACCAGCTAAAATCTCCTAAAAGAACCCACAAGAAGAAGACCACGGGTCGAATATATCTGTAGAAAACCTGAAATTGTTATCTAAGACAAAAGTGAAAATTAGAGAATTGCGACGATATGTGGAATCAGTCGCTAGCAAGAAGGATCATAGCAGGCATTCTGACTGTTCGCATAAAAAAATTGGTCGAGAAGCTATGCCAAAAAAAGGTGCAGAAAGATCTAAGTAAGGCAGTGTGAACCTTGATGAGAGATACTGGCATTGGAGTGGTGAAAATGCTGAACAAGTATCTTTGCGCGGCCTTTTAACTAAGATCAAAGTGTAGTATCTGTTCCGATGGATACTACACCCCATAAACTGGTATTGTCTTGGCCTTCAGGTCTTGATTCCGCCGGTCTGAGGTACTGTCCTGTGCAGTTCTAGGAGGTCCACCCTCCCAGGCTTCGCCTCCCCTCTTTGGGGAGGAGTAAGTTTATTGCTTACTACCTGAGGCGTCCCTACCGGGGAATGCCAATGGGGCTGCCCAGGCAATTTTTAATGGGCGCTGGCTTTTCAAACCCCACTTTCTCGACCTTGGGTCACATCTTACTTGTGGGAGTAAGATAAAACTGGCCTTGTGCCTAACTCCTGGAGAGGAGTAAATAAATACTCCTCGTACAAGAGTTGCAAAGGTCAACTACTCACCGCTAAGATGCAAGAGAACCGCCTTACAAAATCAAGAAACTCCTCAACAAGGTCAAACATCAAGCGAAGCTGGAGATGCTCTGATCCTACTCAGGAGCAGTTGCACAACATGCAGAACAACAGCTGGCAAGCCTACAGGTTGCATAAAGTCTTGCACATCATGAAGACCCTGTTCCATCCATCTATGATGGTCTTAGGGTGTGTTCCCAGCAAAGGCCATGTCATGCCAACCCACATCTTCAAAAGGAGACTCAAACTCAATTTATATAGCTATATTGAGTTGCTGTCCACTGTTGTCAAGCATTGGATCGAGAAGGTGGCTGTGGGGAAGCCATATATATAGCAACAAGACTCGGCTTTGTGTCAAACTTCCAGGAAAACCAAGAAGTGACTGAAAACTTCCACGACTTCATCAGTCTCAACAGCTTCCCCCCCCCCCATAACACGCCTGATTGCACCTCCCTCAGTTTTATATCATACCTATTTAATCCAGTTTGACAATTACTATTTTGGGTTAGAATGGATCTGAGAGTAATGGCACCAAAGAGTTGACTCCTCAAGACTCCCAAATTGGGGCCTCTTTATCGGATGCAGTTTCATCTTATATACCTATTAAATAGATAGATCGGACCCTGACAGGTACGCTACTTTGGATTAGAATGTATCTGGGTGTATAATGGCAGCAAAGGGTTTACTTCACACTCCCCAAAGCTCCCAAATTTGGACCTTACCACTGGATATAGTTTATAAGTTTATACCGAAGACTAAAAGGGTAAATAACTTATTAAACACAACAAAAAAACTCACCAATATATGTAGGTTATTTATTGAAATCGTTTAGTGACCCCTGACCTTTGATTTAGTTAACCACACATAGCGGGTGTTAATGAAAATATTTGCCTGAGAAAGTTCGCCAGAATCTTGGAATCGGTACATTAGTAAAAAGGTTTAGTATTTTTATTCACTTGTAACTTGTCATTTGCTTACTAGTTCACGACTCGTGATGTTTTTAGTTTTCTTTCTCGCAGCTGCCACCAAATACCGTAATGCCACAAATGTTTCTGTTTCTTTTGGAAGAAATATTTTGCGTCGCTTTTCAAAGAATTTCCTCTTTAAATGACTTAACAGATGAGTGAATGAGAAACTACGAAGCTTTTACGATACAAAATTGACATGCATTCTATTAAGACGACTTCCCGGTTCTGCCATTTCCTGTTGTAATATGAGGAAAAGATCAACAAGTTTCCTTTTCCTTTACTTTTTTTATTTTTTTTTTTACTTTTTCTCGGTTGATGTGAAAAAAAAAATTTCCCACTACCAAAGTGACTCTGGTTTTGATCAGTTTGTCTGTTAGACAACATATCAACCTTTTTGGGGTGTTTATTTCATGCCGAAACGGTGACCATGTTCTGATCACTAAGATCCAGGTTTTATCTCTGCCAACTGTTCCATCTTTTAATGGTTGATAATTGGATACGAGTTCTTATTACTCGGGTCAAATTGCGTCTGTATGTGAGAAGTCTACTGTCTACAGGTAGAAGACTTGGAAAAGGGAACCTTATACCGAGATTGACATTTGGGTAAATGCCTAAATAATCGCTATTGTCGATGATTCATTTGGTTGGTCTTTTTCTTTTTCTTTACTATTTTTAATTAACTTTTTATCGGTTGATATGCGAAAAAAAAAAATCATACAATCAAACTGACTCTAGTTTAGCTCAGTTTGTCTGTTTTACGATATATCAACCTCTTTTTTGGGAGAGGGGGGTTATTTAATGCCAAAACAGTGGCCATGTAATTAGGGCATGTTCTGTTCATTAAGTTTCAGGTTTGATTTCTGCCCCTGTTCCATACTTTAATGGTTATTAATTGATACAAGTTCTATTACTAGTGTCAAATTGTGTTTACACTTAAGAAAGGTATGGCACTCTACTCTACCTTCTGTATCATTACTGCCCCTTTTTTACACACTTACACATACATTCACCACAAGGCGTTTCTGACCCGAATTATCTCCGTTTTCACAGTGGTGGAAAGTGCTACAATCTGATATAAAAAGGGATGCACAGAATATTCACTCTCACTTTCTTCCAGTCTGGCTGCTGATGAACGCACCTCATCAGCATGTGTGTGCTGTGCTCCACACACACACTTCACAGTATGCAAGACATTTCCCTCAGCTTACACACACACACACACACACACCTACACACACACACCTTTCTGAGACTTTATTGTGTACATTTTCATAGTCACAATCTCAAAGTAAATCCTATCTGGTTTGCAGGGAATAAACGCTTTTTCAAACATTATTGTTTCCAGATTGTTTCTTTGTTTCATTTGTAAATGACTGTATTTGAACATGTACAAAGGAAGCTGAAGATGCTCAAGCATTGCTCACCCCCTCATGTCCACAAGGAAAAGAGAATTCTAGGGTGAGCCTATACTGAGTGTGGAAAGGGACTCCTAGGGTGAGCCTATACTGAGTGTGGAAAGGGACTCCTAGGGTGAGCCTATACTGAGTGTGGAAAGGGACTCCTAGGGTGAGCCTATACCGAGTGTGGAAAGGGACTCCTAGGGTGAGCCTATACCGAGTGTGGAAAGGGACTCCTAGGGTGAGCCTATACCGAGTGTGGAAAGGGACTCCTAGGGTGAGCCTATACCGAGTGTGGAAAGGGACTCCTAGGGTGAGCCTATACCGAGTGTGGAAAGGGACTCCTAGGGTGAGCCTATACCGAGTGTGGAAAGGGACTCCTAGGGTGAGCCTATACCGAGTGTGGAAAGGGACTCCTAGGGTGAGCCTATACCGAGTGTGGAAAGGGACTCCTAGGGTGAGCCTATACCGAGTGTGGAAAGGGACTCCTAGGGTGAGCCTATACCGAGTGTGGAAAGGGACTCCTAGGGTGAGCCTATACCGAGTGTGGAAAGGGACTCCTAGGGTGAGCCTATACCGAGTGTGGAAAGGGACTCCTAGGGTGAGCCTATACCGAGTGTGGAAAGGGACTCCTAGGGTGAGCCTATACCGAGTGTGGAAAGGGACTCCTAGGGTGAGCCTATACCGAGTGTGGAAAGGGACTCCTAGGGTGAGCCTATACCGAGTGTGGAAAGGGACTCCTAGGGTGAGCCTATACCGAGTGTGGAAAGGGACTCCTAGGGTGAGCCTATACCGAGTGTAAAAAGGGACTCCTAGGGTGAGCCTATACCGAGTGTGGAGAGGGACTCCTAGGGTGAGCCTATACCGAGTGTGGAGAGGGACTCCTAGGGTGAGCCTATACCGAGTGTGGAAAGGGAATCCTAGGGTCATCCTATACTGAGTGTGGACGAATCCATCATAAACATCATCATATTCGTTTTAACAACTAACCTGTAATTCCATTATATTTCTTGTGTACCCATTGTTTACACGTACTACAAACTGAGCAGGTGAACTTTTCTCTTTCTGTGTGGAGGGGGGATTTCTCACACTACAAACCACTGATCATCACTTTGATCTTGGTAACATTTACCTTCAGACCTTTACTTTCCATAGCATTCCTTCAAATTCGATTGGATTAAATACCAAAACAATACCTATTTCCAATGATTCATTTGCTTCGTCTGTTTTATGGTATATCAACCCTTTTTGGATTATTTAATCCCAAAACACAGAATCTGTTTTCTAATCATTTATTATATATGATTAGTTGAACACTAGTCACTATTCTATGCATAATGGGGAGGTGGGGGGTAAATCGTAGGTTCATACCTTTTCCCAACGATATTAGTGCGTAATTAAACACACTTATTTTAGCATAGACCACTTATCAAGTTTAATACTGTATTACTACTATTATTGCTCCCGGCCAATATCAAGATTATTGTCTAGTATATAAAAAAGCACATTGAAGCTACTGCTCCCGGACAACACCAAGTTTAAACACATCTATTCTATCTAAGGTATTAAACACTTTCGGATAAAGCATATACCACTTACCAAATGTAATACTGTATTATTATTATTGCTCTGGGGCAACGCCGAATTCCCCCCCCCCCCTTTCACCTTCTCTCATAATAACCTGAAGATAAATTATGTTGATGAGGACAATAGCCCAGAAAAAAACTTGAAAACAGTTAAATATTACTTGGAGAATTATGATTTCTCAAATTCTTGAGAAATGTTCTTTTGAAATTACTACATAACATTAAAAAGTAGTTCTAAATATCGACCCCCCCCCTTACTAATTATGTTCCAGTTGAACCCCTCCCTCCTAAAAAAAAACAGAATTAATATTTTTTTTTTAAATGTGCTGATATTTTGTCTGCAGCAATGCTGAAAAAAAATATACCTGCTTTGTGGGTGTGTATTGTATAGTTTTTGACTTTTAACACACAGACGATTTTCATTCATATAATAAATTAATTTCTATCGATTAAACAGTCAATTTTTTTTTTTTAACTCTGACCCCATGAATAGAAAATTCTGCAAACTGAGATGACCATTTGTAATCGATTACCCTACGTAGATTAGCGCTTCAGCTAATGTATAAATAATGTCTGAGTATTTTTCTATTCTTTTATAGTTCCTATTGTATTTCTTCAGCCCTTTTGTGAATCAATTTTTTCTTGATTATTTTTGTTCATGTTTTGGATTTGTGCCATCCATCTTCAAGGTCTTGTGAATATTGTTGCCATGAATCCGACAGACAGAATCATCTCACGTTAAAATAATCGATAGTCGATAATTTTTTTTTTTGTTTTTGCGTGCATTTGTTTTTTGTGAATATGGATCGTTTTGAAAATTGACTAAAAATGTTATAACAAGTGGTGTATCTAGGGTATGCTCTCATGTTTCATCGCCCCCCCCCCCCGTCTTCTTTCATCGTTGTTGTTATCTGAATCTGTTGTTACATGTGCGTGTCTACCATTTTTAAATGTGTCACCATGTTTTCGATGGCTTTTCGAAAATGACTTCCAAACCATAATTTAATTTTAGTTAATTTGGTCTGTTTTGTGGCATATCAAGCTCTTTTGGATCATTTAATGTTGAAATAAAAAATCACTGTATACGATTAGTCGAACACAAGTCACTATTTTACCCATAGCTGGAGTGAGGAAATTGTAGTACATACTTTCCTTACAGCATGTAATTAAACACTATAGATCCGGCAAGATTTGAACATTTTGTCAATGTCATCGTCATTTTGATGGACACTACTGGCATGATGAATACATGTTGCCAACATATTGTTCATCTTTGACATCATAGTCCCGACCAATGTAATATCCATTGCTATTTAAGACTTTTTTTCAGAATGTTTTGCAGACAAATAAACCTAGACATAACATTAGTGGTGTGCAGAGGTCTGGTGATGGCCGAGGCCAACTCTTTGATTGTATGACCCAAAGAATCAAGTATAAGTCCTAGTGCTGATAAATATTATGATAAAGGGAGATAGTTTAAATATGATTGAATAGCCCCCCCCCCACTCCCTTTACATGCTTCTGCATAACGTGCACATTCTTTTTATTTATTTTTATGGCTGAAAATCCGAAAGCAAGATGTTTGAAAATTCAAAATCGACTGAATTTTGGGCGCTTATTTTCCCATGTAAAGGACCATGAAGATTCACTTATGCACAAAAACCTCACATTGACAATAAAAGAATGTGTGACCTCATGACCTGTGTGTGACCTTCTACTTTATATAAGTTACATAAATATTTATGTAATGTCTTATAGAATGTCTAGTCACATTTCAACTAATAAATATTTATAAAATATATCTTATAAAATGTCCAGTCACACTTCCAAAAATGTTTGGTCATGTTTCGAACATGTGACCTTTAGTCATCTAATTGCCTACTAATCAGTTCTGAAAAAAGTTTGAAAGACATGCGTCCACACGCATACACACTTACGTACCTACCTATTTATATTATAATATATATTATCCAGACACATGGTTTGTTATCTCTATGACTCATCAGTGTAGCTAGATGCAGCGATTTTTGCAATCCACATGTCAGTGGTTGGTGGCCGGTGCTCTGTCCACTGAGCTATCAAATCTGCCAATTATAATAGAGGAAATTATATCATATTTAAATAGAGCTATTCGTTTACTTACATTTTACGATATTGATAACTGAAAGTACTCAGTTCTTTTTATGGAAGTTATTAAACCATCATTTCCTCGACTAGAGTGCTCCACCCATAGAATAGCATATATATATATATATATATATATATATATATAAATATATTTTTTTTTTAAGAAACCAAAACTAACACCGCTTGAAGATGATTTGACGAATCAAATCAAAAGTACTTGCAAAAAAAGGAAAGAAAATGGAACAAGAAACCTATGGACGTTACATACAGAAATTTGACCACAACACTAAATGGACCATTTGAAAAATTGAAAATATTAAAAAAAAGTCTTATCAAGCAAAAACACTCTTGTATATCGAGCTTTGGCTATCCAAGATAGGATATGATTTTGAGATATAACCTTTATCTTTATTTTCATATTTAACGCACACACACATATATATAGGAGAGAACTGACTTCGAGTGTCTAAGGTCTCTCTGTAAAGGGGTTTGTCAGGACAACCTGGCATGAGGATACTTCCCCCTACAAGTAAACCCTGACCAAATATTAAAAATAACATTGTATTCAAATCCCAAATAGGATCCCTTCTGTATAGCTACCCCACACTACCTTATACGAGAAATGGTGCACCTTTTCCAAGTGATTTTATTTAGGTAAAAGTAAAGGTTACAGCAAATATTTTAATATAAAATAAGAAAACACAATGCATGCAAATATTCCTATTCACCTTAGGCACAAGGCCCGAATCGTTATGGGAGGGGGGGTTCGTTGGTCATACAATTGGTCTATGAGCACTTTACCCTTAGCTAGATTCTTTCACCAAAATACCTCATTCTCTCTGTGGGTTGGACCTACTTAGGTGATCCCCAATTTCCAAGTGATGTTACCTCAAGTAACAGCACTAACCTGGATACTCCACCAGACTACATGAATTCTTGTCCTGGAATCCGGTAAGACCAAGAGACCACAAGCAAGATATATTATTACATAGTTAACTAGTCAATTGAAGAGAGAAAAATTGATGTTTTTAACTTTTTTACTGGCTCGGCATTTGAGAGGTAGAGGAGTACTTTAATGGAACACTTGAATATCTATGTATCTCATATAGAGATCAAGTGTTAACACCTGGAAGAGGCACCTTGATTTCTGAGAACTTCGACTGAAGTAAAATGAAAAAAGAGAAATATATGTTGAAAAGAAATCAATAAAGTGCCTGATCATAAGAATATAAGAACTAAAATACAAATTATGTATTTAAAACCAAGACATTACATATTCCAGAGATGTATGTACCGTGGTTTCATTGACATGATAGACTTTTACTATTTATAATCCATCCCAAATCCTTAGTGACTTACGAAATGAAGGCATTATATATATATATATATATATATATATATATATATATATAATTAATGACAGTATATGTATTAGCATATACTATCAGTTATATTATGTTTTTTGGAAATCTGAAAAAATAAAATAAAACCATGGTTATTGGAATATAATATAAACTGACTTATTTAGATATATATATATATATAACATTTATCACCATACACATGTTTTGTCGTCTGTATGACTCATCAGTGTAGCTAGGCGCAACGAGATTCGAAATTCGGACCCCAGTCTGGTTGGCGTGCGGTGCTCTATTGACTAAGCTACTAAATCTGCTATTTATAGTCAAGGAAATTATGAAACGAATAATCAAAAGTATTCAATTTTTTTATGGAAGAGCACTACTTTTACGCTAAATGAAAGCCATCATTTTCTCCAGCAGTGCTCCACCGAGAGGGAAGCATGTATATCTGGGCAGCATTTGTTTTCTTGAAGGCATATTTCGTTAAATATTACAGATGACTTTCGTCTGCATATTTTTCCTTGATCCTTTCTAGATGCCTGATAAGTTTTCGAGCTTCAGGCTGGAACTGGCAGATGAATTTGCCATACTCAGTGTGTACCTTAGTACTTTCAGTTCCTTCCGGAGCCATCTTACGTGAGTGGGTATTGAGTAAAGAACATGGAATTAAAAAAAAATGTTTAGTGATGGTTTTGGTGGGAGCCGTCTTAAATGATACGAGTCTTTATATTTATGTACTAGTTGAGCGGTGTTATTTGTAAATGATCCCGGGTTTTGGTTACAGATATCTGCAGTCAAAATATCCATTATAGAGTGTTTGTTGTTTTCGTTTACACCACATCGACCATTTTGGGCTTATTTAATAGTCGTTTTTGTAGAAACCCTTAATGACTTCAAGTCATTAACACATTTAACCAGCCACACATGATGCCAACCTATGTGTATATTGCCGGATGCAGTTTCATACTATAGCCAGAACAGATTCTATTTAACTGACATGTACTACCACTTTAGGTCTGAATGGACCTGGGAGTAATGGCAGCTAAGGGATAACCTGAATGGACCTGGGCGTAATGTATAGAGTACTGTTGTCATATTTTGGCTGGTGAATCTCTATCTCATTGAGGTTTCTTGATAAGGTGCAAAAACGTATTTGTAATTTGATTGGCTCCACTCTTTTATTCTTCTCTGCACTCTCTCTCTCTCACAGACGTGAAGTTGCTAGTCTCAGTCTTTTCTATAAATACTATTATGGCATCTGTTCTTCAGAATTGTGTGATCTATTCCCTGCGTTTTTTTGTTCCAGCTTGTTTGACTCGTTGGTCTAGTGGTTTCCATCAATTTGCTGTTTTGATAGCTCATTGTAATAAAGCTTCCTATTCCAGTATCTTCTTTCCACGAACTGCAGGCTTGTGGAACTCTCTTCCTGCTGACTGTTTTACTTCTACCTATAACCTTGGTCTTATCAAGACTAAGGCCAATAGGCATCTCTTGTCTTTGTGATAATCATATTTCGTTTTTGTTAGCTCCTTACATCAAGTTGTTTCATGCGTTGTCTGGAGCGATTTCCATTAAAAAAATGGCAGCTAAAGGATGACTCCACACTCCACAAAGTTCCTAAATTGGGGCCTTATTCCCGGATCTAATTTAGTGTCATACACAGGACACATTATACGGGAGCAGAGTCAGTTGGCAGGGGAAGGTGTAAGAAAAAATGAGTCAATGATAAGGATGGATTTGAGTAAAAGAGGGATAAATAAAGACCTGGCTTGAGATAAGTTAGTTTTTAAATTAATTTCTAAAAGTTGTCCAGCACATGTCTGCTGTATGAAACGGAGTTTTTAATAATCAATAATGATATTATTAATGTTACAACAGTTGACACCGATGAGAACTGGGGTAAGTCACTCTCCCATGACTTTTTCCTTTGTCTATAAACATAAATTGACCTCTACTGTGAACCATGACATTGAGAATCTAGTTTGTAACATTCAGAAGGGTTATTTTTGAAAATGTATTTCTTTGGTGAATCTCTTGCCGAACAATTTGCTATGTCTTGTTTCCTTTCTGTACATCTCAAATTTAACTGCACTCTATCGATATAAAAAAAAAATCTATAAAACAACAAAACATATTTTCTTTTGAGTCAAATGTTAGACTTGCTTATGAAAATTGAAACCTGTTTATTTTGTTGAATTGGCAGACGGAGGTTTGCTGCTGGGGTAGTGACCTTCGATTTCTTTTAAATCCATGTCAAGCAGCAACTTCAGTTGAAGGTATTTCTATTACCTCAACTGTGTAGGAATAATACTAAATTAAACGATAACACCTCGAAATTAACTATTCTATAATTTGACCCAACAATTTAATAAACAAAAAATTACCGTAAAAATTAAATTTAACTTGAAAATCTTATCTAAAAAATAGCCCGATCCATAAACTGCATAAGCACAAAAAAAAAATTATCCTTTTTATTTTAATTAATTTAAATTCAAATAAATTTTCATTAATTTATAATTAGTTTTAAAGGGCCTAAAGGATATAATTTTTGGCCGTCTGTGAGAGATGTAATTAAAAAAATATAGTTAAACATTTTAATTTTAAAAAGTCAAACACATTCACCATTGTCCTTATTTACTTGCGTCTCCACGAGGACAGAGTTAGACAGAGTGGGCACTGTGGATAGGGACAAAAATTTAAATTTCCTCAGTCTAGAAGGATTTCTTTTTCACTGATTGAGGACAGAAAAGTGTTTATTTTTAATTGTTTAGTTATCTACCTTGTGGTTTGCTAGTTACTTTGGACGTTTGCATGAGAAAGAAAAAGATTACATGCATCACCATCACCATCATAACCACCACCATCATAACCACCACCATCACCACCATCAGCATCATCACCATCATCATCACCATCATCACCATCATAACCACCACCATCATCACCACCATCACCAGCATCGGTTATGGGTCGAAGATATGGGTTAAAGAGATTGACAGTTGGATGATAATCGTCACCACGGAAAGATTCGAAACAATGGGTGGAATGAGCAGACGATTACTAAAGTGGCATTGATTATCCAAGAGAACAGCTCAACAAGTATTTGTTTACATTAGACTTGAAGACGACCATGTTGTAGTCGGTTGGAAAGCAGTCACAAATTATTTTGTTCTACAAGTGAGATGTTCTAGAAAAGAAACTTTGTTCATTGAAATTCTGTTTTTTTTTTGGTACAGAGAGAGAGAAGAGAGAGAGAGAGAGAAGGAAAGGAAAGTTTGTTTTTTTTGGTACAAAGAGAGAGAGAGAGAAAGAAAGGAAAGTTTTTTTTTTGGTACAAAGAGAGAGGAGAGAGAGAGAGAGAGAGAAAAGAAAGTTTGTTTTTTTTGGTACAAAGAGAGAGAGGAGAGAGAGAGAGAGAAAGGAAAGTTTGTTTTTTTGGTACAAAGAGAGAGAGGAGAGGAGAGAGAGAGAGAGAAAGGAAAGTTTTTTTTTTGTTATTGTTGTAGCTAGACGAGTATTTGCTGTGAATATTTGACAGGAAGTGGATGTTTTAAAGCTAGTCTGTGTTGGGCGGCTTTTAGAAATTGACTTCCAAACTAACCTATCTCTGGTCAGGTCTTTATTTATCCCTCTTTCCATCGGGTCTAAGGCGGATCTGATTGGCAGTGCAAACCAGCAGTGACAACGAAGAAATGGTTTCGTTTTTGTGGATCTTCTAGTAATATACATTATTTTCAAAGTTTGCTTTCTGTTTATAGCATATCAATCCTCGTACCAGTCAGAGATATATGTTCTCGCCAATCAGTCTGGCAGTGACTTTGTTGCTTTCATACGGAGGTATGGTTCTGTTCAGTCCTAGGAGGTTCATACTCCCAGGCTTTACCTTCTCTCATAAAAGGCATTAGTTTATTGCTAAGCGAACATCGATGGAGCTCCTCAGGGTGCACTTCACACTTGACCTTGTGTCTAACCTCTTGCAGAGAAGGTAAATAAATATAAGATATCAATCTTTTTTAAAGGTTATTTAATGCTGAAACACAATACCTATCATAAATAATTCATTACTCGGATTGTTTGTTTTTTTTCTTCATAAATCAATGCATTTCATGAATGTAGACGTTTTTCGAACCATCATCTTGTCAACTAGAAACTAGCGGCTAACTTACATATGAGTACCAGACTGAGATACAGAACTGAAGCCGCGTACTCGTCTTCTATAAATACAGAATAGGGCAGAAAGGTTGCTTCGATTTTAAAGGTGTAATGGGAGCCGATACGAACAATAAATTTCTCACAGCCCTCGATGATAACGGCTGCCCACACCTGTGGATGCACCGCTGAATTGTGTGCTGTATCTGTGGTGGAAAGGGGAAAGTTACTATTCCTAATAAGCGGTTGTAGATATACATCCGGGACAATGAAGTGAGCCGCATCCGGTGATACAAATGACGTTCTGGGCTCGATATAAGCAGGTGTATCTCACCAATTTAGCTAGTTGGATTGGTGACAAGCTTGCTGCTCAGTTCTAGTCTGTTTCCTTTGTAAGCTCACTAGTGTTTGTTGAAGGTCCTGTTCATTGAAAGTGGCGTTCGTTGAACACGTGTAGCCCTTGATCATGATGAAGAGAAAAGTGCGTTTGGAAAATTTGACAATAAAGAGGAACACTCACCATCAGGAAAAAGAAGGAGGTGCTTTGCATGTCGTATGTAGATTTAAAAAGGGCTAAATTAACTAAAGGGTTTCGTTGGAAATTCTGTTGAGATTCATGAGTTTGACAAGATTTACCTTAAGAAGGTCAGAAGTTACATTGGTTGAAACGTTGTGCGAATAACATCCACAATGCGAACAGTACTTCAGATAATCAAAATAATACAAATTACGGTAACATCGCAAATGATGTTTATGATGTGAAACTGTGACAATAAAGAGGACCACTCACCATCAGGAAAAAGAATGAGGTGTTTCGCATGTCGTGTATGCAGATTTAAAAAAGGCTTCTCTTCATAGGTGCAAGTGTTTATGGTGGTCTGATTTGCATGTGTGGATATCAGGTGATATGAATGAAGAGGACAGCTGGGAAGGAGGAGAAGCGATTTTGGATTGGAGAGAGAAAGGCTGAGAGAAAGTGGGTTGCACAAAATTTGGTTGGAAATTGAATGGCAGTCAAAACTTTGAGAAAAAAGGCAGAAGTGGGTTGCATGAAATTCGGTTCGGTTGAATTACAGTCAAAACTTTTTAAAAAAAATTTCTTGATTCTTTTATTTTTCTGGCACAGTTAGGTAACAGAAAAAAAGACAACATCATTAAGATGGACTCACTGTTCTTAAGAAACTCTTCCACAACAAATACATGATGCTCTCCACCAGGTCATGGTGGGATATTACCTAAAATAGAACAGAAATGGCATTTAATATACTTCATATAGATATAACGTTTTTTCTTTTATCTTCATAAGTTTTTATTTAACTTAAAAATCGAAGCAACCTTTTTTGCCCTATCCTTTATATCGCTATATCCCCAAAATGTAAGTGCTCATTCTTTAAAAAATAATATCTCTATCTGTCTATCTATCTATCTATCTATCTATCTATCTATCTATCTCACTCTCTCTCGCGCTTCTCTCTCCTCTCTCTTGCACTCCTCTATCTATCTATCTATCTCTCTCTCTCTCCTCTCTCTTGCGCTTCTCTCTCCTCTCTCTTGCACTCCTCTATCTATCTATCTCTCTCTCTGTCTCTCCTCTCTCTTGCGCTTCTCTCTCCTCTCTCTTGCACTCCTCTATCTATCTATCTCTCTCTCTCTCTATATATATATATATATATATAACATAATCACGTTGACACTCTGGTTCCCATTAGATCACTGAAGTTAAGCAACGTCTATCCTGGCCAGTACTAGATGGGTTACTATTTGGAAAACTAGCCGCTGCATGTGGACAAATAGCTATGGGCAAACAGCGTCGCCAACCCGCAGTGCCTAGCATGGCGACTATGGTAAAAAAAACCCTGAATGACAGTCACCAATAAGGTGTAGGAAACCAGGGAGGGGTTCCTCCTTTAGGAGTGATAAAAAACCCTAATGGTGATGATGATATATATATATATATATATATATATGTTAAATTCCTCCTAACTTTCAAGCTAATTTGTGGTGGCCAACGGGTAATTCTCTTGACTGCGAATCAGTGGCGATTTGTGATCAGAGTTCGCACCTGCCGACCATCGGGAATTAGCTTCCTGCACTGACGATTGCATAAGGATGAAACATCGATGTATGTAGGTAATAAATTGTTAATATTTATTTATAATATATATATATATATATATATATATACGGTGCCACTTTTATCATAAGAAAAATAATGTTCTCTTCCCTCTCTTTTTGTTAGGAGATGATGCAAGCTTAAATTTTCTTATTTTGCACCTGGGTAATTGGAGATAGTCACCCTGAAATCTTTTTCAGGGTAATCAGTAACTTTCCAAACCTCTCTGAACGAATTCTTCACATTTTGGCATCCTTGTGCAGAGTTTCTTCCCCACCCCCGCCACTCTCCCTAAAAACGAGAATCTCAGGTCTGATTTTGTCACATCAGTGCAGATACATATTTACCTTTATGTAGGTTTTTTTTTTCTCCCCTTCCCCCTCTCCTTCACTTTAATATCCTATAGACGAAGATCTTTGCAGAGTTTGATGCGTAGGTGTATCTCTGCTTATCTTTGTTAGAAAAAGGGGATGCTTAGGGGAGGGAGGAGCAAAGAAGAGAGATTGGGTTGCAAAATTGTGCTGCAGTTCTACTCTTCGGCCCTTCTTTTTCTTCTGTGCTTTTGGTTAATATACCCACCCACTCTCCTTCATGCTATAAGAATACAAGTTTGTTTCTTTAACAACATGTATCGAACTGTGAAATTTTTTCTTGGTATAACTATCGAAAATGCTTACCAAAGGGGCGACTTTTAGTCTGGCTCCTGTAGAGGGCTGTCAAAGTTCATTTAAGCATCATAATTAGCATTCCTATTAAATTACATCTGATATCCCCAAGAGTTATTTTAGGTTTTCTTTGGTGCAATTCTAACCAGTAGGTTTAGAGCCTATAAGTGTTGAAACTTATTTTTAGTAGAATACTAATTTTACCCCCTCCCCCCCCCATGATACACTCTGCATCCCAAATGCTTTTTATGTTAAATTTAGTGCAATTCTAACCACTATTTTGAAGGCTCTATTTAGTATTACAGCATCTAGGAACCTCTAAGGAGAAGGGGCGCGATTTTGCTGCTAGTCGTGTGAGTCGGGGCTATTTATGTTGGGGTGGTACAAGTGCGGTGAGACTGGAACTTGGCAGCCAGTGCGGGACCTATTAAGTGTTTTTGGCACCCTATCCGAGAGGGAGAGGTTAGTGGTTGGTGCATCAAACAATTCTGATGAATGGATAAGCCATGAAACGGCAGTAAAGTGTTCAGATGAGTAAAATTAATTGTTTTATGTAATATATATATATATATATATATATATATAAATAAATACCAGTCCCAGGACAGGTAAAATGAATTATCCCAAACAGAATAGTTTTGCACAACTTTTAGGTCACCGTATGAAGATAAAAGTCAAGATATAATGATACTAAACTTTATGTCAAAAATCCTTATTCTAATTTTGATCAAAATTCATTGCATGATTTTGATTCTAGAAAATGTCTAAAATTCAAGGCTCAAGCTTAAGGGGTCTTAAGAAAAAATTGAAATTCAGTGAATCTTGCTTAATTAGTGTCTAATAACTATCAATCATATTCAATGCAAATCTGATATATTTGAATTTTCAAATGGAAAATTGTGCCCATAGTATGCCCCCTAAAATCCCTGTAAAATACTCCAAAGAATTTGTTTAATTCCTATTGTTAGAATTTTACAAAAATCGAAGATATCTGAATTTTATCCCTTTGATAAAACTAAATTAAACTAAATATAAGCCACATTTAGATCCTTGAAGCCTAGCAGCTGTGTTCCAAAATTCATAATCGGTTACTTAGTTTAGGAGTTAATCTTGTACATACAACAAATATATAAACATCCATAACCTTATAAAGATTATATATATATATATATATATATATATATATATATATATTGCTAGTTGTCGATTTGCTTATCCTTTATTCCATTTTTATTTTTACATATATATATATATATATATATATATATATATATATATTGTATGTATTTAGGCAACATATTTTCATTTAGGCAAACATTCAATAACGCGGAGGGTTTTTGCTTGATAAGACCTTTTTTTATTTTTTCAATTTTCTGAATAATCCATTTAGTATTTCAGTCAAATTTGTGTATGTAAGTTCCGTGTGTTTCTTGTTCCATTTTTCTTTCCTTTTTCGTAAGAACTTTCGATTTGATTCGTCAAATCATCATCAGGTGGTGTTAGCCTTGGTGTCTTTACAACTATGTCTTTACCGTTGAGTTTGTTAACGTCTATTAATATACGACTTTAAAATGAGTGGCTATAATATTGAGATGTTGCATGCGAACAGCATTACGTTATAAGCGCGTGCAAAATTCAAAAGTATGATCGCCTAATAGCTAAGAATTTTGTAATGTAAGTTACTATGCTAGACACTTTAAAATGTGACTAGTTTCGTAATTCACATTATTGATTTTGGGATGTTTAGTTTTTATGTAAAGGGCTTCAAGAATTTTTGATTTTTTAATCTTTTTATGTTGGTATCGTGGTGTGTTATTTTAGTATTATTAACTAGGATGTGTCTATATTGAGAAGGGGGGCAGTCATGTTTTTGTTTAGGTATTGGCAAATGGAGCTAGTGTTGGAGAGATGTAAGGTGAGTCTTAGAGAAAGTGTTGTGGTAGTGAAACCGATGTAACAATTAGTTTTATTATTATTATCGGAGATACATTCTCCCATGGGGCATTGAAACTTTTATGGAAAAGTAGATATTTTTAGCTTCAAACAGTGCTTATTTCAAATGCCCTTTTTACCTACGCACAGCCATTGGACCAAAGTTAAACCGTATGTAAAGACTACAAAGAATTTCTCTTTTATTGTTTGTAAGTAGTCTTCAACATACGTGCGTCTATCATGTTCTTATTACTGTCAAGTACAAATGATTTTTTTTGTTCAATTAACGAGTAATTTAGTCAAAACGAGATCTTCATCAATTCAAAAAAATTATACATATTAAAACTCTCATGATTTATGTGTGTTTAGTTTTAATATCCATTCTGTTACATTTTTTTTTTCATTTTACTTCAATGGAAGTTCTCAGAAATCGAGAGACCCTTTCCTGGGGCTAACACTTGATCTCTATATGAGATACATAAATATCCGAGTGTTTAATTAAGTTTCTCCTTTACTTCTCAGACGTTAAGTTAGTAATGAAATGACGAACATTCATTTTCCTCTCCCAAATTGAATGTTATAGTATATCTTTCTTGTGGTCTCTTGGTTTTGCCAGATTCCAGGACAAGAATTGATCTAGTCTGATAGAGTATCCAGCTTAGTGCTGTTACCTCAGGTAACATCACTTGGAGTAGGTTTTATTTACTCCTCCCCAGGAGTTAGGCACAAGGCCAGTTTTATCTTACTCCCACAAGTAAGATGTGACCCAAGATCGGGTCGAGAAAGTGGGGTTTGAAAAGCCAGCGCTCGAGAGGTGAGAACTCTGGCCATTTAAAAATTGCCTGGGCAGCCCCGTCGGCATTCCCCGGTAGGGGCGCCTAAGACAGTAAGCAATAAACTTACTCCTCCCCAAAGAGGGGAGGCAAAGCCTGGGAGGGTGGACATCCTAGAACTGCACAGGACAGGCGTGCAGTATCCATCGGAACAGATACTACACTTTGATCTTAGCTAAAAGGCCAAGAAGCCCAAACTTGGAGTAGGTGCACCATTCCTTGTATTGTAGTCATGGGGATCTTATTTGGACTTCAAATACTATGTTACTTTGAATATTTGGTTAGGGTTTACTTGTAGGGGGAAGTATCCTCATGTCAGGTTGTCCTGACAAACCCTTGTACAGAGAGACCTTAGACATTCAAGGATAGTGTCTAGTAGGCATTCAAATTCTCTCCATACTTTTTGTTTGCGTGCAAATGTGCACAGGAAGTTGGTGTCTATTCGGATATACATACACATATACATATGTGGGTAGTTGTGATGATTTAACCCTATAGCATCATCATTCTTCATCACCATTACATGCATGGCCACATCATGTTGGCATGAGTCTTTCTCTTTTTCGCTCACTCATCCAGTTGCTTACATCATGCAATGAGCATGATACTTGAATTTATTGTGTGGTGAGTAAAAAAAATAATAAGCAGTCACTCTAAAAAAGGTGAGGGAATCAGAGTTTGAAAGAGACTATGACTAGCTTGATTCACATTTCATGAGTAAAGAAGAAAGTTTTTGAGTGAAATAGAGACGTATGATGACTAACAACTATCTTTGATGGCGGGATGGGGGAATATAATATGATTTATCTTATATAGGTTGTTTGGAAAATTGATTGTATTACTTCAGGCTTATGTTCTAGATGTGTAAAGGAGCATCTTTGCATGAGGAAACAATCTGTCTATGGATGACTTTATATATATATATATATATATATATATTAGTAGTATGTTTTTAAAAGGCTGTGGGCAATGCAAATTCCGGGTAAGAAAAAAACATACAAAGAAACATACTACCCGGAATTTGCATTGCCCATATCCTTTTAAAAAGATACTACTACTATTTCCAGCTATGCTTCAAGCAAACTACCATTCTCTATTTATATATATATATATATATATATATATACATATATATATATATACATATATATATATATATATACATATATATATATATACATATATACATATATATATATATACATATATATATATATATACATATATATATATATATATACATATATATATATATATATATATATACACATATATATATATATATACATATGCTTTTGTAATAGCACCTCATTACTAGTTTAATTTCCTTTGTGCTCCATTTCTTCCCATGCATAGTCTTTGATTTATTTACCTGTATTTAGTATGTTGTATTCTGTTAACCTGAAATAAGGATGACTAAAATTCGCAGGATGCTGACCAGGTCCCCCATGTTGGCTATACAAGAAGTCCCTGCCGATCATGATGCTCAGATCTTTCCTCTGACACCCACAGCTTTTATATTTGTTTGGTATCATTTTGTTTCATGGTTCTGTTGGTGTATGTGTCAACACCAGACCCAGGCTTATTTTACCTGTGATACTGTCACAGGAATATTGTTTATCTATCACATATGTAGAAATAACAGTGCATTATGACACTCATTGTACGTGTTTCATTTTTACACTAAATAATGTTGAACAGTATTTGTTTCAATGGCATATAACTTAGAAACCAAGCGCTTTCGGACCTATTTACGCATCAAGAACATAATCCCAAAGTTATGCTATCGATTTTGCAAACACCCTGTATATATATTATACTAGTGTACACTTGCCAGAAAAAATGACAATACTTTTTTAATTATTTCCAAACTTATCTACAACTATTCTAATTAAATTAACTTGCAAAAACGTTTTATATTACAAAAATATACTGAGCCTTTGATTAGGTCACTTTAACTTATGTACAATATTTCTAATTAAATTCACTTTGAATAACAGTTGTTTTATTTATGTTACAAAAAATATTGAGCCTTCGATCAGGTCACTTTAAGAATTCTTGGCCTTTTGGCTAAGATCAAAGTGTAGTATCTGTTCCGATGGATACTGCACCCCATAGACTGGTATTGTCTCAGCCTTCGGGTCTTGATTTACGCCGGTCAATGGGTCTGTCCTGTGCAGTTCTAGGAGGTCCACCCTCTCAGGCTTCGCCTCCCCTCTTTGGGGAGGAGTAAGTTTATTGCTTACTGCCTGAGGCGCCCCTAGCGGGGAATGCCGACGGGGCTGCCCAGGCAATTGTTTAACCCCACTTTCCCGACCCGACCTTGGGTCACATTTTACTTGTGGGAGTAAGATAAAAACTGGCCTTGTGCCTAACTCCTGGACAGGAGTAAATCAATACTCAAAGACTCAGGAACGAATCCGGGATCTTTACGTCTTCAGAAACAGGCAGGAATGATAAAGCAGGAACAACATAGATAAGGGACGAAAATAGCAGTAACCCTAACCTTATAACTGGTAGCACGGAACAAGACGACATGAAACAATTGACAGGAAAAACAGTGATATTGAATCATCTTACCTAGATGCCGCTATTCCGAATTCTCTTGCATCAAACAGTCATGAACAACGTTTTAACTTTAATTTAGACAGTTTCAAACCGATATAAATGATTGCACACTAAAAATAATTAAATTAAAAAAAAAAAGGAATCGATCTTTTTAATTCAAATTATTTGATGGTTTTCAATAATCAAGTAAACATTCTATTTTTACTTGATATTTGATTTTCATTTAAAAGATTATTTCCAGTAAATTTTAATTATAAAATTTTACCTGTAAAGGATTTTATGTGACTTTTTTAAACCATTACCGTTTGGTTCAAGAGAGTCAGTCTATTGATGGCAGTTGAATTCGGGAAAACGGCATCTAGATAAAATAATTCAATATCGCCAGAAGAACTTCACGAGGGATGAACGTAGCAAAATCATGATAGCACAGAATAAGAGAATACAAGAGACAATCGTCAATAGGATGAACTTTCATGGTGGACAAAACACTACCATACATCGAAGACAGTGAATTTTCTCAAAAGTTTGCCTGATATTTATTATGCTCATTTGCATCGAGAAATAACACTGGTCAACACAATATTTTTGGCAGGCAAAGTAAGACTGGTTTCTGGGGTTTTCAAGGGTGCTGAATCCGAATCTGACATTAGTTTTTTCAAATTGGCTCTAGTTTTTGAGTTATCACAGGGGGGTCGTTTGTCTGAAATCACCCATTCGCGACCATAGCTAAACGTACAAAAAACGGCTAAATAGTGCATAAATGTCAGATATTGATTTTTATGATGATCTTAAACCACAAAGACAGTGTAAAATCTCAATCTAACAAGTTAAGTTAGATATAACATCATGTTATTAAGTAATTACAGTATATAATTATATAAAAATTCTCCCTATATAAATAATTATATAAAAATTCTCCCTGAAATACTTCAATATATACATAATCATTATAATGATTCAATAATATCAGAAAATTATTATTTACTGCTTCTATATTGAAGTATTTCAGGGAGAATTTTAGCAGTTTAGGCTTATTTGGGGCTATCAGGATCTTCTAAACTAGAACCAATCTGGCAAAACCAATGTTATATTCGTAATCAGCGACCTTCAAAACCCCAGAAAACACTCCTAGATGGTCTGCCAAAAAAAAAAAATAAAAATTTGTTGACCAGTGTAATACTTGGCTATTTGCTCATCATCCTTTAACCACCGCAAACACAACACGCAAGGTTTCTTTTGACGAAGACAGTCGTCTTGACCAGAGATAGTGGGTAATTCATTTTAGCTATCAGTCTCACTACATAGCTACTACTTGCATTCACTTGAATATATACTGAATTACCTCCCTTAATATTAGATGTTAGAGAATAGGTATTTATGCATATAGATGTCAAAACACAAACACACAATGTATTATTATGTTAAAAAAGTATAAAATATATAAATCTGAAAGGCAACATTTTTGAAAAGTTTTTTTAGGAACCTTGCATCCTGGCACATATCCTTCAAGATTTAGGGCCAAGTCTTTTCAGCCTGTGTTTGCTCTGCTACTTGCATGCACTTGAATATATACTGAATTACCTCCCTTAATATTCGATGTTAGAGAATAAGTATTTATGTATATAGATGTCAAAACACAAACACACAATGTATTATTATGTTAAAAAAATATAAAATATATAAATCTGAAAGGCAAAATTTTGGAAAAAGAATTTCAGGAACCTTGCATCCTGGCACATTTCCTTCAAGATTTAGGGCCAAGTCTTTTCAGCCTGTGTTTGCTCTGCCATCTTGCATGTCAGTGAGACATGGGGCCCCAAACGCTTCTGATCTGCAACAACTCTGGTATGATGACCGTGTTAAGTGGGTGTACAGCAATAAACTGGAGAAAAGGATCTGTGCTTCATCAGAATTTTGGTATTGGTGGGGAAAGGATGCCTCATGTGCTTGGCGTTTCAGGTGGTTCGACTATGTAAAGTCTGTCACCTCTTGCATAAACTCCATAATGCCTGGATATCCGAGGCACTAGGGAGTATGGTAGACTGAGAAAGACCTGGCTTGAGTGTGTAAGAAATGATTTGACTGCATGCAGCATGAATGATATCAACCCCTTGGATTAGATTACATGGAGAGCAGTCATTTAAATACAAAAACATGATGATGACTGATATTATGATGATAATTATGATGATGATTTTTGTACTATTCAAAGGCAAAATGATAAGAATTTTTAATGGTCGAATCATTTTTTTTTTTTTACAAAGGTTGGCTGTTCAAGTGTAAACAAGTCTGCTTGGGGTCATCAGTCTACAAAACATAGTAAAAAGTTTGTGACCATACACGTGTGTAAACATGTTTTCTATACAATCATACGTGTATATACTTAAAAAAAAAAAAACACAAATATAAATACATGCAGCTTTTGTGGAAATAATTCTATATAAAATTTACTTGGGGATCTTTTTCTTCACCCTGCCATTATTTTGATGGAATTCCGCCCCCTGTGGATGCAGCAGAGAGAGTAAAGAGTAACCTGCCCCTGGAATGTGGAGTTGAGATGGGAGAGGATTTAAGGGTCCCTCCCTTAATATTAATGATGTCACAGAAGAACAATGACACCATTATTGCTTCACTTACTGCTGAGTTAATTGCCTTCTGACATTTAACAGATCTAAGCATTAGACAAACAAAATAAAAAGCAAGTCCATCTTAAAGTTTGGGTCTTGTTTGTCTCTATCACAACAATATATATATATATATATATATATCTTTTTCTCTTTCTTTCTTTCTCTATTCCTCTATCTCTCACTCTCTCTTTCTCTGTATATCCCTCACTCTCTCTTTCTCTGTATATCCCTCACTCTCTCTTTCTCTGTATTTCTCTCAATCTCTCTTTCTCTCAATCTCTCTTTCTCTCAATCTCTCTTTCTCTGTCTTTCTCTCTTTCTCTCAATCTCTGTCTTTCTCTCAATCTCTCTTTCTCTGTCTTTCTCTCTTTCTCTCTTTCTCTGTATATCCCTCACTCTCTCTTTCTCTGTCTTTCTCTCAATCTCTCTTTCTCTCGCTTTCTCTCAATCTCTCTTTCTCTCGCTTTCTCTCTTTCTTTATCTTTTTATATATCTCTTCCTCACTCCCTTTATATCTCTCTCTCTATATATATCTATATTTATCTCTTTCTATGTATATATCTCTCTGTCACTGTTTCTATCTCTCTATCACCGTTTCTATCTCTCTCTCACTGTTTCTCTCTCTCTCTCTCTCTCTCTCTCTCTCTCTCTCTCTCTCTCTCTCTCTCATCCTTTATGTGGGTATTTTTGAACAAGCATTCGTATGACCATACAAGAGAGGTTCTGATATGCATGAAGCTTAAGAATGTGACTAAGTTGTATAACTGATGCATATCACCCACCTCACTTGATGACGCTCTGGAATCTATTTTAAAAGGGGGGGGGGGCAAAGACAAATAATGATGGAGCAATCTTCGAATGTTATACGTACAATTTTTTTTATCTTTCTGATTAAACATAATTACATTGGTGAATTAAAGGTGATTGGTGGTCACAAAATGGTAGCTGGCGTTGATGATGTGGATACCAATGTCAACTAACAATTCAGCGTTCACTGTTTCAATCCTGCTGCATCAATCGCTTCACTTTCACTAGTAGGTATGTTGACAACATACACACTGTCATTCCTGCGAGTACCTAATTCCCCCCCCCCAAAAAAAAAACAATACACAATGACAAAAAATTAAAATCAAGCAGGTAAAACACTTAATGGGCTGATGTGTATTAATTAAGTTTCTTTACCCATTCTTAGAAAGAAAAACTAAATTGTTCATTATCTGAATAAAGGTGGTTGCTTACATTTTCAAATCTTATATATAAAGTAAAACCAGTCTATTCATCGTTTCTTTGATGTTAATAGCTTCTCTAATACAAGGTAGATACCTAATTCTGTTTTTCAAGTCAATTTTTTACCGCGCCTAATAAAACCGGTATTGTCCGGGCCTTTGGGTCTGGATTTACGCCGGTCTATTGGGGGTTGTCTGGTCCTGTGCAGTTCTAGGACGTGCACCCTCCCAGGCTTTGCCTCCCCTCTTTGGGGAGGAGTAAGTTTATTGCTTACTGTTTGAGGCGCCCTACCGGGAATGCCGACGGGGCTGCCCAGGCAATTTTTAAATGGCCAGAGTGCTCACCTCATCGAGCGCTGGCTTATCTAATCCCACTTTCCCGACCTTGTATCACATTTTACCTTGTGGGAGGTAGATAAATAAATTGGCCATTTGCGAACACACTTATGCCAACAGCAACACAAAAACACATGTAATGGATTCAGTATATTCACTTTTATTGACACTGTCACTATAAATCAGAAGAAGTGTGCATAGTTCAACCTGTGAAAAACTAATATGGACTTAAAAGGCTTTAAGGTCAACATGGGGAAGAAGAAAGACATGAACAATGGCCATAAACTGTATTCTGTGGAAAATTCTGGAAAGTTTGTGGCATTTTAAGATTTGGTGTATATTGTGCAGGTTGTCGTCATTGGACTCATAATTGGCCTGCAAGGAAGATAGATCCGTATTGAAGACTATCTCTGGAAGATGTACTGCTACTTTTAATCCAATTGAAAGCAGGCCTTCTACTGAATTCTCCGGATGGTTTGTAGAAATTAAAAGTTGTAAATTAATTTTGTTACTTTGGTAATATTGTGGATTAAGTGTTATCTCTCTTGGACCATTTTGGAGTACCACTTTTTATCAGCTCAGCCTATATAGTCCAAACACGAATCAAGGGAGATCCTCTTATCTCTAAAATAGTCCAAGAGAGATAACTCTTAACCCACATTGCAGCTACCAATATGACTTGTACTGGTGGAGGATGTGAATTAAGTTCGATCTGGCATGTGAAGACTACATAGGGAGGTTTTGTTAGCTTCTTCATATTTTAACCGTTTGTTCATTTTTTATTTGTTACTCAGGATCAAGTTTACAACATTTATGTCGGTAGTGCAATCTTACATGCAAGTAAATGCTGGGCTCCAACTGATTCTGCCTTTCTGAGAATACAGACGAATGACAGCGCTATAATTCGGTGGATTTGTGGTGTGCATCTTGATGACAGTTAATTCTAACTCCCTGCTATTGAGGCCGAAGGTGCTCAGATTGGAGTCAGCTCTGCGTTGCAACCCCTAGTAGTGGTATGAGCATTTTGAACGAAGCTCTGGTTGGATAAATATATGTACATGCATCTCAGTTGAGGTTAACAGAGGAAAAGGCAGGCCGAAGAAGACTTGGAACAACTTGGTCAAAGATGATCTCAAGCCATGACACATCGAAACCGATGTAAATGATAGAATTCCATGGAGAAAATCACTTCATACCACCATGGCCAACGTGCAACCGATGTCTGATATGAAAAAAGATATTCTAATTGATGAAAAAAGACACATCAAGATGCTATGTATGAAGAGCATAATTTTTGTGGCACAAAATGACCTGTGATATTTTACAGAGACGATTTTTGGTGATTGTCTCTGTATTGTTACTTTTTCGTAGGGGTAA
>OY744522.1:176607808-176822808 GCA_963556195.1 Sepiola atlantica | reverse complement strand
CAATTTTCTGTTCGTTTTTATTATATTTATTAATAATGGAGTTTATGTATGTATCTATCTGTCTGTCTGAAGCCAAAACTACTATTTAAGACTATTGTACTTATGAAATAGTATAGTATATACTATTTCAAACTAATGTACTATCTTTAAATGCTCAATTCAGGGGCATAGTGTAGTGTAGTATCTGTTCTGTTTTCATGATACCATCCTCCCAGGCATTTCCTCCTCCTTTTTTGAGAAGTGTGGAGGTACTATAGTATCTGTTCTGTTGTCATAATACTATCCCCCCCCCCAGGCATTACTTCCTCCTTTTTTGAGAGGTGTGGAGGTAGTGTAGTATCTGTTCTGTTTTCATGATACCATCCTCCCAGGCATTACCTCCTTCTTTTTTGAGAAGTGTGGAGGTACTATAGTATCTGTTCTGTTGTCATAATACCATCCCCCCCCCCCCAGGCATTACTTCCTCCTTTTTTGAGAGGTGTGGAGTTAGTGTAGTATCTGTTCTGTTTTCATGATACCATCCTCCCAGACATGCCCTCCTCCTTTTTTGAGAGGTGTGGAGGTGTGGAGGTAGTGTAGTATATGTTCTCTTGTTGTACTAATGAAGCTAAGTATCAGGTGGACAGTGAGACAAATACCTTGAGGATTGAAGACGATGGTTGAAACTGGGCAGAATTTGATTATTTTAGAGGACAACTCAACAAGAATTTGTTAACATTAGACCAGAAAACAACCATGATGTAGTCAGCTAGGAGGTAGCCCCGTGGTATTGTGTTACACATATGTGGGAAAAAAACTCTGCTCATGGAAGTTTCATTTAGCTCCAGGTACAGAGAAAGAAAGGAAAATTATTTACAGTGGTTGTAGCTAGACAGGTTTTTGTTGCGAATGAATTGTGGGCTTGGTTATATCTGGAAGATAAGATACCTACTTCCACTTCTCCCACGTAGCCAACGCGCTCTCTGGACCTACTGTTAAAAAATCAGGTAGTGGTGTTTAAGTAGGAGTTTGGCGAGCCAATACTTCATGTCCGGGTGATGGCCACTGCATAGGCGACTAAGAGTTGTTTGGTTTTTCTGTGGTAGATTCTTCTTGGCCAGTCGGTTGAGCTTTTTGTCTTTGTCACCGTCGACTCTCGTATTTAGTGTTGGATGGGACCATGCCTTGTCGACCGTCTTAGCTGAATCATAGTGGCAATCGACTTTGGCTTGGTCTTTACGAACAGCTTCTTTGGCTTACAATAGAAAACAATGCCGCTGCATTCACTTGAATATGTAGTGAATTAATTACCTCCCTTATTCTTAGACACTAATGAATAGCTATTTATACATATCTATATTGAAACAGACACACACGTATGATTATATTACAGACTAGTACTATTTTCATTGCTCTAACCATTTTTTTATCTACTGTTTATGTAGATGCGATATGAGTTGCAAGGTTAATTAATTTGCATATTGGTTTTAAAAAAGTTTATTTTATTAATTAACTATTATTTGTTATTGTATTTTAATTCAATGATTGTTTTGTTTTTAATATAACAAATAATTCTGTTTCGCAATATTGTTTCATTTTCTGGACAAATATTTAGCATTTATGTTATTGTTCAAATGTTCTTATCTGAAGACGGACCGACTTAATTTTTCTAAATTGCCAGTGAAAAGTTGGTTTCTTTTTCTTTCCATTTTTTTTTCTTTCTTTAGGTCACATTTCAAAGATAAATAAATCTGTTCCGAAATTACGCTTGGCCTTTTGGCCAAGATCTAAGTGTAGTATCTGTTCTGATGGCTACTACACCCCATAGACTGGTACCGTCTTGGCCTTCGGGTCTTGATGACGCCGGTTTGTGGGTTTGTCCTGTGCAGTTCTAGGAGGTCCACCCTCCCAGGCTTTGCCTCGCCTCTTTGGGAGGTGTAATTTTATTGCTTACTGCTTGAGGCGCCCCTACCGGGGAATGCGGACGGGGCTGCCCAGGCATTTTTTGTAGGCCAGAGTGCTCACCTTCTCGGGCGCTGGCTAGTCAAATCCCACTTTCCCGACCTTGTGTCACATCTTACCTTGTGGGAGGAAGATAAATAAAATTACCAAAATGTTAATGTTTCCTGTTTACAACAAAATTATAAATAAAAATTGATTATTTTAAACTAGAATGGCTATCTGGTATTGCCCGGAGGAATAGTAATTTATTTTTATCAATAATTAAATTCCTACTGTTGTTACATGCTAGGTAAATCTTACTGTAAAAACCGAAACAACTAAATGAGGTTAAAAAAAAAACGAAATAAAATACGCAAGTTGAATCTTACTCAATGAAGAAATACCCAAGTAAAGTTTTTTAAAAAATCAGTTTAACTAACTTTGTCTGTCTGTCTCTCTATCTCTTTCTGTAAATAAAACATATGCTTAATTCCTATTTTAGTCATAAAAATAGTAAGAACAAGGGAATTTTTTTGTGTGCCTGTTAAAAGTGGAAGAAATTATTTCCTTTATTTTCTATTAGCAATTAAGTTTAAGCCTGCCTTTCTTTGCTCATAGAAATACATTTGCATACGTGATTATTGAAGCAAGCCGAGCACACGTACATTCACTTGTTTCATTTTAATTTAATGTTTCAAGTAGCAAAGTTTGAGAAGCGATAGTGAACTGCCAGAGCCAGCTGCTATATATATATATATATATATATCTAGGCAGCATCTTCTCTTGCGGGCAAGTATTGTTGAATATAAGAGACAACTCATGTCTAGATATCTTTTCATAGATCTTTTTAATAGTCCGAATTAGGATCATAGTTTCAGAGGGGAATTGGCTGATGAATTTGCCATAGTTTGGATTTGTCTCCCAAGTACTTTCGGACCCATCTGGGTCCATCTTCGGGGGAATGAGGTTAATCAGGTATAGACCATGTATTAGTATTTATAGAAGGTTTTTGGCGTGAATTATGTACTAAGTACGAAACCATATTTGGAGCTATGAACATTTTAGAATATTATTACTGATATTAAAATTAATTCTATTAATTAGGGGTTTTTTGGTTTTTATATATAAGGCTTCTAATATATGGAGTTTTTGTTTGTTAGTACTAAATTCTAAGATTTTGGTATTTTCTACTAAGAGTTTTCTGAATTCCGATCGGGGGGGGGGGGGGCAGAAGTGGTCGTTAGTTAAGTGTTGGGTCCGAAAGTACTTGGAAGACAAATCCAAACTATGGCAAATTCATCAGCCAATTCCCCTCTGAAACTAATATCCTAATTCGGACTATTGAAAGGATCTACCAAAGGATATCTAGACATGAGTTGTCTCTTATATATATATATATATATATATATATATATATATATATATAATCGAGACTGCTTGTTAAAGGCAAAGTATCTACTTTCAAAACATTCTATGAAAATAAATGTCTGACCTTTATAATCCATAATGTTTACATCTGAGACAAAAATCTAAATGCGCAGATATGAATCTGAATGTTTTGTCAGATGATACAAATTATTAGGAATTGTTTGAGCTTCATTCTAACCGCAATCTCTCAGAGCTGCATTTTTCTCAAATGTAACAGTCAATGAATTAGGTCACAGCTGGCTTGAATAATTAAATTAAAGATTTTTGAATTTTATTGTTTTTAACTCACTGTTCTGTTTCTTTCGTCTCTGTTCAACCTTTGGTTGGACATCTGAAGTAAACAGTAGTATATTATTTTATTCAAGTGTGAAAATTTTCAGGAAACCTATCGCCTTTATCAGTTAAGAATGAAATGAGTTCTTATGTAAGCTCTTTGCTTATTCTGGTTTATTTCTCACTTGTAATTATTAATACCGGTTGATTATATATAATAATAAAAAAACCCAGATACAAATGATCTACTACATTCATAATCTATACAAGCATATTTTTGCTATTATATGACAAATGAAGATATATTACACTGCCCCTCCCCCTCCTCCAAAATTAGGTAATAATGCCTGGGAGGATGGTACCATGACAATAGAACAGATACTACACTACCCCCTCTCTAAGTTCAAAGGAAATGGTAATCCTTGGAAAGATGGTATTATGACCATAGAACAGATACTACACCACCCCATAAACATATTTTTTTGATTAAAGCCAGTGAGCAGTTTTTAATTAAAATGCTAGAAGACAGTATTTTTCACCTTGGTCTGCTTTACCAGCTTGAAACTTAAGGTACCATGCTGATATAAATTTCTGTAACATTATAAATAAATATTACTTTTATTATTAAATAATCGAACACTCTATTGGATTTCTTTCTACTCAAAGAAACCAAAAATTATATATATATATATATATATATATATATATATATAATGTATATATATATGTATATAAATTAAAATTTATAAATGTCCGCACAACTTTTAGGATGTATTAGCTTTGTACGAAAAATTCAAAATGGCGTATTAGTGGGTTCCCCCACGTGTGAGCTTGCTCGTTTTCTTTGTTTTTTGTTTGGTTTCACCCAAAAAATGAACCACTGTATAGTGTAGGTTTTTTCAAGACACTTTAATCCAAGAACTTTTTACTCTTTGTGAATTTTTCTGATGATTTTGTAATGTTGCAGAGACGATATTGACATAAAAACGTTATTTGGCACAAGACAAATGAAACGGACCGTAAAAAATATATCTCACAGAAATGTTATGTTTTTTGGAAATGTGAAAAAATAAAAATAATAAAATCAAACCATGGTTATTGGAATATAATATGAACCTGACTTATATATATATATATATATATATATATATATATATATATATATGCAATCACCAATAAAACTAATTACATAAAAATACATTAAATATTTAGGTGATAAAAATCGTACATATTTCTAGACAGGGCGTCTTGGTCCGATGGTAAAACACTGGATCAATATCGAAGGTTCGATCCTTGTCTAAGTTAACCATGCTGATGACGGTTGTGAGTCAGAAACACGTGTCCATGGATTACTTTTGTATACGTATAAAATAAATAAAAATATATATAATACGCGACTGTTTGTTTGAAAGCAGAAGCCACAACTGTAAAATACTAACAGTCTAGAGACATCTATTTATTTGAGGACAGTAGTAGCTTAACTTTAAATTTAACAAATACTGAACCAACTGGTTACAGGTTGTCCAATTTTATTATTTTATTATAAAACTTTATGAAATTATTTTCAGCTCACTACCTCCCCTCTCGCTTTTCATGTGAACAAGTTTTTTTTTTTTTAACTTAATTCACCCCAAACAAGGCAAGTTGCCACTGTAGGTGTAAGGGGCTATTGAGAATTAGGGTAAAAGTTTAAGGGGGAGTCATCCTAAATTAGGAGCTGTGCAGCGAGATGCTTGTTCATATTAGTTTTAAATTTCTGCATGTCGGTATAGTCGGAGAAACAGGGAGCAGAGAGGGAGTTCCAAAAGGCGATAGCGCAAGGAAATTAACCAAAAATGTTCGACCCGTATAATTAGTTTCTTTGAAAAATGATCCTCCTGAGTTGTATTTGAACAAAATAAAAACGGTATTAACTATGTTAGTTTTTTTTTTTTTTGGGGGGGGGGGGTTCTATTCATATTGTAAAGCGACAAAAAATATATCTCAAGACTTGTTACACCGAGTGACACAATGTAATCATTCAGTTCTAAAAATAATTTTATTAATGCTTCATTCAAATCAAAATCATACTTTGTCTTCTCGTTGGCGGTATCATTTGTGCATGTCTGTTTTTTCCTTCAAGTACTATAGCTGTTATATACGATTAACATCTTCTTATATTAATTATCTTTTAATTAATCAACAACACGATCTTGGAAAATGAATGATTTATTGGATATGATTGTCAGTAAGCTGCAAGGTCAAAAGGAGGAAAGAGATAGCAAAAGAGAGAAAGAGAGACTTCAATTACTTTGTAAGCATGTGGCTTGATTATTATTATGCTACCAGACCATTTTCAGTACCAGTAGAAAGTTCAATCTTTACTAATAACTAAGAATAACATAATAATTAACACTTCTACCTGGTCATGGCTGACGGAATGAGAACAATCTACCCATGTGGATTAAATAAAAGGTTCAGTTTGAAATTCCATATAGGTTCCTTTGTTTTACATAAAGATTCGCAGGTTCTAAAAAATGCACCTGAAGAAGGTACTGGCATTGGCTGAAAGATTGTTAAAATAACAACCAAGTTAAGAATAATAGTTCGAATAATCCAACTAATACTAATTTACAATGTTATGGTGATAGATACATAGGTAGTATCAATTTATTTTTTTTTTCCATACAAATCGGTTTGGACTTTAATCTTTTCGAAATTCTCATTTTATCTTTTTGTTTTGTTATCTATTGCAATGTGACAGATTTTTACAATTTTCAAATGTAATTTTTTTTTTTGCATGTTCATGGTTTTTAATGTATTTCAAATGTAAGCATTTTTAGTCTGATTTTCTGCCATGATAAACAATAAATGCCCGCAATTTTTGATGTTGTAGATGATGACAAATGTATCATTCTGATGTATCATCTACTGGCTAAATTACCGATTTCTGCCAGGTTTCTCAACTCTTCCTCTTGTGTAAGTCGGCCTTGGAACATGTGAATATTTTTTTTCTGGTCGAGTTGTTTTCAATTAACTTTTGTCATAGTAGATAACCTTCTGGGAAGTTCAAACTGAACACCAATCTTCTATATTAATTAAACAATTTTAACCCTGACTCTAACCCGGCAAGAATGGTATATAAACAGTACAAAACGGGCCGTATCTTATGTGAAGAAGTGTCAACAAATGCTTCATGCCCCAAAAGTTGTCTTTTAAGTCATAGAAAGAAGGCTTTGCTTGCAACAGCTTGTGACTTAATGCAGTCAACCGTACTATTGAAAATGGAAAAAACAGGTAGTAGCCCTAAACATTTGAATTGATATCGGCTGGCTTACTTGACCTAAGGGAGCAGTGATTGGGTTTACTTTTTAGCCAATCCATGTAACTCTTGAATTGGAAACGATCCCTAAACCACACTGACAAATCTATGAGTGTCTTTTAAATTCCAATAACATCACATGCCTTTTTAATATACTGTAGTATTGAACAATCTCTGCCTGCCTGTATGTATATATATATATATATATATATATATATATATATGGGAAATGAAAAAGGGAAAAACCAAGAGATATTTTTTTATATATTCATCAATGTTTCGTCTTTATTGTAAGACTTCCTCAGGATGATAATTTGAAAAAGAAAATGTCATGCAAGTACATTGAAATTTTGGGTTGACATGATGGAGTGATAAAGGAAAAGTAGTAGCCGTGGCTACTGTGAGCGCTGGAGGAGAGTCCAAGCTGCGAGAAGTCAGTGGTGGCAAAGAATAAAATGAATATGGAAAGCTTTGAGTGGGTACCATTTAGGCAGCAGTGAAATAGGGAGGGGTGTATATATATATATATATATATATATATATATATATATAGGCAAATGTTATTAAATAACACAGAATGTTTTTTGTTTTTTTTTAAACATTTATTTTCAATTTTTCGAATAGTCCATTTAGTATTTCGGTCAGATTGATTTTATAAGTTCCGTGGGTTTCTTGTTCTGTTTTTTTCTTTTTTTCGCAAGTACTTTCGATTTGATTCATCAAATCATTATGTGCGGGGTTAGTCTTGGTGTCCTTACAACTATGTCTTTAGTGTTTAGTTTTTAATGGCTAGTAATTTATGACTTACGAAGAGTGGTAACCAGCAGGATAGAGTGGCGCAGACCAGCCATAGATGAGAGGCA
Organism: Sepiola atlantica; assembly: GCA_963556195.1. Taxonomy (NCBI): domain Eukaryota; kingdom Metazoa; phylum Mollusca; class Cephalopoda; order Sepiida; family Sepiolidae; genus Sepiola; species Sepiola atlantica. The sequence goes on along the minus strand of OY744522.1, from coordinate 176,815,023 downwards.
CCCCTTACAAGGCCATGTACCTGCCCCCAGTCGACTAAAATCATAGTTTCCTGACCAACACTGCTCCATTGGAGACACCACCATCTGAAGTCCGCCTTAAAATGTCAAAGGAAAAGATGTCTAACCACCAAGACAGCTTGACTATGCTCATCCCCCCCCCCTCTGCCGAAATCCTCCCATCAAGATATAACAACTAGGCAAAATGGAACCGACTTCGCTCAGGTGTCGGCTGTTCTAGGGAGGCCCTAAGCAGATGGGGCTATCTTAGTGGCCCAACCATATGTGACTGTGGCACAGAACCCCAGACCATGGAGCACCTCTTTCGATGCCCTTTATTGGACAGATCCTGCACAGCGAAGGACCTAGCACTCTACATCAAGAGACAGCAATGTACCAAGCAGTGGCTTGATGTTATATAAGCTGAATAGCTTTGTATATTGACACGAGGAGAAGAAAGAACTTATGACTTTAAATAAGTGTCTGTAGTGATGAGATGCGGCATGCAAACGTGATTACGTGTTAAGTGCGTGCAAAATTCAAAAGGAAAATTGTTTAATGGCTAAGAATTTGTTAATGTTAATCATAATGCTAGACACTTTAAAATGTTGTGACTAGTTTTGTAATTAATATTATTAATTATGGGATGTCCAGTTTTAATGTAAATGGCTTCAATAATTTTTACGCTATTGATGTTAGTATCGTGGTGTATTATTTTTGAATTAGGTAGTAAAAGTAAATTCGCGTGAATCAACGTGGTATTACTTTGTTGACCATCTTGATTCTGTTGTTGACATTCTTGCAGGAGGGACCCCGTGAAGGAAGTTTGCCAACATCCATAAGTGAAAATAGTACTGTGTAACCGGCTGGATTCGAACTTGGTACACCCAGGTCGTCACTCCGTGTCGTTATCCGCTTAACCACCGTCACCTCCTTTTATACTAACTAAAATGTGCCTACATTGAGAAATAAGGCAATTATGTTTTTTAGGTACTGGCGAATTGTACTAGTGTTGGAGAGATGTAAGGTGAGCTAATAGGAAACTTGTGTGGTAGTAGAACCGAGGTAACAATTAGTGGGTTTTTTATATTATTGTTGGAGATACATTCTCTCAAAGGACATTAAAACTGATATATAACATTTGTTTTTTTTCTACTCTGTTTTGGGCCTGAAAAGAGTTATTGTTAACTATGAGGTTTAATGTTTTCAATTTGTTATAATAAATAATGAATCTTATTTTATTATTACAATTGATGGGGGGGGGGATATATATTGATGTTTCATCCAATTTAAAATTCAGATGCATTATAGAGGGAATTATTTAGCTGATTACACTGGTTTACAAAGAAATTGAGGCAAGCACAAAAATACCCGTTTTTACCTAATTTGTGGGTGCTGAATTCAAATTTGGAATCCGTTTTTACTCATCAATTCTAGTTTTTTAGATATGCGTAGTGTGCATTTTGTGCATATATGGTACATAAAGGCGTATATGCATTCAGGGTTAATTCTAATATTGTGAGACTTCTGGCATATTTTTTAGTTATTATGCACTAAATGTAAGTGATAGCATTACATTATATATATATATATATATATATATATATATATATATATACTTATATATCAAGATGGATTTTGGCAGTTTAGGCAGCAGGTCTCAATTGTGTGTTGGGACTTCATAACAGTTGCACAGTGTCGAACCATCACTCCTCTCCTCAGAACCGCCTACTTTCACTATTTTGACTGTAAAATTGGTGATCAGGACAAGTCTTGGCTCAACACATCTGTTGTAAACCCTGCTACAATAGACTAACTGCATGGTTTAATGGCAAGAAAGCAGCTTTCAACTTTGCAGTCCCGATAGTTTTGAGAGAGCCATGAAGCCACGCTGATGATTGTTATTTTTATCTAACTGATATTACTGGTTTCAATGCATCTTCTAGGAAAAAAGATCAAATATCCCAACCTTTTATCTGCAATGAGACCCGTTTCCCATTCAGATGATCTTCCTGTACCCACATCTCCAGTAAATAAGGATCTTCTTTCCTCATCAGATGAAGAAATGCCTTCAATAGAGGATTCTGCTGAGTCAATATCTTTGGAAAATATTGAGTCTACATATTCAGGAACAAGTGGCAACAAGCCACACTGGATCATGCAAGAAGACCTGAATGATCTTGCTCATGATTTGCATCTGTCAAAACAGCAGTCTGAGCTCTTGGATTCTTGGCTTAAACAGTGGAACCTAGTCCAGGAAGATATAAGGATCACCAGTTTCAGGAATCGGAAAACAAGTTGCGCTACTGTACAAACATACCTGGCATGTTCACGTCCATTGGTTTGCCACATAATCCTTCAGACTCGCGTCTTTTCATAGCAAAGTCTCAAGGCTGTGCTTCTGCACAACGGGAATAATTATCCCAGCATTCCCATCGCACACTCTGTTACCTATGACAATATGGAGCTTCTTTTAGAAGCTATTAAGTACGAGTACCAGTGGGGACCTCAAGATCATTGGTTTTCTTATAGGTATGCAAGCGGGCTTCACGAAGTACTGTTGTTTTCTGTGGGATAGTCGAGCTGTATACCAGCATCACAAGCAGAAAGACTGGGGGTCTAGAAGCACTTTTGTTTCTGGTGAACACAGTGTCAAGGAGAATCCTCTGGTGGACATGAATGAGGTGCTCCTTCCTCCTCTTCACATCAAGCTTGGTTTGATGAAGAATTTCGTGAAGGCGTTTGACAAAAATGGTGCTGCCTTCCAACACTTGTCTACTGTATTCCTAGGTCTTAGTGTTGCTTAGCTCAAAGAGGGCATTTTTATCGGACCTCAGATCCGAGAAGTGCTGAAGGATAGTGATTTTGAGGAGCTTCTTAACTTAAAGGAACTGAGAGCATGGGAAGCATTCAAGTCAGTCTGTAGTGGCTTCCTTGGTAACACACGTGTACCAGATTACCAAGCCTGTATTGAGAAGTTGATAAAGTCTTACAAGGATATGGGGTGCTGAATGTCACTCAAGATTCATTTTCTCCATTCCCACCTCAACTTCTTCTTTTGGAGCAGTGAGTGATGAGCATGGCGAAAGATTTCTACCAAGATATTACGAAGATGGAGAGCAACTATCAAGGCAAATAGAACCCCGGCATGATGGGAGACTTCTGCTGGATGCTCTTGTGTGACATCCCTAAGGCAAAATATACCAGATCTTCTAAGAAAACACACTTTTGACTGTCTGTGGTACTATGAATTATGTAATTGTCATCCAAGTATATTTATTCAATCAGTGTTCTTTATCTATCCTGTTTTATCTGTTATAAGCTGCTACAACTCTTAAAATATGCACTTTTATTCTCTGTTTATACTAAAATGAGACTATTTAAAAGCCAGAAAACTAGAGGTGATAGAGCAAAACTATTTATAAATTAGCAAAAAACATCTATCCCCATTCTTGCCTCTTACCAAAATTTTTTTTGTGTAAACCAGTGTTATTATTAGCATTGTCCAAGTTTCTAATTAATTTAATTGGGAAACTGATTGTTAATTAGAACTTGCTTAATGCTTTTTAATTCATTAAAGAATATTTTTTTGTTTGAAGAGATTAGTTTTGCACGGTTTAATAGATGTATCATTGCTATTTTATATAGACATTTGCTTTTTCATTTAGGATGCATGAGTTAATACTGGAAGGTTTTTTAAGGAGTTGTTAGTCGATGAGTACATCTAACACCGGAATTTTGTTATTAACGTTAAGCTTATAAGAGTTATTTTGAAAAATGGGTACTGGTTCAGATTAGGACCCCCAGTTAAAATCAACTTGGCGTCGGTAGTTTCTGGATGTTTATGTAGATGGCCGAAAAATTCCAAAGTGCTTATTCAATCAGAATGCGAGAAAATAAGCAGACGACATAGAAAGATTTTAATTGATTGAATCATAAAATTCACGAATTGGAAATAAAAATTGATCAAAGCAATAATGAATTTTAACGAACCCTAACCATAACACTATTTTTACATTTGTTCAGTGAAAAAAACAATTTTTACATGCAGAAAAAACAAAAACATTTTATAACCCTAACACCGTTTTAACACTTGCTCAGTTATATTTTTCTTTAAAAAAAAATTTTACATGTAAAAAAAAACATTTTTTCTAGTTGTACGTTCAGCCTCATTTTGGATTTTTGGGACGCAGGCAACCGACTTTTCATTCGGCTTCTTCTGGCCATCTACGTAAACATCCGGAAACTACCGACGCCAAGTCGATTTTAGCTTGGGTCCTAATCTGAACCAGTACTGAAAAATGTTTTGTAGTTTTTTATTTGATTTGATCATTATTGTCACGATGGAAGTATAGCCCACCTCCAAACATCACCAGAGGTAGGAAGAATTGAACACATTTCAAGGCATCTGCATTCAAGAAACTGAAAAAGCGTGATGCACACAGACAGTTTTAAGGAAACGGATCGATTTCATGCTGCATTAATTTTGCGAGGAAGCCAAAAAGGTCTGATAGTTTGGACTTCAGCCAGAACACACCGCGCAAAAGACATGAAAAACTTCCTTACAGAAAGAATAGATCAAATCATAATTCCCGCAATGATAACTGCTTGTCTCCAGGCTCTTCATATTGCAATGAATAAACCATTCACACACTATTAAAGCATGGAAATTAATAACATTTTTTTTTTAAATGTAGAATTAAATAACGATAATTAAATTATCGTTTAATAATAATAATCTATCGCGATAATATAAAGCTCAATATATTGAATAGAGCAATCAATTTTAGAGGTGAAAGATGAGAATAAAAAATTGTAAAGATACAATATTTATTAGAACATCAAAAGTTCAGAGCAAGGAGCCTCATATTCTTAATCCATGGATTTTCAAAGATAAACTCTTCTCATCAGAGGATAGGAAAAAGCCGACAATGTAATTGTAAATATTATCGGCAACATTTAACTTTGAAAATTTTACATAAAATAAAACAATAAAAACAAAAACTAAAACAAAACCAAATAAAAACAAAAACAAAAAATGGAAATTAATAACTACATTGAAAACAGAATGGTAAAAAAATAGTCGTAAAACTTTTGTGAAGCTCATATTAAGAGAGATTGTGACTTGGGTGATGAATTCATGGAACAAAATCACCGACAGCTATGTTACCAATATGCAATGAGCAGGCTCCCTGGATAAGAACGTCTCATTCAATGGGACCCATATTGGTCGACACAAGAGAATGGGGCAAAAATTCTGCAAGAAACTGAGTCATGAAAACTCTGCAGGAATTTTGGCCCTACAGTAAACATGCACCAAATATAGATTACAAAACTGAGGTTAGAAAAAAATAATTTTGAGGTGGTAAACTCCCTAATGGGAGTGTAGTAAGAATGAAAACAATATTTTCAATTGATGAAATTGTCTGTCGGTTACGACTTATTAAAATCAGAAATAAAATAGATAAACGTGTCCATGTTTCGGAATTTTTGGAGATGAGGATTGATAATTTGGATTATTTGGATAATCCGGACTACTGTCATCATTTTAGCCCCTGAAAAAATAAATAAATCTCAACAAATATAAGAAAAATAAAAACAATGATTCGCTTGAAGAAAATTATTAAACCTATTCTTAACACAAAGGGTTGGAAGGAAATTGATCCGAAGCTTAATTTGTGAAAAAAAATGAAAAAGTTATTTCATTTCATGTCGATACTAATTAACTGTCTTGAGATAATTTGGCCATTTTGTCTGTTCTGTACATCGCAATAGGAAACATTTGGGCTGATATGGATATCCAGTTATAGACAATAACATTCCAGAAGATTAATCTGACCCTAATGATTCAATTTCGTCTTAAGGGGTAAGCTTAAACCTTAAATTTTAAGCCATTCTTTTAGAATCAAAATCATGTAATGGAATTTGATCAAAATGTGAATAAGGATTCTAGACATAAGGTTTAGAAGCATTATATCTTGATTTTAATCTTCGTAAGGGAACATATAAGTGGTGCAAAACTGTTCTGTTCATGGAATTCATTTTACCCTTCCTGGACGAGTATTCGTTTAGTGTATGTATGTATATATATATATATATATATATATATATATATATATGTATATAATTAAATTCAAGTGAATTATTTTTAAAAACTTCTAATAACAAATAAATGTAGATCGTTTTTCGTACTTTCTGTTTATTTAGAAAATTTTGAATTTTTCTAATTCGTAATGTTGTTTTTGATTTTACCCCTGAAAATAAACTCTAGTATCATTTGGAATGAAAATTAATATAAGCCCTGTCTTTAGCTGAATCGGTGACCCAATGGGTCACATTTTTTTCTAGTAACAAAATAATTCTTTCCCACTTCCATATATCTATTAGGTACTTTTTTACAGTAGGACCCACACTAAAAGTGCTTTGGCATCAGTAAACGCCGGACAGTGCCGAATGAAAAATCCGTTGATTTACCCGCGTCCCAAAAAACACAAACGAGGCTAGATTTACAAGCAGGACAAAACAAGCAAAAAATTTCGCATTAAATAAATATTTATTTATTTAACAAAAATTCAAATAAGTGTTTAAATTAAAAAGTTATTTTTTAAAAACTTATTCTTTCCATTTCTGGCAACAATTTTTTTTTTTTTTTGTGGAAATCACTCCAGACAAGGCATGAAGCCACTTGATGTAAAGAGCTAAAAAAGAAAAATGCTACTTCAAGGTCAAAAACTAGCCAACAATAAGTGTTATATGGATAGATTCCAACCCAGAAAACAGCAATTATTCCCCCTTTGTCAGAAACATCGTTCATGGAACGTGAGGAATAAAGGACAAAATAAGGGAAGCGAGAGTCACGAGGCTGCTGAAAGTAAACCCAAGGTCCACTTACTACTCTCCTTTAACTGGCTTTGCAAACTCACTCTTTCCTGATTCAAACAATCTAACCTAAGCTCAATGGATGACTCGACGAATCACATTTTTATATATATATATATATATATATATATATATATATATCAACACTATATTAATTGCTCCCATGTTCTTTCCTAAACTATATTGCCAACGGTCTCACCCCTGCAATGCGTCCTTCTCCTCTTCTCTCCCTGACACTCGGGTGGATGGTTGCTGCTTTAAACAGAATGTGACAATCATGTATTTGCATAGAAAGATAGATAAGTTTTAATATATCGATGCTAACGAGTCCGCATATTAATGTACAGGTATTCTACTTTCCATGTTTCGCTATTGGTCTTGATTATAATTTGAAAAGAGTGACTTTGCATGATTGTTTTTCATAGCGATTCAGGTGTTTTTATCTCGTTTTCATTTTACAAATACAAGATCACATTTAGATAAGATTTCGCCTCACTGCCAGATGACTTTCTCGCATGTGACAAAAAAAAACTATTTGCTTTGTGATCAACCATTAAAAATTCGTACTGCCAACGCCGGGAAGAGTGTCAGCGGAGCCTTGATTAAATGTTCCATTTTTATTTCATTCTGATTTTTTAACGCTTCAAAAGAGGATCGTATTTGATGGCCTCAAGTTCTCACCGGTAAACAATAAAACAACCACAACAATACGACTAAAGTAAGACAAAAAAAAACAAAAAACAAATAAGACTAAACAAAAAAACTAATATGCCGGAATTGGTAGACATTGCCGATAAAGAAAGTCATTTTGAAGTGAGTTGTAAAAAAGATGCTGAGACTGAAAAGCAAATATCGGAAGATAAAAGTGCAACAGAAAAAAAAGGTATGTAAAAGTAGTTTCTGGCTTTAAAATAGCATTTTAAACTTTGCTCTTTCAATATATCTATATAATATATCTCACTCTATATCTGTCTGCCTCCTTGGAAAAACTGGGGATGCAAATATAAACAGAGGCTGAAGAGTCCAGTAAAGGAGACCAATTATAGGTCCCCTTTATTTGGATTTGAAACCGACGGTACTGATGTTGTTCTGATTTTTTGTAATACATATATAAATAAATATTACACTCTTAATTTTGATTTTCTTTAATAATTGAGCACTCTGTTGCGGTTTGCTCCCACTAACCATACACATTATATATATATATATATATATCAGGTTCATATATTCCAATAACCATGCTTTCATTTTATTATTTTTATTTTTTCACTTTTCCATAAAACATATAGATATATTTTTTACGGTCCGTTTCATTTGTCTTGAATATTATATATATATATATATATATATATATATATATATATAGTCTCGGAAGTTTCTCAACTATTAAAACTATAAAAAAAAAAAAAAAAAAAATTATATAAAAAAAAAAATCTTATAGTCTCAAGTCTTCCAGTGGAAAATCACTCATGTAAGTCAATTTATTTTTATAGTTATTATATTAGTTAGTTTCTAACACTATTTTAAGGGATCATCAGTTGTTTACCATGAAAAACTGTTTCGGGAATTTAAAAACAAGACAGTATTTAATTTCATGGCTTCCCAGCAGAGTTGATCAGACCCCACTTCCCTTAAAAGACAAAAACATAAACGTTCCTTATACTAAATCTACGTTTTGTTCCATATAAATGTTTTGCTAACTTATATTAGTTATTTAAGACACAAAAAAAAAAAAATTCTTTATCTGTGCTGTTCGTCTGTCTAATAAAATTTATCCGTTACTTACAAAAATGTTGCTGCATTTTAAAGTGTTTGGACGAATCCATGACACTATTATTTAAGTGATTAATGTATTATTTTTAGTTTTATATTATAAATATAAAAAACATCAACACATCAAAAAATTAAAGATAAATAAATAAATATGTATATACATATATATATATATATATATATACACACATACATATATATACCTTTAGTTCCTCCTTTTCTCCCTCGTCCTACTTTATATAAATATATATGGGTTTAATTAGTATCCCTAGCATTTAAACCCCATGGAGACTGTATATTAGTGTTAGGATACCATCGTTGTCACTAGGAATATGGAAGAGGGAATGCTTCTGTATTGTTAACAGTGGAGTCTGCTTCTGTGAATGGCCTATATGAATTGTTTTTTTTTGTTTTTTTTTGCTTGTGTTATGTTATTAATGTTGAATAAATATATATATATATCTATATCTTATTTATTTGTATGTGTCTAAGTGACTACTAAAAGCTTTGTTTTGAATATATATATATTAGACTAACCGTGACCCGTTGGGTCACATCCACTACTACTATTTCATTTTGCATGTGTAATTGTGAAGCAAGGGTTGCACAATCAACTACTACACCTTTCCTCAATCAGCATTGCTTGAATCCAGTGGCAAGGAGAAGTCCAGGATGACTGGAAACAATGCCACCAGGATAAGCGAAGAACACATACAGCCCATGGTATTCCCAAATGGTCACTCATTTAGTACTGACCAGGCACGATATCGCTTAACTTTGGTGAACTAGCAGGAACTGGTGTGTAAACGTGATTATGCCGTATATATATATATATATATATATATATATATATATATATAAATATTTGTTATTGTTTATTATCTATAGCGAGAGAGATAATTTGTTGAAGCCCAGTAACATAGCAGTCTTCAAAAATATTTGCATGAGCAGAGAGTAGCTTCAGATAAAGAAGTAGAAACACTTGAGAAAGGGGTGATATTCCCAAAATATTGTGATATTTCTGCATATATACGACTAGTGATAGGTGGAAATTTGAAAGCAAGTTAAATTTAATTATATAAGAAAGAATCGTTATTCGGTACTCAGTTTTCCTTCTTACTACCCAATATATTTCCAAATTGTTATGAGCCTTCTATAAATTATCTACATATATTACACACAATGCTTGGAAGAAACTGCATCACTCTCTTATATATATATATATATATATATATATATAGTGTGTGTGTGTAAGACTAAGGAATGTACTTTGAATAAGCTGCCTTTGATGTTATATACATCAGGGGAAGCTGATTAAAAGTACTTTAAAAAAATATAAAATAGTTTTTAAAAAAAAGGGGGGGGGTAATTGATTATCGTTGCATGATGTAAAATAGCAATAAACGACCATTTTGATAGTTCATTGTTTAAAAGGAAATATATTTCACTAGCAGTGCAACCCGATGTTGCCCGGAGTTATAAACAACAAAATAGAAGGTTAAAAAGTGTGTGTTACATATTTTATTGTGATATAAAAAAATCCACCTTTATTTTTCATGCTTGATTTAATTGTTAAAAAAAATGAAACATTTCTCCCCGTCATTTTTTGATGAAACTGATATTCTGGTGTACATATATATATGTGTGTGTGTGTGTATATATATATATATATATATATATCTATATATATATATATATATCTATATATATATATATATATATGTAAGTAAATTTCGCGTACAACAAAATCGTAGGATAAATTTCAGAGGAAACATTTTTTTAATCAATGGAACGGGCGGGTAGAAAAAGAAAATTGCTAAAATTTTTCTTATCGTCTGACGCTCTAAGAGGAAACGTCAGAATGATGAATTAAAAACTAAGAAAATCGAATGAGATATGAGGGGGAACAATTTGTTTAAGCTGGAGAAAACGATTGAGAGAGAGAGAGAGAGGAAAAAAAAGAAAAAAAAAGGAAATCTCTCAACGTTATGGTGGCTTTGAATCAGTAAATATCTCCAACTGATGCTTCAAAATCTTTTGTCTACACAGGCTAGGTCGAGAATTGTTAATAACTAACGCCTCAATAATATTGAGATGGTAGTTTGACCTGGCACTGTGTAAAACAGAAAACCACCCATTGGAATACTTGTCAGAACAACTATTTGTACTAACCAGGTGATTATATATATAATGTGTGCATAGCTGTGTATGCATGTACGATTGATAGTTATTAGTCACCAATTATGTGAGATTCTCAAAAATTCAATTTCGTCTTAAGGCCCCGTAAGCGTAAACCTTAAATTTTTAGCCATTTTTTTAGAATCAAAATCATGTAATGGAATTTGATCAAAATGTGAATAAGGATTCTAGACATAAGGTTTAGAAGCATTATATCTTGATTTTAATCTTCGTAAGGGAACATATAAGTGGTGCAAAACTGTTCTGTTCAGGGAATTCATTTTACCCTTCCTGGACAAGTATTCGTTTAGTGTATGTATGTGTATATGTATATGTATGTGTGTTTATATGTATGTGTGTGTATATGCATATATATATATATATATACAGGGTGGGCAAAAATAAGGGTCCTATTTTTAAAAATTCATAACTTTTTTATTTATTGATTTTTTTTTTTTTTTTTTTTTTTTTTAGAATAAGTAAAGGACCCCTTCCGAAGCAAGCATGAGCCGTATTAGCCCTAAGGAACGTACCCTCATTTAGAAAACATTATTTTTGCTTAAAAAACTCAAAACAGTGTAAAAACAATACTTTAGTTTTTGTAAGTTTTAAGAAGTGTTTTTCGGCTAAAATTTGTTTTGTTTATTTCAAAAAATCTCGGAAGGGTCAGTCTACACACACATAAAGTTTGGTGAGTTTAACTTTTATTTTGTGGAAGTTATTCAAATTCAAGTTATTCAAATTTAAAGATAGGACCCTTATTTTGGCCCACCCTATATGTATAGGCTAGACGGTGGGGAAAACTAGCTTCTTGAGGGTGAACTCTGGTGGGGTTCAAAAATAGTTGCTAACGGCACCGTTGGCATTTGGTACATAAAGTGATAGTCAATACCCTCTACTCTTTTCAAAAGGAGAAGGTAATGCTTGAAAGTCTACAGAATGAGATAGGTTGCCCAAACGATGCCAAGGACATATCCTTAACTGTTATGAAAACAGCCGGCGAACCAGTCATTATAAATGCTGGAAAACCGAAAATTAATACAAGGTTACAACATTTGTAACCTTGTCTTAATAGAGGTAGGTTGTTTTCTTGTTTCACATGGCTCTACGAGAGAGACTAACCAGCAACTGGATTTACACATGGTGAACTACACAGCCTTTCACAATTCATTATGTTTAGAAATAAATAAAACATCAGCTGACATTTTGAACTTCGGTTATGTAAAAATCATTTTTTTTTTTTTTTTTTTAATATGTGCATATTTTTTGACTTGGGTTATTGAAAACCGCTTCTAGAATAAAAAAAACACCAAAAACTTTGATCATCATAATTTTTTAAAGGAAAACTCCATTTCTTTTGTTTTCACTTTTATTTTATTTTTCGCTTTTTTTTTCGTTTATTTACTGTTGAATCAAGATACAATATGAACATGCAAATATTGTAACCCACACAATGTTATTAACAAGAACATAAATCAGTCATGAGACTGAATACCTCTGCCTGGCAATGTAAAGATGGGCAAAAGTCTTATCTGGCCTTACTTTTCCATATTGTATGAAGTATTCCTGAATCATGTAATGAAAAAGTTGTTAGTTCAAAAACTAATTATTTGATCAGGCTGAAATTTTGCGTGGTTAATACTGTTATGAAGAGCATCAGATTCATACATCAAATTGGTAAAATTAGAAGTTGAAATCCTGTCAAAATGTCGATCTTGACCAAACCTTTCAAGGTCTAGTTCAAAGCTCATAAGATGCGGAACTTCATTGGCTACAATATGGGCCAAGTAGCTAGTCTCTATGATAAATAGAACCAAAGTTAGCACCAAAGGTGTGACATTCACCTTTCTATGACCTTGCCCTCTGACCTAGATACCCCAAAATTAAATCACTTCTAAATAAAACCATGACCGATATTTTGACTAAGTTTAGTGATGATTGGTCAAATGATGTGGATGCTAGGCTGTACACAAGTAAAAATAGTGACACACTTGACCGAAAACATAACCTCTGCTTTGGCGTAGATAAAAAAATATGGTGAATGTCTACACAAATGACTTGAGATTTTTTATGGAAATATGATTACAATTATTTACCCATTGGCCATCTTAGTATTATTATTAATATTATTTATTATTATTAATATTATTTATTATTATTAAGCTTTACTAATATATTGAGTACTATGTGAAATAAATACTGGAAAATGCCTCAAAATAATATTTAAATACGTCATTTGATTTCGAGATATATTAATAATTTTATGCTATTCTTCACATTTTTCTCTATAATTCTTAATTCGTTCCACAAGGGTAGATGGTTTCCCTTTTCCCTCCATATGTGGTCAGCGATACTCGACTTTTGAATATCTCCATGTTCTTTTAGTCTTACTTTTAGTGGACAGCATTTCTCACCTTTGTTTATTTTGGCCGAAACATTGTGAAAATAACAACTAAGATGAGTAATCGAAATAATCGAAAAGTGTTAAAATCTCAAACTTGTTAGAATAGGCTAATGTAGATGTTGTTGGAGAAACACTAGTCTAATCAATGTTTCATGTATGTATGTGTGTTTGTCTACATTTCAAAATGAACTTGACCTTTGAAAAAAAAAAAAAGTACTAATATTGTCCGACTGTATTTCTTGAAACAAACAGTTGCATAAGAATGTCTGCTCATGACTTGCCGATTCAAAAGTGGCTTAAGTAGTCCACTTTACCAAATTTCAACGCCATCGTTTCAGACACTTATAACTGAATTGTTAGCAATGCCCCATTATTGAATAAAAGTCTGTCACGGGTCACAGCATGCTTCATTCTTTATATTGGTATGAAAACGTACAATGGATGCTGTTTCCGTGGTTACAAATATCAGCTTCTTAACTTAGAACTTGTGCAGTTAGAAAGTGTGATCAAACAGTATCCGGACCGAAAGATTCATTTTCTTCAGAATACAAGGTGTGTTCAAAAAGTATCTTGACGAAAATAATTTTTTTTTTTTAATATGAGGTGTGCTCAAAAAGTATCCAGACGAAACTATTATTTTTTAATTAATTATGAGGTGTGTTCAAAAAGTATCCAGACAAAACTATTATTTTTTAATTAATTATGAGGTGTGTTCAAAAAGTATCCAGACTAAACTATTATTATTTTTTTTAAGTATGAGGTGTGTTCGAAAAGTATTCAATATTTGTCTGTTCATAATATAATAATAATAGTGTCATCATAGTAAAAACATGACAGTGATTTGTAAGTCTATTATTAAAAATGTCCGACTTGTGTTTCATGACACGTGAAAAGTAATTTTGAAACTTTTAAACTGGTGAAGAGAAAGAGATTTTTGTCTTTAATTGAAGTTTAAAGGCAAAAGTCAAGTAGTTTATTTGCGTTCCCAAAGCGAAGGTAACATTCATTTTTTAGGTATACCTGTTATAACAAAGAGCTATATTAAAGGTCGCCATTGTGTTTTGCATTAAATAATCTGCAAAAAGATATTTCTAATCCATAAATAAGACAAGTAAATAAAATAAAACCCATTTAGATCGTTTTCATTTTTTATATTAACTATATCTTTCTTATATACAAAGTAAAGATAGTTTTTCGTCTATTTCTTTGGTGTTAATAGATTTGTTAATGAAAAGTACATACTTAAAACTGTTGTCATTCAGTTTTGGCAAATATTGAACAAAAAAAAAAAAAAATTTCCTATTGACTTTATTAAACTTCATATCTAATCAGATCAACAGTTTTGATTACTAATATCATAGAGGGAGTGGGAAGGGCTAACCCTCCCACAGTTTCAAGTCTTCTTCCCATCTCCAATTACATCATGAAGAAATCTGGAAGAAATCAGACTAGTCAATTTTCTGAATTTCACCACTATTACCTCCTTCCTTTTTGCTAAGCGATTCCCCTCAATTGTACATTATTTGACCTACTCACACAATATGCTTTTCATAGCATGTTTTATATCCTGTGTATTAATAATGCTCACTAGATGGGCAAATTGATAAGACGACAACCTAAGACGCAGTTCCAAGGTAAATTCCTGTCTGAGGATGCAAATTTTTTTTCTGAATTCATTCTGATTTTTCAATCACATATATTTTTAAACTGCATTACTCATGTGGCAATATCATGGCTTTAGACGGCTGGGCGATCTTTGTCGGACTTTTGTCGACGACAGGACGATGTGTGACAACATGTGCACGTATGTGCAATGTCTCATCTTGTTATGGCCAGTAAGCAATCATCGTCATATGATAGTCACTGTTGTCTGCTTCTGGGACTGGCTGGCTGGCTGTTTGGTCGGGACCATCATGCTGCAAATCAAACATGTAATAATGGAACAAACCATTTTACTTTTTAATATAAAAAAAAATATTTATTTTCTTCCGAAGCACATATTTATAACTTTGCAAAGAACGCAACAAAGGGCGTGCGTCTTTCAAAATTCAAACCAGTCTCTCAATTTTCAATCTCTTTACCAGAGAGAGAGAGAGAGAGAGAGAAGGGGGTAAAATGTGAGAGGAGGAGAGAGAGACAGAGGGACAGAAAGAGAGAGAGAGAGAGAGAGGGAATACAGCCGTCCTCAGTGTTTCAACCAAACCTCGGTGACGGGTGTCTTTGACCTCTTGAACCTGGCTGGTGTCTCCAGCATTGTTGATATTTTAGCTGACATCGGATTACACCGAATACCCTGAATTTTGGCGTCCCATGAACAGCAGTCTCGAGCAAAGTTGCACAAGATGGCTAGCCAATCGAGATTCCATTGTCGAAGGTCGGCAACCTGTGGACCTCAGATTTCAGCTAAGTCTTCTTTTATGATTGTTGTCTCAGTCCTCAGCTGTCAACCGGCATGCTTGCACCAACCAGGAAAAAAGGTGAGGAAGATTACATTGTGAATTAGCTCTTCCTCCAGGTTACATGCAGCATGCCCAAACTATCAAAGACGTCGCTGTAATAGGACAGAATTAAGGTTGATGTGTTGTCGGAGAAAAGCAATTGGGACATGGTCAGGTTATTTGAATAAGTATATTTTATTTTGATCAAAGGGGCTACATTATCATGGGGTATCCCTTCACGCTTGACATCTATAAAAAGGATATTTTACTTTTTTTATCTGAATTCATCATCATCAGTTTTTTTTTTTAACCTTCTTGGTTACCTTCCACCTTATTTTGTCTCTAACTAGTCATATTAGTTTTTTGTTTAGTCTTGTTTGTTTTGTTTTTTTGTCTTATTTTTAGTCGTGTTGTTGTGGTTGTTTTATTGTTTACAGGTGAGAACTTGAGGCCATCAAACACGATCCTCTTTTGAAGCGTTAAAAAATCAGAATGAAATAAAAATGGAACATTTAATCAAGGGTTCGCTGACACTCTTCCTGGCGTTGGCAATATGAACTTTTAATCATTGACCACAGGTTTTTGGCCTTCCTCTTGGTCTTTTCCATTGCCATTAGGGGCCATTCTGTCACTCTATTCTGTATATTAATAACACTGGCTAGGTGGGCAAATTGTTAAGACAACAACCTAAGACACATTCTAAGTTAAATTCCCGTCTGAGGACGCAAAATCTTTCCTACGTTTATTCCAATTTATCTTAATTATAATTTGTGAATTATAAAAATTAAAACATAAGAATAGAAATATTAATAGGGGTTCAGGGATTGGAGCAGGAGTACACAGGTATTGTCATTGATTCCCAGGACGTGCCAAGTGTGCCTACAGGTCGGTTAAAGACTATACATCTACCATCATTTATTTATTTTTATTTATATATTTACTCACAATCCCTCCAACCCTATAAATCTTGAGGAAATCTTTTGGTCTCACCTCCAAAATTGAATATTATGAAATGTAAAAAATAAGAATAAAAAAGTAATATAGTTTTATGGGTTAGGTGCGAAAGTACGTAGGATTCCTCAATCAATCTACGATAATGCCAGGTCTTCCTGCTCGTTATTTAACAATCTAGATAATGGCTGTCAAAATTTATTTGTATGAAATAATACAAAATAAGTTTCAGGGGGGGGGGGGGTTACTCATTACTATCTTACCCTTAAATGCTTTTTGTTTATGTTAATCCTTAAATGCTTAGTTTTCGCCAGAATGATCCTGAGTCTAAATCTGGTTTTGCTCAAGAAAAGTGTGGGAAACAAAGTCAGTATCATCGGCATAGAAGTACTTCCGCACGATTGTTTGAAAGGTTTTCAACTTCGCATTAAATCGAGCGAGGTTGAAACGCCCCGAAAAGGCATAGGAGAGAGTTATCGCAAAGTCTATAAAGAACAAAGTAACTGCAAGGATGCCACATTGTCTAACACTATTATTAATAGCTATTGGTTCAGAGAGTACATCGCTGAAGTGACAGCATGCTTTTATATCTTGATGAATTTGTTTAACCCCTAAATTATGTTTGTTTCAAATAAGACACATTCCAACAAAATGTCTATTTAATATAATATTCAACGAAAATATGTCAAACTGCAACTTGTTTCACATCTGCAACGAGCCTGTTGGTAAGTGTGAGTAGGTATTAGTATGATGTTGCATCAGCACATCCGCTAATAGTTAAGCAGTATCTTCGATGTCATGGGCGAGTGTCACCGGTGTGTCATCTGCCTAATTCAAGAGCCTAAACCATATAACGCTGGTCATTATAATTGAAAGTAAAAATTATTTCATGATTCTCTAGTGTATTATGATTATTTAGATGCATATATTGTAGTGTTTTGTTTTCATTTAAAATTCTATGCCATTTGTTGCACATTTGCAACATCATTTATTTTTGTTCAATAATTTTTTTTTTCAAAAAATCATTTATACTACTTTATATTACTCCTATGAAACGTTTTTCACTTGATAAAATCTTTTCAAACCAATATAAAAAATAAAGCATTTAAGAGTTAAAGTCGGTTGGCCTTTTGGCTAAGATCAAAGTGTAGTATCTGTTCCGATGGATACTGCACTCCATACTGGTGTTGTCTTGGCCTTCGGGTCTTGATTTACGCCCGTCAATGGGTCTGTCCTGTGCAGTTCTGGGAGGTCCACTTTCCCAGGCTTTGCCTCCCCTCTTTGGGGAGGAGTAAGTTTATTGCTTACTGCCTGAGGCGCCCCTACCGGGGAATTCCGACGGGGCTGCCTAGGCAATTTTTAAACCCTACTTTCCCGACCCGACCTTGAGTCACATCTTACTTGTGGGAGTAAGATAAAAACTGGCCTTGTGCCTAACTCCTGGAGAGGAGTAAATCAATACTCGCGAAAAATTCTAATTCTACGAAATATCTACTTCAAGCCCATAGGATACATGTTGATACATATTGATACATATTATACATAATGATACATATTGATACTCCCCTTTTCAAGTTTCTTTTCTTTTTCTTTTTGCTGGGGACATTCACCTGCTATTTCAGACTCCAACCGAGAAATCTTTTTAGGATTCCATCCGTCTCTTTAAGTGTAATTGTTTGTATCTCTTTTGCACTTGGGTATATTCGCCAGATAATTTATTAAGTTCTTTTTTATGATTACTGGAATGAATGAAATCTTCCTACGGTTTCAGTTTCTTTTCATGCCGTACATAAGACGTAAATGCCCCCTCGACGTAAATTCACTAGACTAACTCGACAATCAACTAAATCTCATTCATTCACTGTGGAGGTTCCCAGATGCCGGAGAGCCTTCTACTCAAATAGCTTCTTTCTTCGTGCTGCTGGTCTCTGGAACTCCCTCCCCGCCCCCTGTTTCCCCGACAGTACTGACATGCAGAAATTTAAAACTAATGTAAACAGACATCTCACTGCGCAGATCCCAATTTAGGTTGACCCCCCCCCCAACCTTCTCCCCTTTTCTTTTTTCTCAGTAGCCCCTTACGTCTACACTGGCGGCCTGCCTTGTTTGGGGTGAACTATGTTAAAAAAAGAAAAAGAAAAAAAGACGTTGGTATTTTGTTCTCTTCTGCCTCTCAGCTCTGTTTAGGCTGGCATCATTAGGGATGCTGACTTCAACTAGGGTTTCTACTCTCTCCTTTGTGTCCCATATCACTACGTCAGGTTTAACAGCTGCAATTTCTACGTATGTAGCTCTAGGGATTGCATAGTCATAGTGGATGATGTATGACGTATTTTCAACAGTTAATTAAACACTCCATTATGTCACATACTCCTATTTTGTGTAACAAAATGCTGTGATAATGATATTAATTCTGGAGTCAATTACAGTTTTAGGTCTTAGCAACATCATACCTTGTCATCTAGGGACCCAGTCACATCATAACAAGGTAATATTTATTTGCATAACACATAGAAAATGCAGCACATGACCAACAACTGAGAAATACTAGTCATCATCATCATCATCATCATCATCAATTTAGGTTGTCACGATTGTTGGCCTAATCACTTTTGTCACCAAAAACCAGACATATACACACTTCTTTCATCTGACTGTCACCAAAACGATACAGTTTTTCTAATGAGTCCAAAATAATATTGTAGAAATTGATGGTGGGGGTGGAATTATTTCAATAAAACATTTCAGCATAAAATATAAAAATGAAGCCTTCAATGAATATTTACAATCAAAAATACTAAAGAAAAAAAGCTAAAACAAAAAGTATGATAACCTCTTGCTCTTTAAATGTGACTGCAATTGTGATCGTTTCCTATTTTAAGCAAGGGCCCCTCCACCCTCCCCAAATAATATAGATAAAAAATAGAATTCAAAACAAACAAAGAACAGTCACGAGTGAATTAAAAATAATTTATTTTTAAAAGTGGCATTGAAGGAGGGGGGTTAGACTGATGACACAAATTGTTCTTTTTAATTTCAATTTGTAACATGGGGAGGGGGCATTCCTCCTTCCAACTCCTCCACTAACTCTAAATAAACAAAAAAAAAACAATTAACATTCAAGGCACAGATTTTATTCGTTTATTTATTTTTATTTCAAATATATTTTTTGATGTCTCATAAAAATATTTTACAAACTATAAAACAAACGAAACATTTAATCAATTACCAATTTTACTTGGTACCTATTTCAGGATCTTTTTATCATTTCTTTTCTTTTTCATTTTCTTTTCTTACTCTTTCTCTTTTGAACCATTTTTTAACAGTAGGCCTAAAATTATTGATTAAAATTAAATAAAACCAAGAGATGGAAAATCAACACTGGCTAAATATAAAAGATTATATATATATATATATATATATATATATATATATATATATATATATATATATATAATGAATAGATGAAAGGATAAAACATATGACGGTATGAAATTAAAAATGGAAAAAGCTGAAAATCGGTGAGCTCAACGTTTCGCTCAATCTTCCACTTTTTCATTTTTAATTTCATATATATATATATATATATATATATATATATTATTTAATAATAAATATTTAATTATTATCCACATAGATTTCATCCTTGCAGAATCTTCAGTGTGTAGATAACGATTTGAAGCATGTATTACAAGTTAGTTGAAAAAAAGTGCTCAATCATAAATTCAAACGTCATCTTAAATCCTCAAGATGCTGTCTTACCGTTCACCTAACGAACTCATTAACCCTTATCCTTGAGTGGCTCTTGGGCCTTGATAAGCGGTAACTCATTAATAAAACTCATTATGAATTTTTTGGTAAAGCTTCTAGGCATGATGGTGGGGAGTCTAATGAGCTGTGTCTGGTTTCTTTTTGAGGGGAGCAAAGAGTGCAGATTCCCTCTCTTTGCCATAAAAATAACTAGACTAATTTTTATGAAATTTAGAACATAGATTGTAGACATAAGAGTTACTCCTTTGTACTTCTTTCTTCTACTTGAAACAGCCTTCTCCCAGAGTGGGTTAAGCTGGCTTGATCCATTCATCCTTACCATTGTGTCCCTCATCAAGACTGACCAAGCCTGACGATTTGAAGTCAGTGATTGGATGATTTCTAGCCACTCGTTGTTCCAACAGCGAACTCCGTGGATTCGGGAGCTCAGGTTAAGTTTCAGGTCAGCTTTAACTGTTATCAGCCAGATTTTTCCAACCTTGTAGGGGAGCTGGGGTAATTGCTTCGCAGATTCATTCTCTTGTTTGATGGTAAAGGGCATGAACCAGCCAGTGTAGACGTCTCGTGAGGATGCCTTGTCGGAGAGAGTTAATTTTGCAGCAGAAACATACTGTGTTGTTTGAGAGGAAGTGCTGCCATTGGACACGGAGGATGCAACGCAGCCAGTGGTGATCAAAAATTTCCAATCGGATAACGTCTTCCGCTCTAATTAGCCAGGACTCACTGCCATCAAGGAGGATCGTTCACACCATCATAGATCCTTACGTGCTTTATCTTAGATCTTGACCAGAGCGTGGAATTGAGTCGGCAGAAGGCATGATGTGCAAGGTCAATTCGTGCTTTGATCTCAGCTCTACTTGACCTGTAGCTGTGATGATGGCACCAAGATATTTAAAACTTTCAACCTCTTCAAGAACATCACCGTTGAGGATGATGGGTGTTTTATCTGTTGGGGCGAAGCTGGCAGTGAGTATTTTTGTCTTCGAGGTATTTATTTTCGTCCCAATCTGTGATGCAACATGCTGAAGCTAATTAATAGCAGACTGGACATCAGCAAATGTTTCATCAGGTAGCGTGATATCATCTGTGTAATCTAAGTCCTTGATGGCAAAGTTGCATCCAACAGTAACACAGAGAAACTCTTTTAAGGCATTCAAAGTGACCCAGTCAATGACGTAATTGAAAAGTGATTGTGAAAGAACGCATCCTTGATGAAGCCAAACCATATTTCAAAGGATTCCGAAACTTCACCGTATGTGGGATCATGTTAAGCAGTAGTATGCTTTAAGAAGACTGAGAAGTTTAAGCAGAATACCATCTGCTTGCATAACCTTCCAGAGGCTGCTGTGGCTAACAGTCGAATGCAGCAGCAAAATCAATGAAACCTGCTACCTTAACTGTCCTACATCTACTAACCCAAGAACTCTCATCCATCCTTTCAACATGGACATACGATCGAAGTTTCTTGTTCTGCACACATCTCTCTATACTTTCCAGGTTAAATCCTCTGAGGTCATCAGATCTAAGCCTGTCTTTAAGACTCACATTACACATTCATCGTATCATTCTCATATCATTTCTCTTCATGCAACATATATCCTCAATCCTTACTGGACAAGTTTAACTTCCATATATTATCACATGCATACACATGCCTGATAGACTCTTAACTTAGTCGACAGTGGTAACACTCTGCTGGTTAATCATGACAGAAGTTCTCTAAACTTATTCAATCCACTGCTAACTCTTACAATCACACAACACCTGCTCCACCTTGTGCTCCAATGTTATAACCAAGGTAACACAATTTCTGAACAACATCAATAGCTTTGCCATCCAGATATACTTTATCTGAATCTGAGCTCTCATCCATCTCCATTGTCTAACTCTACTTTCATAGAAACTGATCATACTCTCTCAACCTACCAGTAATTCCACTGCACTTCTTGTGCATTATGTGAACTAAAGAACACATGTGAAACTCTTTTCTAGTCTTCTGTAGTTTCACCAGTGATTGAGTTTCCCACACTGTTGTGACTTACCAGCTGAAAGTACACACACCTTGGGTTGGATACAATAGAAAGAAACAAAGTGAATTATGTTAATTCTTTTTATTATAGTGGCTTACATCACGTTTGAAAGCAAGTCTGTGACACTTAGCATAAAGTTTACCTAACAATATAAACTTATACGACTCAAAACTCTTCAGTTATCTTATCTCCAACCTGTTTCTGGCACACGTCCAGCTCAATTGAGACAGCTTTACAATCACTTTGAATTTGTGTGTTTCCAGTTGACATCGAAAGTTATATTATCAAACCACAGTCTTCATTTTTTTTAACAGTGAGTCACAACAAATTATAAAAAAAAAAGATGATAGTAAAAATAAAAATTCTTTGTGTAGTTTTTAATGTTTCGAAGAACCTGCCGGTCAATTGTTTTTTTGTTTTTATTAGCCAGCCTTTAAAACTGGCCACACTTGTTTAAGAATGTATTGTCAAAAACTCAATTGTATTCTACTGCAACTTTAGACCTCTTAAAATAGGATAGTAGGTGAAAAGACTTTTCCTCTTTATTTTATTAGCCAGCCTTTAAAACTGGCCACACTTGTTTAAGAATGTAATGTCAAAAACTCAATTGTATTCTACTGCAACTTTAGACCTCTTAAAATATGATAGTGGCTGAAAAGACTTTTGCTCTTTATTTTATTAGCCATTTTTATCCTCAGAAAGATATTTTCTCGCCTGTATTTTTTTTACTTGTTATATACTACAAGATTATTTGCCTTTTTTTAAATATTTTCTTTTTACATCCTAGTGCCATCTTATTAAGGCCTTATCCCTAGTGTTCATACTAACCAATGTTCATTTTGGTCTCAAACTGTAAACTAGGGTCTGACTTGATCCATCAACCGTTTTTTTGTCGGAATGAAGTATGGTCTTACTGGACTCTAGGATATGCACCCTCCCAAGTATTAGCCCCCTTCTTTGGGAGCAGGGTTGGTTTATTGCTGGTCGCCTGAAACGTTCATACCGGGGAATGCCGGCAAAAATAACTCCATGGATTTTATTCTGAAGATTCTCCCCGGGGATGAAATGTGGGAGTCTCTGTAGCTTAATTGCCATGAATATATTTTCATAGCTTACTATATATATATAATGTGTGAATAAAAATGGGGATAAAATGATCCGATGTATTGAAAAAAGAAAGCCATGAAACTATGTTATTCATGTATTCATCAACGTTTCGTCTTTATTGAAAAACTTCCTGAGGAAGTCTTTCAATAAAGACGAAACGCTGATGAATACATAAATATCATACTTTTTGGCTTTCCGTTTTCATTTTCCATATACATATGTATGTATGTATGTATGTATGTGTATATATATATTATATATATATATATATATATATATATATCAAAAGTCAATGCTCAATATACGAGATAGAGTAATAATAAAATGAAATAAGAGATGAGAATAACAATTGGAAAAAGAACAATATTATTGAATCATTAAGTAGTTTAAACCAGGAATATATAAATAAACTTTTTTTTCCGTTCTTTAACCCATGGATTTTCAAAAATGCAAGCTTTTATCATCAAAGCAGATTACAGGGATAACTCAGTAAAATTCTATTACTGTTAGCACAGATTTGAAAATATAAAAAATATACAAAAATACACAAAATTTTTGAGCAAAGAGAATCAACTTCGATGGAAAAATTTAACATGTCCCAAAAAGGTATATCCAGGATATTATGAATGTTTAACTAATATAGCAGAAAGTCTTCCAGAAATTCGTATAATGAAAAAGTCCCATTCGGAAAATATAGTGATTCATATCCGATGTTAAAGTTCATTGCCACAAAAATGTGACTCACAAGAAGGAATACAATTATATAAATATCCAAAAAAACATCATTACTACTAGCCCAAGCATTATCTCATGATAATACACAAACTCTGTTGGATTATTGTCACTCTCTAGGATAGCCATATCCACGCTGATACAGCTAGAGTCTTGTCTTGTATCTTCTTCATGTATTTGCTTTTGTCTGATAAGGAAAGTCCAGGATTAGTCAGGAATGCAGAGGTTGAGCTGGCAACGAAATTGACATTCAACCTCGTAGGAAATACAATTGTTATTTAGTAATTTCTGACAAATTGTTCTAATAAATCTTCTTATTTTACCAACTTGCGCTGAGTAGGAGTATTATGAAAACGGTACCGTTAACTTAATGTCTGTCCATGCATCAGTTGTGAATGGTTGATCTCCCAGCAAAACCAATGGCATGTTTGGAATCAGTTGGTTCCTGCAGATGTTTTAGCCTGGCTTCTTTTCCTTTTAGAGCATATACAAAAAAAAAAACCTCTCTAAACCAAATCCTTTGTTAGAGACATGGAACAGTTGTCCGCTACTTAGTGAAGTTTACGATTCTTTTATTGATTGATCCATGTGAAAATGGACACCAAACGCCATTGTCATTTCTCTGGCTTTTATTTAATGATAAACAACAATAACACTTTTTTTTTTACTGAATCATTATATAATGTAGCTGATACACAAAATGAATTCCCTGCTGTCTCTGGTGGTGACAGCCATCCTAGTCAGGCGAATGTTATTTTCATGGTAAGTGCTCGACTGAACTCTAATCTGTGGTTCCCATCTGTAAATCATTCACAACAAAAAATCCTCTAACTACAACCATGCCTTTTGGCTAAGATCAAAGTGTAGTATCTGTTCCGATGGATACTGCACCCCATAGACTGGTATTGTCTTGGCCTTCAGGGCTTGATTTACACCGGTCTATGGGTCTGTCCTGTGCAGTTCTAGGAGGTCCATCCTCCCAGGCTTCGCCTCCCCTCTTTGGGGAGGAGTAAGTTTATTGCTTACTGCCTGAGGCGCCCCTACCGGGGAATGCCGACAGGGCTGCCCACGCAATTTTTAATAGTCAGAGTGCTCACCTCTTGGGTGCTGGCTTTTCAAACCCCACTTTCCGACCCGACCTTGGGTCACATCTTACCTTGTGGGAGTAAGATAAAAATGGCCTTGTGCCTAACCTCCTGAAGAGGAGGTAAATAATACAACCGCTGTGACTGATTTTTCTTTTCTTCCTCTGTGTACCTAAAACTAGATGGAACATCCATAAACTTCTTTCCAGGAACTGCCTGTCTGTGGAACATAGTGCCACGGGCTGCTCCCCAGCTGACTACAACACATGATTGTTTTCAAATCCAATGGCAACAAATTCTTGTTGAGTTGTCCTCTTAATTAATCATGATTACAATCATAGTGTTGTCTCACCGTCCACCTAGCAAACTCATTAACCCTTTATCCTCGAGTGGCCTTTGAGCCTTGATAAGCAGTGATTCGTTATTACATTAAAATAACATTATCACCTTGTAGAACTCATAGATCAGGAAGTTTATGCGAATGCTCAGATCGACATGAAGTTTATTCTTTTTCAAACAAGGCGTGTCTTTTATTTTTTGGTGTAATAGTTACAGATTCCATGGTGTAATAGTTACAGATTCCATTTTGGTTTGGATTTTCTAATGTCTGAGTTTTGGAGAGGTAAGCGAATCTTGTATTTCAAAAATGCCGTTATTTTAGTTTTTTAAATTCTGTATAAAATTTGTTCATACACCATACAATTATATCTGTTCTTGTTTATTGAAGGTGCCAAGATAAAACATGTCCATGTCGGACCGGAGCCTATGGAACCAGACAAGGAATACCTCAATCCAAAATGTGATGATCAAATGGTTAGTAACTCCTTTTAAATACAACAAAAAGCATTTTTTTTAATGTTATTCTTTCTATTTTTGACAACTTAAAAACATTTTTTTTCATTGAAATCGTTCCAGACAAAGCATGAAGCGACTTGATGTAAGGAGCTAAAAAAATACTACTTCAAGGTAAAAAACTAGCCAACATTAAATGTTAGATGGATAGATTCCGACCCAGAAAATAGCTATTCTTCCCCCTTTGTCAGAAACATTGTTAATGGAATGTGAGGACTAAAGGACAAAATAAGGGAAGAGATAGTTTTTTATGGAAATCGTTCCAGACAAGGCATGAAGCCATTTGATGTAAGGAGCTAAAAAAAAAAAAACTACTTCAAGGTCAAAAACTGGCCAACATTAAATGTTAGATCGATAAATTCTGACCCAGAAAACAGCAATTCTTCCCCCTTTGTCAGAAACATTGTTAATGGAATGTGAGGACTTAAGGACAAAATAAGGGAAGCGATAGTTACGAGACTGCCGAAAGTAAATCTAACGTCCACTTTCTACTCTCCTCATCTTTACATTGTCAATCTGTCATGCGTCTGTTTGAAATTGCACTTTTATCACTAATTGTTTTGTGCAGATTAAATCGACATTAATTGTATTATTGTACGATCTTTTAATGCTCAATTAAATTTACTAAACTATTTGAGACTAATGTAAAATATTTCAGTACTCAACTCGGGGCGGTGGTAGTGTAGTATCTGTTGTGTTGTCATGTGGCTATCTTCTCAGGTATTATCTCCTTCTTTTGGAGAGAGGGTAGTGTAGTATTTGTTTTGTTATGAGACCATTCTCCCAGGCATTACCTTGTCCTTTGGTAGGTAGCATAGGATCTGTTCTGTTGTCACGAGATCTTCCCAGGAAATACTTCCATATTTGGCAGAGGGATGGCAGTGTAGTATATGTTTGATCATTGATACCATCCCCCTAAGCTAGCAAAATATGCGACTGAAAGAAGTCAATGTTTGCTAGTAATACTAATTTAGTACTTTTGGATTGTTTGGACTACTGTTTGCATCTTGGATGTCGTTATCACAACGTTTTGGCCGATGTAATGCCAACCTTCTTCATGTACATCTTGTCGAACTTGTGAATCTGGACAGAATTTTGAACCCTACTTTAATCTACGGAGATATCTTGCTCTCGTTCTGTCAGCCATGACCGGGAGAAGTCTTAAAAATTAGTCGTAATTGTATTCTTAGTATTGCCCGTAATGAGGATTGAAACTTCAACCTCCAGAAAGACTCCCAGTTGCAACTGATTATAACTTAGCACTTTTATCAATTGCATCATGGATCCTTGTGGACATAATACTAATTAAGTTAATTAGTATTTTCTTAGAAAACATTACTTACCTTATTTCATTGAAGTTTATTTGTTATATTTACGTTGTTTAACTTAGCCCCTGTTGCACTGTGTATGCATATGCAGGGCCGGCGGGACGGTTATAAAAGTGGGGGGGGGGGGCTCTCCTAAAAAGTAGGGGGGCCCGGTTAAACACATGCATATATAACTTCATTATTGATGACCGTAAAGTGGGGGGGGGGGCAAGTCAAAAAGTGGGGGGGGTGGCTTGAGCCCCCCTGCCCCCCCCCCCCCGTGCTGCCGTCCATGATATGTGTATATATATATATATGTGTGTGTGTGTATATATATCAAAAACTAGCTAACAATAAGTATTAAATCGATAGATTCCGACCCATAGATTCCGACCTAAAAACAGTAACCCTTCCTCCTTTGTAAGAAACATCGCACATGGAATGTGAGGACTAAAGGACAAAATAAGGGAAGCGAGAGTTACGAGGCTGCCGAAAGTAAACCCTAGGTTCACTTTCTACTCTTCATTCAAAGAATAAAATCATTTATTTACTTATACTATTTAAAAGAACATATTCGAAGCTGATTACCAAAATCAACTTATTTCCTTCTGATCAGAATATTTTTTTTGAAAAGTCCGGAATTTAAACGACATACATTGACTCACTTCTATTTTTTGTTGAATGTTAAGAAAATTTGAAAATAAATATGTAACTATTCATATATATATATATATATATATATTAATGTCACGTCTCTTAGAAATACCCCGGAAGAGTATTCCAAATAATGTGATAGAATCCTGTGACGAGCTGCCAAATATGTTACAAACACATGGGATGAGCATATCAATTATGTGACGTGTCATATTAATATCAGGACGATACAAATTAACATTTATATTTTTCCGGAATTTTGCTTGAAAGGAGGTTTCCCAGACTTTGTGATGATTTTTGAAAAGTGGAACATATGAGATAAGATAATTGGCAAAAGTAATACAGACACAAGTGGTTAAAATGAACAAGCAAATTTAATACTATAACACAACAATGCAAATAATAAGGCAAAATTCTTCTTCCAAGAGAAAATCGAACATTGCCCATAAAACATATTCATATTGTCAACAGTTTTAAAGTTCACTTATCTGTATACATATTTTTCTTCTGCTTGTAACATATATATTTTTCTCTCAATCATGTTTTTTCCTCTTAACTCTTCCTTTTTCTTTTTTCATTAGATCCTCTTTTTTTTCTCCGTCTTTTTTCACATCTTTATGATCCCAGCTCCAGACTTGACTCTACAAAATTTTGCGCTAAAAACTAACCAAAGTCGTCTGCTTCATCCCGTTTGATTTTCTTTCCCTTCTCTTCATTCCTCATGACATCACACACTCACCTTCTCCCTCTCTTACTCCAGTTTAGTCTTTCTTGATAGACACGATGAAGATAGAAATACAGCAGCCAATACTACCAGCCAAGGCTACTTCATCGCCAACCCTTCCCCGCCTTTCTTTTTTGCTTCGTGATGTTAAGAAAGAGAGAAAAAAGCAGACAATGTTATACACTATGTATGTTTTACCCTCCTGGTCTCCCAGCCGCTTGCTCATAATGTAACGCGTGTGTGCACGCGTTTGTTTATACATTTTTTGCAGATCGTTTTGTTTTGACTTTCTATCCTTATTGTTTTAAATCCAATCAATAATATTTTTTCTTGAAATCATCATTTAAATGTTAAATCTGCTCAAATCGTCACAATATATATATATATATATATATATATATGTAGTGATTATTTAAATTCTAATTCCAATTACCAAATAATTCAGTTTTTACTATCATTTACTTTTTGCAATGGCAAAATTTGCGATGGTCTTACAATTGTTACTCAACAAGTAAAATGCAGCCATTAAATACCATTACTTGCTGTTCTTCAGAGACCACAATGAAAACCATTTGCAAAATGTTATATTAAGCACAAAGTCCATAGACAAAAGAAACAAACAACACTCCCATGTGACCCCCCCCCCCCCCCCGCAATAGGATGACAGAATTCCAATCAAGATGCCATTTTGAAAATATATATATATATATATATATATATATATATATATATATAAATTTTTTTTATATTCCTCTTCTAATCTACTATTTATAAATATTAGTTCTCAGACTATATAATTCCATACTAGGTTTACTTATGAGGTCATTGTCGCCTAGCATATGCACTCTTACTCTCCCCCGTTCCTCTGTCTATAGTTTTTACTTCATCTCACAAGGGTAGATAACTTCCCTTTTCCCTCTATATGTGGTCAGTTCGAAATTCCATGTAGGTTCATGAGTTAAAAATGATTCACTTGAAGAAGGTCAAAGATTACATTGAAAGAAACGTCGTGAAAATAACAACCAAGATGAGAATAGTAGTCCGAATAATCCAATTATAAATTATCAATCTTCGTCACGCAAATTCCGAAACATAAAAAATGTATTGAATTTTACATTTTATTACATTTTCTTATGAATACCTATATACTTTTACATATCAACTGCCAGTTGATATGTTTTTAAGGTTGAAAATATTTTTTTAATTATACTCGCACATATATTTATTTCTGTTTGTTTGTTTGTTTTCTTTTAATAGGTTTTATTTATGTTAAATTGTCAAAAGTGTAATTTTCTGTGACCAAATTTTAGGAAATGGCATTCCATTTATTGGCGTTGTATTTCTTTTAAGTACCGTCCTGCGTTATTTAGTATCTCCGCTTACAGTATTAGCCTCGTAGGAAATGCCAAAGAATATGACATTTTTGGAGTTTTCTTGTTGAGGAAACTGTTTGTCTCACTATTTATTTTGTTTGGTTTTTTCTTCTGTCCAAGACTAATGGCTTAAAAGATTTTAAAATTTTATTAAACTAATAGAAGGGCTAACCAGTGTTGCCCGGTAGTGCATTTAATTACGATTTGAAGTGCTTTTCTTTCTTTGAAACTATGTGGGTTTTTTTTTCCAATATATTTTTTCATTAAAATCAAAGGGAAGTAACTCTGTAAGGACGAATACAAAGTTCCGTAATTTTTTTTTATTTATTTTTTTTTTTTGGACATTTGAAAATATTTTTTGGAAGTAATTAAATAAATATATATATATATATATATATATGTGTCATCCACATATTTAATATTTTTGATGATAATTCTAACCTAGAAGGAATTAACTCAAATTACATTTTATTCTTAACAACATGCTGTAACGATCCATAAGAGAAACTGACAAACCACAATCAAATATTGGTTTTGCAGGATGAAATCTATTGACGAAAACCACCCACTTTTTTACAGCTAGAGTATCAAGATATAAAAGATGTCTGTTGGAGCATTCTAAGTCCATGGCTGGAAAATTGGTATTCTGGAAACCAGACCATTAAAACTCCAGCTCACATTGTGTATTTCATCCTACACAAAAAGAGGCTCGTCTCTGCACCTGTGAATGGTAGAAACTAATTAGAGCAAGACTAGCTACAGGTTTGGAATCAGCGCCTTCGATCTAATGTCCTTATCGACGTCAGAAGTTTTCAAACCTTTATTTTTAATTCCTAATTCAAAATCAAAAGTATGTGAAAATAACATTAGAAACAAATATTCCGAGATTTTAGTGTTCTCTTTCCAGTTTAATGTTCTGTTATTAGCCAGCCATATATAAGATGTCCTTAGAGTACAAAATGAGATTGAATTAATTTCAGCCCCAACTTCCCTTCCTTTCAACACTGTTTATCTTCTCAAGTCTACTAATTATTAATTTATTAAGGGTTAATATAGTTTTCTTGAAGCATTGTTTAGTGTGTATATAAAGGCAAATTAGAAGGCAATACAATGCAGAGGTGTAACGGATAAACACGAACTAAAGTAAATTAAGACATATAACGGTGGAATGATTTATGTAGTTTCACCTTTTTATCTTTAAATTTCCATTCATTGTTATATATATATATATATATATATATATATATATATATATATAATAATTGTTTATACTTTTTGCGTCAAATCATATTGTACGTATTTGACGTAAAGTAACGTTTTTTTTAATTAAAAAATGTATAAAAAATATTTGATAAATGTTCACTAGTATTTTTATATTAATGTTTCTTTAGATTTATTTATTTATTTTAGACAATCAAAACTATTTTAGATCTATTACTTTTATATTCCTATGCCGAATTCATTTAAGTAGGTTAAAAAAACAAAATATTTTCGTTTGATCGATACCCGTGTTGATAAAGCATTCGACTTCAGTTTCAATACTTTATACCATCATGGGTTTGAATCTCGCACTAGACTGTTTTTTTTTCTTCTTTTCTATAGTGTTCCAGTTATTTCCTAGCCGATATTGATCATCATCATAAACATGAATAATTTTTCTTTAATAATAAAAAAAAAATGGCTTAGCTTCTAATCTTGACTATAAAATTCAAGAAAAGTGGAGAAACCCAGTATACACAGATACTTAACTTTTTTGAATTTTATATTAGCTTAACTCTAATTACAGTCTGTATCGATTTCTCGCGGGTGTGTTGTCCTGAGTGTTTATCTTGTGATTCTAGACTGAATCTACTGCATTCTGAGCTCATGCGATTGCTTACAACTGCTGCTCTTGGACTGATGAGAGTAGAAAATCCGAAACAACATCGTCTGTTTTATTTATCTACCTCCCACAAGGTAAGATGTGACACAAGGTCGGGAAAGTGGGATTAGAAAAACCAGCACTCGAGAAGTTGAGCACTCTGGTCATTAAAAATTGCCTGGGCAGCCCCGTCGGCATTCCCCGGTAGGGGCGCCTCAGACAGTAAGCAATAAACTTACTACTCCCCAAAGAGGGGAGGCAAAGCCTGGGAGGGTGGACTTCCTAGAACTGCACAGGACAGACCCATTGACCAGCGTAAATCAAGCCCCGAAGATCAAGACAATACCAGTCTATGGGGTGCAGTATCCATCGGAACAGATACTACACTTTGATGTAGATATAAAAGACTTTAATATTTAAAAAATATATATATATATATACACACACACACACACACACACACACACACACACATATATATATAATGTATATAATAAATTATTGTTTTGTTTATTATCTATGTACGTATATGTTTCGTCCTTTATAATCGGGACTCATCAGCATAGAGATATGACTATGCATTACCGGTCATGCAATTCGAAACCCCGGATTCCGAGTATTTTTGCAACTCAAATCCCGACGCCCTGAACCACTCAGCCAATGGTGAACAGCGAATAAACAGTGATAATTTTAACACTTTATCTGGCGGCTTGACGTCATAAGAGCGTTCTACTTAATGAAAGGAACGATGCACATATAGCTAGCGACGTCATGCTGTGTTAATACTACACTTACAGTGCCCATCTAGACGGGTTTTCTAGGAGCAACAAATAATCAATATTTGTTTTGTTTATTATCTATGTACGTATACGTTTCGTCCTTTATAATCATAGAGCATAGAGATATGACTATTCACTACCGGTCATGCTACAAATAATAAATATTAAATAAATATATATACACAGTGTATGCCAAAAGTAACTATATATTCTTTCGCCAGATTTGACCCCTCCCGACTTTTTTCCTATGAGACATTCTCAATGACAAAGTTTTCTCAACAAAGCCCCGTAGCATCACTGAACTTAAGCAATGGCAGCTCAGATTTGTTCTTTAAGTATGTCACTCACTCCCTGAACGATTAGCAAAGTGCATTGAGCTTTATTGTTGTAAAACATTAAGTGTCTCCTTTGTTAGTTTTTATACTGCTGTTGCATATTTGTTCTATGCTACATCTATCATGTTGAAAGAAAATTATATAGTTACTTATGGCAGGACATATATATATATATATATGATAAAGAATGGAAAAAAATGTTCTGACATAATGGAAATTGAAAAAGGAAAACTAAAAATATCAACGTTTCGTCTTTATTCCTTGAAACAGATAGGTGGTGTGTAACATTTTGTTCTTGTATTTTGTTTTTCTGCAAACAATCATCCCGAGGAAGTCTTGTAATAAAGACGAAACATTGATGAATACATAAATAATATTTTTTTGTTTTTCTTTTTCAATTTACGTATATATAATATATATATATATATATATATATATATGTATATATATATATATATATATATATATAATTAACTTGTTACAAATATCCAAGGGGTATGAATCCATCACTTGTCGACTTATTTCGCCCAATGACTTCACAAGTAGCAAGATGGTAATGATGGTGATATTTATCATTATTATTATTATTATTATTATTATTATTATTATTATTATTATTTTTTAATACTATTATTATTATTATTGTTATTATCATTAATATTCTTACAAACTTGTTATTTCTATTTTTATTCTAATTTTATTTATATTTATC
Organism: Sepiola atlantica; assembly: GCA_963556195.1. NCBI lineage: Eukaryota > Metazoa > Mollusca > Cephalopoda > Sepiida > Sepiolidae > Sepiola > Sepiola atlantica. Next base: position 176,781,081 of record OY744522.1, on the reverse strand, counting down.
TTTATTTTTATTAAGGCTTTTATTAAGGCTATTATCACTGCGACTATCGTAGGTATGATTGGCAGGCGTTATCATTGTTATCATAATCGGTTTTGTTAATGCTAAAACTGGTAACACCATGAAACTTCTCTTATAAAATGATTCCACTAGTATTGATCTCGGAATAATATAATCACAATTAAAAAAAAATATAATCACAACAAAATTCACTACAAATAATAAACAAAACATTAAAATAAAATAAATAAAATGCAGAAGTAGCAATTAATACCCTAAATTAAAATTATCAAACATTTTTATTCACATGATAATTACTTATTAGAATTAAAATAAAATAGGAATGACGGTTATAATCATAATTTTATTCTCATTTTAAATTTAACTCACTCTGGCCGTCGCCCCATCTCCCTTCCTCCCACCCCGGCCGAAATTGAGATCATCACAGCACAAACACGTGAAAAACCTCCCACGCAATAATTTGAAACACGACTTGTTGGGGGCCTCCCCCCTCCCCTCTCATGTCCCATGTCACCGTTATAGACAAAGCCCCAACTCTGTCCCCCTCCCCCTCCAATGTATTTTCAATTTTCAATCTCCCGTTAAAGTGAAGTTAAAACTTATGCCATTTGAATTCCATCGCAAGCCTGATGAGTTGGTCACTATTTGCACCAATGAAACAAAACTTGTTTTGTCGCAACTAATGGAATAAAATCAAAAAGTATATATTTTGCTCTGAATTTTCATTGAGCACTCTCATAAACCCGGTTTCAACTTCCTTCGGATTCATACCCCCTGGATATTTGTAACAAGTTAATTATACTCTGCTCCTAACCAGTTGAGCACTCTCCAAACCGCTGGATTATACCCTGCCAAATGGATAAAATTAACCTCAACACATCCCTAAAGAACATCCCTTTCCATAAACAAACGGGATTACCTTACTATTCTGATCATGAAGACAGAAGAACTATTAAGAAGGATGAAATGGAAAGCCTATTTCTTCCTCAAAGGATCCACAAAAAATTCAACGGATTACTACGGATTCAAGAATAAAGGTAACGGCCCCCGGGTCGAACAACTTGATAATTTTGAAGATGACTTATATAACATGATAAAAAATATAACTTTCTATAAGAAAAAAACCCATTTCCAGAAAAAACTGGATAACATGGTTAATGAAATTAATAACTCCAAACTTGTGCTAGTAAAAGCAGACAAAACTCATAACTTTTACAAACTTACTAAAACGAAATACCAGAATTTAATTACACAAAATATCACAAAAAATTATAAAAAATCTGATCTTAACCTAATCGATAAAATCAACTCAGATAGTAAAACTATAACTGATAAACTCAAGATTAGCGATAGAGTAGGTAAACTAAAAACAAAAGAAGCATATATACTATTAAAAGATCACAAAACTAATTTCCACACTAAACCTCAAACCAGGCTTATTAATCCTACCCGACAAGAGATAGGCAAAATCAGTAAAAACATCTTAGAAAAAATAAATAAGCAAATTAAAAACACCTACAACTTAAACCAGTGGATTAATACCGCAGAAACCATAAGCTGGTTCAATAGAATTAGAAATAAAGATAAATGCTCTTTTATACAATTCGATATAGTTAATTACTACCCCTCAATAACCAGAGCACTCTTCGAAAATGTCATAGAATTCGCCACTCTCCTCTCTAATATCTCGGAAGACGAAATAAACATAATCAAAAAATGTCGAACCACAGTACTAATAAATAACAAAGAACAATGAACAAAGAAAGACCATTTCTCTTCATTCGATGTATCTATGGGCTCTCTTGACTCTGCCAGGGTAACAGACTTGGTTGGCCTGTACTTACTATACAACCTAACAAAAGATCTCAAAGTCGATTCAATCGGCCTCTACAGAGATGATGGCCTAATGTACGTTAAAAACACAAACGGACAAAAATGTGAACAAACCAAAAAAATAATATCCAAAGAAATGAAACGAATAGGCCTAAAGGCTGAAATAACATCAAATGTTAAACAGGTCAATTTCCTCGATATTACCTTCAACCTCAATAGAGATACTTATGAGCCCTATGCTAAAGATAATTCCTACCCCCTTTATGTCAACCCACTATCTAACCACCCTAGATCTGTAAGTAAACACATCCCGGAATCAATTAGTAGAAGGATTAGCAACAACTCCTCCAATATAGATATCTTCAATAAACATAAGAACTTTTATAATAAAGCACTAAAGGAGAGTGGATACAAAAATACCAAAATAGAGTATATTCCAACTACACAAAATAACCCTAATAATAACAAAAATAGAAATAGGAAAATTATCTGGTATACACCTCCATTTAACAACTCAACTAAAACCAAATTAGGGAATAAATTCCTGAACTTAATAAACACTCATTTCCCCAATAACAACATACTCCATAAAATTTTTAATAAGAATACATTAAAACTCAGCTATTGTTGTGGTGACAACTTAGAAAAAATCATAAAAAAGCACAACATGAAAATACTGAACACCCCAGTAACCTCAAATTCTAAAAGAACATGCAACTGTAATAACAAATCAAACTGCCCCCTAAATCAAAAGTGCCTATCAACCCAAGTGGTCTATGAGGCATCTATCTCCTCAACTGAAAACCCATCCCAGACTAACTATTATATTGGTCTGGCAGGCAACAACTTCAAGGAAAGATTCTACAACCATAAACTCTCCTTCAACAACCCAGACTATCCTGGCCAAACTGGACTTTCACTACACTACCACAAAATAAAAACCAAAAAAGAAACTCCCATAATAAAGTGGAAAATCTTGAAAAAATCCAGCACCTGCAAATCAATAAACTCTCCATGTAGATTATGCTTAAATGAAAAACTGGAAATTATCTGCTTTAAGGACAAAAACAAACTCCTAAATAGAAAACAAGAGACATCTATCAACTGTAAACATAGTAGACTCTACCTCCTTAGCAACCCACATACCCCACCTTAACCCCACACCAACCCCACATAACTTAAAAATAAAATTAAAAGTTTTTTTTTTTTTTTACAAAAATGAATGATAACATTAAACCCCCACTATACACTACCCCAAAACACACTATAATCCCCTACCCACCCACCCAAATTTACCACCCAATCCCACCCCAACAAGTCATGATGAATCTATAAATATATAACCACCCCTCTAAACTACCAATAACATCAAATCTCTACGTACTACCTATAATGCACAGCCTCAATAGCCTCTCAGCCATACTACCAATTCTAACATAAACCCATAACTGGGACAGCTATTAACACTGATATCACTTGGACTAATCTAATCTCAATTACTTAACCCTTCGATCACTACCTTGAACACTTAATTATTAACTGGTACTTAGTCCTTGTCATTGGTAGTAGAACAAAAAAGCCTACCATCACTTGTCGACTTATTTCGCCCAATGACTTCACAAGTAGCAAGATGGTAATGATGGTGATATTTATCATTATTACTATTATTATTATTATTAGTATTATTATTATTATTATTATTATTTTTTAATACTATTATTATTATTATTGTTATTATCATTAATATTCTTACAAACTTGTTATTTCTATTTTTATTCTAATTTTATTTATATTTATCTTTATTTTTATTTTTATTAAGGCTTTTATTAAGGCTATTATCACTGCGACTATCGTAGGTATGATTGGCAGGCGTTATCATTGTTATCATAATCGGTTTTGTTAATGCTAAAACTGGTAACACCATGAAACTTCTCTTATAAAATGATTCCACTAGTATTGATCTCGGTATAATATAATCACAATTTAAAAAAATATAATCACAACAAAATTAACTACAAATAATAAACAAAAAATTAAAATAAAATAAATAAAATGCAGAAGTAGCAATTAATACCCTAAATTAAAATTATCAAACATTTTTATCCACATGATAATTACTTATTAGAATTAAAATAAAATAGGAATGACGGTTATAATCATAATTTTATTCTCATTTTAAATTTAACTCACTCTGGCCGTCGCCCCATCTCCCTTCCTCCCACCCCGGCCGAAATTGAGATCATCACAGCACAAACACGTGAAAAACCTCCCACGCAATAATTTGAAACACGACTTGTTGGGGTCCTCCCCCCTCCCCTCTCATGTCCCATGTCACCGTTATAGACAAAGCCCCAACTCTGTCTCCCTCCCCCTCTAATGTATTTTCAATTTTCAATCTCCCGTTAAAGTGAAGTTAAAACTTATGCCATTTGAATTCCATCGCAAGCCTGATGAGTTGGTCACTATTTGCACCAATGAAACAAAACTTGTTTTGTCGCAACTAGTGGAATAAAATAAAAAAATAAGAAAATATATATATATATATATATATATTAAAAGATGTATGTATGTGTATATATATATATATATATATATATATATATTAAAAGATGTATGTATATACATATATATTAAAATATGTATGTGTATATACATATATATATATATATATATATATATATTAAAAGATGTATGTATGTGTATATATATATATATATATATTAAAAGATATATGTATGTATATATATATATATATTAAAAGATGAATGTATGTATATATATATATATATATATATATATTAAATGATGTATATATGTATATATATATATATATATATATTAAAAGATGTATATATGTATATATATATATATTAAAAGATGTATATATGTATATATATATATATATATATTAAAAGATGTATGTATGTGTATATATATATATATATTTATATTAAAAGATGTATATATGTATATATATATATATATATATTAAAAGATGTATGTATGTGTATATATATATATATATATTTATATTAAAAGATGTATATATGTATATATATATATATATATATATATTAAAAGATGTATATATGTATATATATATATATATATATATATATATATATATATATATATATATTAAAAGATGTATGTATATATATATATATATTAAAAGATGTATGTATATATATATATATATTAAAAGATGTATGTATATATATATATATTAAAAGATGTATATATATATATATATTAAAAGATGTATGTATATATATATATTAAAAGATGTATATATATATATATATTAAAAGATGTATGTGTATATATATATATATTAAAAGATGTATGTGTATATATATATATATTAAAAGATGTATGTGTATATATATATATATATTAAAAGATGTATGTGTATATATATATATATATATTAAAAGATGTATGTGTATATATATATATATATTAAAAGATGTATGTGTATATATATATATATTAAAAGATGTATGTATATATATATGTATATATATATTAAAAGATGTATATATATATATATTAAAAGATGTATGTATATATATATATATATATATTAAAAGATGTATGTATATATATATATATATATATATTAAAAGATGTATATATATATATATATATATATTAAAAGATGTATATATATATATATATTAAAAGATTATGTATATATATATATATTAAAAGATTATGTATATATATATATATATTAAAAGATTATGTGTATATATATATATATATATTAAAAGATGTATGTATATATATATATATATATATATATATATATTAAAAGATGTATGTATATATATATATATATATATATATTAAAAGATGTATGTATATATATATCAAAAGATGTATATATATATATGTATATATATATATATTAAAAGATATATATATATATATATATATTAATATATATTAATATATATATATATATATATATATATATATATATATATTAAAATAAAAAAAAAGTAAAATATGAAACTTAAAGTATACTTTTAGATGATAGAACCTACAGTGAAATGGTTTAAGCTCAATATACGAGATAGAGCAATTATAAAGATAAATGAAAGAGAAAAGTACACCTTGCATTGAACAATCGAAGTTGAAATAGATTTTCTATTCGTACATCTTTATCTCTCTTCTTTCATTTATCTTTATTAAAAGATGTATGTATATATACGTATTAAAAGATGTGTGTGTGTATATATATATATATATATATATATATATATATATATATATTAAAAGATATATAAGAAGAATTGAACAATTATTTTCCAGAATCGGTTCGGTCTTCCAATTCTCATGACTGATGCAGGCCATGTTTTTGTTTGCCAAGCCCTGTCTTTCCGGTGATAATAAGCCGAGTATTTCCGGTTTGTTCTCTAGCCTTTTCGGTTTCCCACTAATTAAAAAACTTAGCCTTTTCCTCCCCCCTCATTCAGCACCACTAATTGTTTTGTTTTATTTTTAGATCCACGTTCATCGTGAGCAATATTTATCTCCCCTCGTTTCCCTCTGCCGACTCTCTTTGCTTCTCCGATATGACATTTAGACATTTTGTTTCCACACCAAGAGCGAAAATGCCTCCCGTTAAAAGCCAATGATTTATGACTCACACAAACAGACATTTTGTTTTTGTTATATTTTTTCCTTTTGCTTTGTTTTTTTTTGTTTTTTTTTTCTCACTCATTCTTATGGACAGACCGGCATCGAAAATTAGCAGTATATTTGATGGTCCTGAGTAACCTTGAATTGTATCCGGTGGGAGATTCGGGATGTGTGGAGTTATTCCGGAATAACCATTACTCCCAGGTCCACTCAGGCCTGGAATAATAATACCTGACATGGCTCCATTTATGGATTGAATAGAATTTTCCCTGGGTATAACACTAAACTGCCTCGGACACCCTTGGGCAAGGTGTTCGCCTCGACCCGACCCCCACCACACTGAAATCTATCTTTCCCAGCCCTTATTTTCTGCCTATACTATTTCCTAACCCTATGACCTACCCAAGCTCTCACTACCACTTAACCAGCCGCCCTCTGGAAGTGGGGCTATTTCATATCAAAATCAACTGACAGTTTTGGTCACGCTGTCGCTGGTGTGGCTTTGTCCTGTGCAGTTCTAGGAGGTCTACCCTCCCAGGCTTTATCTTCTTGCCATTTGAGAAGAGGTTAGTTCATTGTTAATCGCCTGAGGTGCCTCTACCGGTGAATGCCGACGGGGTTGCACAGGCAATTTTTGTTCAGCCAGGGTGCTCTTTCTCTAGGGCGCTGGCTTTAAAAATCCCATGTTCCTAACCTTGTGTCTAATCTTCCCGCCGTGGAAGGAAGATAAATAACTGAGTGTCCTGGGTATGACACAAGACTGTATCCAGTGGTGAGGCCCCAATATCACCTGAAGTGAAAGTACCTGGCAAGACCCCATCTACGGTATAAATAGAAAATATATTTTACAGAGTATTTGTTCACAAAATATATGACTACAAAACAAATTTATTCATAAAACCAATTAGTAATCACTACTATTATTGACTAAAGAAAGATGGCTACTTTGCTCAGATCCAATATTTACATTTTTTTTTCACCGCTTACCAAGGCGCAAAGGCCACTCGAGGATAGGGGTTAAAGAGTTTGACTGGTGGATGGTGAGACAACATCGCGAATACCGGTACGATGGTTGTAGTGGGGCAGAAATTGATGATTTACGGGGACGGTTCAACAAGAACTTGTTTACATTGGACTTGAAGACGACCACGTTGTAATCGGCTGGGAAGCAAGCTCGCAGTACTGTGTTCCACAGACGGGCAGTTCTAGCAAAGAAACTCTTATTATGAATGTTTCGTTTCGTCTTGGGCATGCAGAGGGAGAAAGGGAACTTATTTACAGTGGTAGTAGCTAGGCAGGTTCTAGTCGTGAATATTTTACAAGGGGGGGGACTATAGATTTGAGCTCAGTCGAGCACCTGCCATGAAAATAATGGTAGAGCAAAGAAAGACTAGCAACTTCTCTTCTGTGAGAGAGTGGCTGTAGAGAAGAGAAGAGGACACCCCCCACTAAATTTTGAAGTCGGTTTTGGACTTGTTAAGGCAGGAAAGGGTACTCTGAGCGGCACCTCCCCATATGTGGCAGCAGTACTCCATCTTATTTGACTCTTGTACAGGTAGAGGATTGTGTCACGCGTGAGATACTTTCTGGAGCGGTAGAATGATCCAACCATTTTTCCAGCGGTCTTATCAGCAGATTTGATGTATGTCTTCCACTTTAAGTCTGAAGAGAAGGTCAGTTCCAGCAGCTTATCAAAGCAGTGGGCTTCCTCAAGGGCAGAGCCGTTCATTTCAACTGGGACAAAATGGGGATTGGAGCGTTGGTGGTGAAAGGAGAGGAGCTTGGTCTTTGATGCATTAAAGGTAACCAGACACCTTTTCCTCCATTGCACCACTTGCTCCAAGTCAGAAGAGAGAGATCCGGAAAGAACCTGATCATAATTGCTCTTTGAAGTGTTTCCATAGATGGTTGTGTCATCAGCATAAATTTCGTTGAATGAGCTTAGGATATAGCTTGGGAGATCATTTATTTATCATATTGTGAATATAACAATCAAGATGAGAATAATAGTCTAAATAATCCAAACAATGCAAATACTAATCCTCATCTAAAAAATTCCAAAATATAATAAGTAAGAATAACATAAATTAACACTTGACAGAATAAGAATCATCGATGTGAATTACATAAAAGGTTCAGTTTGAAATTCTGTATAGATCGTAGAGTTCGACATAAAGATTCGTAAGTTAGAAAAGATGCACCTGAGGATGGAGATTACGTCACCAAAAATGTTGTGAAAATAACAACCAAAATGAAAATAGTAGTCCAAAATAATGCATTTTTTTGTGTGTGTGAAATGTGAGTCGTTGTACGGCAAAATTTACCCTTGTACATAGGAAAATAATAATCGTCTCTTGAAGACGTATGTTTCGAACCAAGGGAAGAGTCTATCAGGCATGTCTATGCAGTATGACAATGTATGGAAGTGAAACCTCGCAAAGTTAGGGTTGAGGATATGTGCTTCATGGAAAGAAATGATATTAGAATGATATGATGGATGTGTGATATGAGACTTAAAGACGGGCTTAGATCTGATGACATCAGAGGAAAATAAATCTGGTCAGTAAAGTGAGACGTGTGCAAAACAAGAGATTTTGTTGGTTTTTGTCACATTGACAGAATGGATGAGAGTTCTTGCGTTAGAAGATGTAGAACAGTTGAGGTAGCAAAGCTAATTAGTAGAAAAAGATCAAGAGAAACATGGAAAGAAATTGATAAAGATAGATTTGAGAGAAAGAGGGATAAATAAAGACCTGGCCATAGATAGGTAAGTTTGGAAGTCAATTTCTAAAAGTCATCTAACACCTGCCAGCATGCAAAACAGACGATAAACCGAATATGATGATGATGACGACTTTTATAATTAAATTAATTTGTGTTGTAAAGAAAGTACTGACACCCCTTTCCTTATACAATGAACTCTCCCGAGTAGAATAGTAACGACGACTATGCTAGTATAGGAGTATAATGCTAGTACAAGTACAGCTGGTTTGTTCCCCATGTACATTACAGACCAGTTACTCAACTTGTAACTACCTATTTCATTGTTCACTTACTGCAATAAGTCCATTTATATTTGAATTATTATTAAATACATTTGGATAATGTTATTAAAACTAAAAAAAAAAACAGTTGTGTTTACATTACAAATGATAGTAATTCTTAAGTCGGCTGATTCTTTCATCTATTTGAATATATACTGAATTACCTCCCTTAGTGTTACACGCAAAGTAATAACTATACATATAGTTATTGAAACAGATACACAACGCTTTTTAAATATTTGTTCATACCAGTCGAGGATACATCCTCAACAATCAGTCCGACAGTGGTTTTGTTGTTGTTGGGCTGAAGTATGATTCATGTTCAGTCCTAGAAGCTTCACCTCCCAGGCTTTAACTTCTCTCCGAGAAGGGGTTAGTTTATTGCCAATCGCCTGAGGAGCCCCTACCGAGGAATGCTGACGGGCTGCTCAGGCATATTTTGTAGGCCAGAGTGTGATTCTCTTAGTATGCTGGTTTTTCAAAACCTCACCTGACCTTGTGTCTAACCTCCTGGAGAGGAGGTAAATAAATTCAATGCATGTTATATTAGACATTCTTACATCAAGTTAAGCAATATTGATGTTTGTTAGACAAAATATGATGATGATGACGATGATGATGATGAGTTTGTTGCTACGTGCATCCATCATTGCCTTCATAACAAAAACAGGGCAGAAAAATAGAAACGGAAAAAGGAGATTAAAACATTTTATGCAGAAGAAAAAGAAAATTCCAAATGTTGCAGCAGCCGTGTCTGCAAGAAGCGATATTTTGTTCTGTTCCTTTGGTAAACCTGGGAGGGGAGAGGGAGTGTCTTGGTGCTGCAGGTGTGTGCTTCCCTGCAAGAATTTTGATTTCCTGCAACTGAAACCAGAGCCTGGTATGCACCTGTTTGAAAGTGAGCTTTAAAAGAGAAAAAGTAACCAAAAAAACAATCAGGAATAGTTCTTCATCTTAAGGAATTTACATGGATGACGGGAGAAGCTGCTGGAAGCCGTCACCAGTTTCAAATTTAGGGTTAGGGTTATGACGTATCTAAGCCTGAAGTCCTTGCAAGAATTGCACACACAACAACAGCATTGGCTAACTAAGGCCTATATGGAATGACAAACATTACACTCAGCTCAAAAACCAGATTGATGCGCTGCCTGGTAATCTCTACATTTCTGAACTCTAAATGTGTACCTAGAGAGAAGGATACAGGTGACAGAGATGAGATGTTTCTGAAAAGTTTCTCAACTTCTCACACGAAGACCACATTACAAATAAAGAAGTGAAAAACAAACTCAGAGGTCCTGGGTATGACCTTAAAAGACATGCAGTGGTGAGACTTCCATTTGGGAGCTGTGGGGAATGTCGAGTTGCCCCTTAGTTATCATTGCTCCCAGGTCCACTCTGGCCCGAAGTGGTAGTACTCATAAGGGCCCCATCTATGGGTCAAATAGAACCTACTGGCGCTACCAGCTCAGGCTGTCTGAAGTCATTGACTTCCTGATTCAAAATGCACCAAATATTGATGTTTTATTGGGTTTTTTTCTTTGCAAAACTCAATCATGTTCTGCAAAATCCAAAACAAAAAACAACAATTTCCCTCCCTCCCCCTCTTCTCCCCTCTCTCTCCCTTCCCCCCTTTCACCCAACCAAACAGCATGAATAAATACTTAAACACATAAAGAACTTGAAGCATAAACACCTTCACCAAAATGACCGGCTTGATATGCCATAAAACAAAACAACTAAACGAAACACCATGAATAAATATTTGTAGATATATAGAACTTGAGGCATAAAAACTTTTACTAATATGAACGTATACAACAGTAAATAACCTGAAAAGGGTTGATATGCCGTAAAACAAAACCACCAACAGACTCAGACAAGCAGACGGACCATATAAAGATCTACTGTCATAGCGACAAAAGAAATATGACGTCTCTAAGACTGACTCTTGGAAAAGTGCGGCGAAAAGGGTTTGAATGGAAGTTGCCTCTGATGCACAAGTGTGTTCTTACCGAACAATGTATCAATCACTCCACAAGGGAGAACATGCTAGCGCCAAGAAAATAGATCGTAATTATGTAACGTCTACAACTGAAACTATCGGTATAATGCTATTCTTACCAAACGGTCACATCCAAGGAAACATGATGGAGAATTCGTTCAGATTTTAATAAAATCAAATTTTATCAATATGTACATTAGAAAAGATTGAACCAAAATAGATCTATATTATAATATCATAAGGCATTTCGTGTTTGTATGTACGTTAGCACTAATAATCTCTTTTTTTAGGAGATGAGATCGTTGGAAATATACTAGATGTGTCGGGTATTTGAGGACATATTTTAATCCATAAGGATAATTATCTATAAGGATAAGTCACAGAAGAAAATAGTCACAGAAAAATCTTAATTCATTGTGGTTGGTAATACAGAAACTTAGAGTTAGGGGTTTTGATCATAGCTAATAGTAGCTTTTTAAAAAGTGAGAATTCAATATTTAACATATTAAAAACAAGATACAGAAACATTATTCCATTCTTATGTTTTGCTGTGATATTTTTCTCTAACTTTATTTTATTAATTTAAATATTAATTAGGTTATCTACTCTCGCCTCCAATCATTTTAGTTAACACATGCCAAAAACTAAACTCGGTATTGAACAACACCTGCCACTTGATCACTGGTTGCCTGAAGCCTACCAACCTGAACAACCTGCATCTCCTCGCTGGCATTGCCCCTGCAGATGTTAGATGGGAAGTTGCCAGCTGGGTAGAGATAACAAAGTCTATCAGTGATGAACGCCATCTCCTTCATGGACCAATGCTCCAAAGACTGACATCAAAGAAAAGCTTCCTCAGCCATGTCTAACCTCTAACAACATCTCAGGAAGAGACCAGACTACAGCTGTGGACCAGACGGCTAGAGAATGCCCCCCCTTTCTTATTGGCATTCTGAGGGTTAAGAAGCACCCTAGCTCCAGTGGAAAACACTCAACCACCTGAGAACAGGAATGGAGTGATCAAAAGTTGCTATGACTAGATTCGGCTACAAAACTGACCCAACCATCTGTGAATGTGGAGAGGAGGACCATACGATGCAACACTGCCTTGTCTGCCCGCCTCTACTACCCAACCAGTGCAGCTTGAAAGATCTTGCAGAGTACAACAATAATGCCAAAGATTGCGTAAAAAAATGGGAAACTGTTGTATGATCACATGCTTCAAAGACACGCAAAAAAGAAGTTACCGTAATTGGGTTCAATGCTCGAAAAATATAACTTGTGTGTATGTGCGTGTATGTGTGAATGAATGATAGAGCGAGGAGGGAAAAATCACATTTTCTACGTACATCATTATCCATTTCATATCCGTTTTAAAAATCAGATCGTCAACGATGAACTAAGTAATTCAAAATGATGTCGCTAAGGTTTTCTTAATTTCAACTTTACCCATTTTAAAACGCATTGTTCGTTTTATTAAAGACTATTTAGCCGACGATTTTTATGGTAAGAAAAAAAGACTATTTTTAAATCGTAGCAATAAATAGATGAAATAAAAATGTTAAAACTTTTTATTTCTTTAAAACTCATTTAGCTGACAATTACTTTTTATGTTAAGAAAAACAGAATTTTGTTTTAAAAAGATATAAATTGGCTGGTCCGTCTGAGCGTTCTTCACCATTAAGACTAAACTCTCCAGCTCTAAGCTTTGCGAACCACTTCTGTACAGTTCTGTCAGCTAAAACATCTTCACTGTACACTGCACATGTCTCTTTTGTTATTTGCGACGCATTTTTTGGCTTCATGAAAAATAGAAAAGCATCAAGTGCCTAAAATGAGTCTTATAATTTTCCATTTTCAATGGGCTACAAAATTAATAAAAGTTAATTTGTTTAACTTTATTTCTCAAGAGATAGCTGGAAGTATGCTCTAACCAGAAATATAAATATACTATATCTGTCAATAATTTGACATGTTCTAACATGTCGGAACATTAACTACTAAAAATCGGCACAAACTTTCTGGACAACCTGATATTTAAAAAGATAACAAAAGTTGAAAAAGTTTATGCAGCGTTTATTTTACAGAACAGGACAGGTCGTTTTGCAAATGTCATATTTGCAAACGCAATGTTTTCTATTTTCACTAAAATTTTTATCTGCATATCATTTTTTTTCTTTTTGTTCATCTCCAAGAATCAGTTATATAAAAAATAAAAATGTTTGACTTTTGTACGGTTTAATCACAAAAATAATTTCATTAGATTTAAAAAAAAAAAACCTAAATAAAATACAAATTTGAATCAACACAACATAAATGAATTTAACCTTGTTCTCTTGGGCAATATATTTTTTTCTTTAAATTTTATAAATATTTATTAAATTAAACATTTTAAATTAAAAGCAGGAAACTCAAAATTCTAAACAAAAAGTATTTTACATTTATTAACTGCATTAATATTAATTTTTATTTTTAGCATCGCTTTATTCAGTTAAATTTAAAAGAAAAAAATACTTTGTAAAATCTTACTCCGTTTTAATTACAGTTTAAATTAAGTTGTACCATAATTTCAAAAATGGTAATCATTTAGTATGGTTAACAGAGCAGACATCAGGGAACAAACAAAATGTACAACAAATAATTGTTACCAAACGCAATAGAATTTATTTTTCTGTCAACCTGCATAATTTTAAACTTCTAAGAGTGTTTAAACATTTTTTTTTATTCCAATACAAGATTTTGTTTATATCTCATCTTCTGGAAGCAGTAAAAAAATCCAATATGGCCGACTCATGTGTTAGTGTTGGTGTTTGTGTTAGTGTTTCATTCCTTAAAAAATAGTTTTAAAAGAATTTACTTATCTTACCACTAACCCTAAGTCCGACGGGCAACACTCTTGAACTTAGGGTTATTGGTAAAGTAAGCCTTCTTTTTCTTTTCTATCTTTTAAGCATGAAATTAGCGAGTATCGGCAAACAAAATCGACCACCATTTTTTATTTATTCATGTTTGGCTAAGTAAAAGTGACAATAACAAATTCAGTTTTCTACACTTTAAAATTATACAGGTTGGTTGAAATTTTCTTGCGTTTGGTAAAAGTTATTTGTTGCATAGTTTCTTAGTTTTCGATTTCTGCTCTGTTAATGATGAATGCCAAAATAATAACAATTATTTCTACATCAAAAGAGCATGCAGTTGATTTACTTCAAATTATAAGCCTCACTTTAATTGCTTTTGTTGTATCATGTCTAGGTATGACCCACCCCCAAGCATGTGGAAAAAAAAGAGGGATTAAAGAATTAGATTTATAAGGGGGACAATGTGGGTGAGGAGTTGGGCAGCAAGATGTTTGTTGACATTACATTTAAATTTCCTGGTGATACCAGATCAGGCTGCCCTGTGGCTCCCTGAGACGAAATTCACCTACATTGACATTTTTTTTTTTTTTTTTTTTTTTTTTTGTAAAACTTAATTATGTTCTACAAAACCAAAAACAAAAACAACAGCCCCTCTCCCTTTCTCCCTCCCCTTTTTTATTTTTATTTTTCCTACCCTACTCCCGGTCCTGGATATGACCTTAAACTACATCCGATGGTGAGATCCGGCTTACGGACTTTGGGGAATGTGGAGCCTCCTCTTAATTACCATTGCTCCCAGGTCCACCCTGACCCGGAGTGGTAGTACCTGTTAGGGTCCCAACTATGGGTTAAATAGAAACAGATATTAAAAGGGGAAAGAAACAAAAAAGAGAAGAAAACAAGACCAGATTCGGCATTAAATAACCCAAAAAGGGTTGATATGCCGTAAAACAAAACTACCAAACCAAACCATACCATTTAAATTTCTGCATGTTGTTACGGTCAGGAGAAACAGGAAACATGGAGGGGATTCCAATGGTAAGCTCTCCAAGGAAAAGAACTCATTAGAGTAGAAAATCTTCTGGCATTTAGGAACCTCTTTTTTTTTTCTTTTTTTTTTTAACATAGTTCACCCCAAACAAGGCAAGCCGCCACTGTAGACGTAAGGGGCTACTGAGAAAAGAAAAGGGGAGAAGGAAGGGGGGGGGTCAACCTAACTTGGGATCTGCGCAGCGAGATGTCTGTTTACATTAGTTTTAAAGTTCTGCATGTCTGTTCTGTCGGGGAAACAGGGAGCAGTGAAGGGGTGTGATTTTGCTACTAGTTGGGTAGATCAAGTTTTTTTTTATGTTGAGAGTGTACAACAGCTGTCACAGCTCAGATCTGACCGTTCTAAATTTTCATTTGTTTTGCCTGCTCATAAAATTTCTGCACGGAACAAAGGTTTCAAGCGATGAAATGATTAAATAGCTAAATTCTCTATCCAAAGAATTCAATTAATTTGGCAAACAATAAAACTAGCATGCTTCAGTTGTCATGTAGCAAAAGGGTGGTAGAAATTTACTTTACACAGAAGAGGATACAGTAGCCTAGCACCTGTCCAAATTCACCTTGAATTGCTGTGTTGTTAGCGCATTTATTACCGCTCTTTGGAGACTATTCCAATGTCCAGGAATTCTGATTGAGAAGTCGGCTTTCCTCTGGTTCAATCGAAATCGGCAGTGAAATAGTTTTTTGTGGTGTTCATGTAGACCCTGCTCTGGTGCAGGAGTGAACAACAAGCCCCGAGGTATATCGCAATGAGCATTGAGGAGATTGTAGGCCCAAACGAGATCACCGCGCAATCGTCGGTGCTCAAGGGAGAAAAAGTTAAGTTTCTGGTCGGCTTTCATAGGGAAGATCTCATAGACCCTGCACCATTTGAGTAACCAGTCTTTGAACTCTCTCCAGATGCTGGATATCACGTATTAGATATGGAACAGAGGTCTGGACACCAGACTCTAACAGTGGTCTGACGAGGGAGACACAAAGTGGTAGAAATATTTCAGGAGTGAGTTTGCAGAAAGAAATCGAATGAGACATAGTGCTCCTTGCTTTGTTTGCAGCCTAAATGCAATGTTTAGATGGTTTGAAGGACGAGTCGACCAGAAGGCCAAGATCTTTTGTCTCATTCAAGGAGGAATACAGGAACTTGTTTTTCGATAGGAAAATGTCTTGGAGAATGAAGATTCTATTGAAAATCAAAAGCCTGCGAAAATTAAGGGGGATTAAAGATTTAAATCAGAATGAAGATTCAGTTTTATTCTTCATCAAATATTTCATGTTTAAAAAAAATGTTAACTGTTAAAAATGAATCATAGTTAACTCATTAAATGAGAGAATGATTATGTCACAAAGTTGACCACATTCTTACTGAAATAATGGCATAATTCAACAAGCCGAGGTGTAGAATAATAATGAATCATCATCACACCAGAGAACAGAAGAAAAAAATGTTATATGTTAAAACGAAACTGAACCAGAAAATAAAAGATGAAAGACCCCCCCCCCCCAAAAAAAAAACCTATACTGAAACTAAAATTCTCATCTGGTCCAACTCTAATAAACACGAACACCCACATATACATACGCATACACACACATGCATATACCTATACAGATCACACACCTAACACTTTTTTTTAATATATTCAAATATATCCGCTTGAAGTCATTTTTAATTGTAATAAAATCTGAAGGATTTAAAATCCATTATTCATTTTATGACATGTTTACGCTCAGATACCAAACTAAAATGACGTGGGTGGGGAAATGATTGGCATAATGTGTTATATACTTTGATGGAGGAGGGGGAGGGGGGTTATGGATGTTTTTTTTTGTCCCTCGTTCTCACGGCCAGGGTTGAAGCTATGCTCCAGACACTTGTATCTCTGTGGGCTTGTACACTTATAAAGTTCGAGACGATGACCACATTATCTTCAAAATTACCCATATTTCTTTTACTGCATCCGGTGAAGAGGGCACCAATTTGGGAGCTTTTGGGGGAGTGTGGAGTCACTCCTTAGTTACAATTACTCACAGGTCCACTCTGACTCGGAGGAATGGTAGTAACTGTCAGGTTCTCATCTATGGATTAAATAGAATCTATCGTTTGCAAATTATCTCGATCTATATAAAGTTAGGTAGTTTTGTAATTATTTAGGAAGTGAAAAACAAAATAAATACAAAAGCTGACAGCTACTATCACCAATAAAAACAATTACAAAAATACATAACTTAAAATATTTAGGTGATAAAAATCGTACGTATTTCTGGGAAGGCGTCATGGTCCGGTGGTAAAACTCCAGACTATAGACATTGCTACTATAGGTTAAATCCTTGTCCAAGTTAGCCATGCTGATGATGTCTGGTAGCCAGAAACACATGTCCATGAATTACTTTTATGTACGTATAAAATTATTAAAGATATATAAAGTTAGGTATGTTTATGTGTGTGTACTGCCAACTTATCTATCGGTATAATTCCTCTGATGATAAGATTTCGATCTTTGAAAAGCCTTGGCTTAAGGAAAGAATAATAAACATAATTTTATTACAGAATATACCTTGCATTGAACAATCGAAGTTTGAAATAAATCTGGACATTCGTACATGTTTATCACTCTTCTTTCGTCTATCTTTTTATATATATATATATATATATATATATATATATATATATATATATATTGGCATGTACAGGATTCATGTTTATCACTCTTCTTTCGTCTATCTTTTTATATATATATATATATATATATATATATATATTGGCATGTACAGGATTCACTCATGAACTAATTAACCAATCATAAATTTTGAAACACAACTGTGAGGCGAAAGGGATCTAAATGTGGGCTATATTTAGTTTAATTTAGTTTCATACAAAGGAGTATGTGAGTGGAAGCTCTTCCTGAAAATTCAGATTTCTATTTTTGTGAAATTTAAACCATAGGTATTAGATATCAACTAATATTCTCAAAATTTCAATTTTTTTTGGATTATTTTAAAAGAACATTATATGGGCAGAACCAAAAATTTGAAAAGTCAAATATTTCAGATTTGCATTAAATTTTATTTATAGTCATTAGATACTAATTAAGCAAAATTTCCATGAATTTTAATTTCTCATAAAGTTTACACCAAAAGTTTTAGACATTTTCTAGAATCAAAATCATGTAATGGATTTTGTTCAAAATTAGAATAAGAATTCTAGACATAAGGCTTAGTGTCATTATATCTTGATTTTAATCTTTGTCAGGCAACATAAAAGTGGTGCAAAACTTTTCAGTTCGGGGGGAGGGGATTAATTTTACCCGTCCTGGGACAGGTGTTATAGTTTTATATATTAAATAATAGCGGAACCCACATTCCAACATTGCCTGGGAAAATTGTAAAAAACAAGAATCACGAACCCCAGAAGTAAATTGATCGAATCGAACTGGAAAGATTCTTTTCATCAAAAATGCTATGCCTTTATCCACGATATAAAAAATACTTGTAAAAAAATATTTGGGGAGGGGGAGAGATACTCACTGACTTCTTTGCTTGGCTGTAGTGTTTTGGGGGTGATGGATATCGCTTGGGGATGAGGGATATCGCTTGGGGTTGAAGGATATTGTTTTTAATTTACAATTTAACAAAAGAATAAAATGGCTGACTTGTTTACAAAAAGAACCAAAATGCATTTTTTTTATGTACTAACAATTCACCACTTATCAAGACCCATAGGCCACTCGAGGATAAAGGTTAATGAATTTGTCACGAGGACGGTGAAACAGCAACGTAAGGATTCGTAACAATGATTGAAACTGGTCAAAAATTAGATTATTTGAGAGGACGACAAGAATTTAACATTAGACTTAGAAACGTTCATCCTATAGTCAGCTGGGAAGCAGTCCTGTGGTATCGTGTTCCACAGACTGGTAGTTCTTGGGAAGAATCTCTGCTCATGGAAGTTCCATATACTTTTAGGTACACAGAGACAGAAGGCAAAATTATCTGCAGTTGTTGTAGCTAGACGAGCTCTTGTCGTAAATGTTGTAAAAAATTGAACTATAGATTGGGGCTCCGTCGAGCACCTACCAGGGTGGAATTTCATTTTGCATTGAAATTAAAAATAAATTTAAGGGGGGAGGGGTACTCGCTGACTTGTTTGCTTGGTCATGGTGTGTGCGTGTGTTTCAGGGTGGCTTTGTTTTTTATTTACATTGTAGGACTGGATCATAACCACCAGAAGTAAATTGTCCGCAAAAGACCAAAAAGCCCCTTTTCACCCCAAATGCTAAGTTTTTATCAACGATATATATAAAAAAAAAAGTGGTAATAGAACTATATGTTATAATGAAATGAAAACAATCATTGACTTGGACAACAATAAGAACGAATAGTAAATTAATGAGATGTCCTTTTGCAAAGGAATATGCAAATTAGTTAACCGTAGAACGTCGATGACATGCACATTATCAGTATATCACTAAGCTGTTGTTCTATTTTGAATATGAACTTTGCTTTTTAATCTCACTGTCAGTGCAATAAATGGCGTAACTTTATAGAGATATGCCTACAAAACAAATTAATCTATAGATATTTGAATATTATTAAAGCATAAAAAACTTATTGATTTTTTTAATACAGGGGGTCCCAGAAGTCGCACACTATACACTGATCTTCATAGAGTGGCCACCCTGATCACCAGATCTGTCCCCCCCATGACTTTTTTCTCTGGAGACATCTCAAATTTGTTGTGTACTAGAATCGTCCATCTGTTAAGCTAATGATCAATAACATAGATATTATGTGTATTTTTATGAAAACCTGGATGGTGCGCGACTTTTAATGTACATTAAATGTTTTGTAATGGATGGAGGGTTTTTTGACTTTTGGTGTGCATGTATTGGATTAGCATTATCTTTTAAATATGGCTCATATGTATTTTTATCTGTTTATGTATTTTTATTTATTTAGTTCAAGGAGATATCTAAAAAGTTTGTTTTTATGTCTGCAAATACTTCATCACTTAGGCCTCATTTTTTTCCTTTCCGTATGTATAATTTTCTGAAGTTATCACCTTCGACTTTAAGTCTTTGTTATACAGCTAATCCGTCATCTCTATTTAAACCGGTATCACTATTAAAAAAAAAAAATAATGTCATCTAACATAGAACATATAACAGCACAAAAATCACAAATTATTTATTCAACACAAATTGGAAACATTTGAACTAATACTGCAAACGTATTTTGTCATTTTTTTACAAATTGATTAAAAGCATGACAATATGCAAGTTAGTTACTCTTAGAACGTTGATCACATACATATGATCAGTATATTAGAAAGTTGGTGTTCTATTTTGAATATGAATTTTGCGTTTTAATCTTGTCAGTGCAATAAATGGGCTGACTTTATAGAGATATGCCTAGAAAACAAATTAATCTATAAATATTTGACGATTATTAGAGCATAAATTTTCTTACCAAAATGATCTTTTTTATATATTTAATGTTTTAATGGATGAGGAGTGGTTGGATTTTAAATGTGCATATATTGAGTTGGCATTATCTTTTAAATACGGCTCGTGTGCATTTTTATTTAAGTTGAAAGTGATAGCTAGGACATTTGTAACAAATATTTGTGTATAACACATCACTCAATAAGTCCTGGGTCTAACTAATAAAAAATACAATTTTTACGTAAAGTTCAACTTTACTCATCAACATTGTCTCCGAGGGTGATACACTGATTCAAATGCTTCTCTAATAATTAGATACCTTTTTTTTGTAGAACGATTTGTCGTTGACCTCAAAATATGCCTCAGTTTCCAATATCATATATATATATATATATATATATAGAGAGAGAGAGATAATAGATCTTAGGTAAACAAATTTACGACATATTCATTTACATACGTTCCAAGAATTCAACATAAACAACAGGTTCGTGTACAATCGTTTCTAAGACGATATGGATTTTTATTGATATCAAGTTCTTTCATCAGCACAGGGTATAGACACCAACTTCGAAGTCAAAACATAGCATCAAGACTACAGTATAGTTCACTCTCTGTTATACAGCAATTCGATATGATGAGGGAGGGTTGGGATATTATAATTACAATCAACCTCTAATAGTATACAAAGGAATGAAATCGAACATATAAAGGGGCACAACAGGGGTATAGAAAGACTGTCGAAAAAACATAAGAAATTTGTTTACAATTAAATTTATTTTTGTTTTATAAACCATTATTCAGATAATGATACGATGGATGTGTAATGTGAGTCCTAAAGACAGGCTTAGATCTGATGACCTCAGAGGAAGACTAAATCTAGAGATGTGTGTAGAACAGGAGACGTCTATCTCTACCTCTACCTCTTTCTATCACCTTCCCTCTCTTCCCTCCTTCTCTTTTCCCTCTCTCTCCTCATTTTTTTTAGGTCTGCAAACAACCAATATTCACTAGGAGTCAAATTTAAAGAATAGGGTGGGTGTGGAAGTAATTTGAAGTGCAATTTATGTAATTTTGCCATTGTTGCGATCGACTTGTGACACAATGCATTGGCTTGGAGAAAGAGCAATTTTTTTCTTCTTCATTAGTGGTCGGTTGTTGGCGATTTCTTCTTTCAAATATTTCAAAATATTCGCTATTAATGGTTCTTCTTTTCTCAAGCTAATCGATGAGCAAAATACTTTGCGCATCCCAAAATACATAGGCCAAAACTTTGCCTGCTGATGTTTGCATCTTTGGTTACTTTGGATAGATTTCACCTGCTGCTGTCCACTAAGCTGACTACCAATTTGATTCTGGAGTGAATTAGTGGATCCATCTTTCATCCACTGTCACATATTGACACAAAAACTCCTTTTTGTTGCATTGAAACAGTTGCAAACAACACTCTGAATCGTCGACACGTTGTTGTTTTTGATTGACTGTGAGCAAACACAGCACCCACTTTGAGCACAGCTTTCTCATTAACAAATGTTCATGCAAAATTGTCCTGTGCAGTTCTAGGAGGTCCACCTTTCCAGGCTTCGCCTCCCCTCTTTGGGGAGGAGTAAGTTTATTGCTTACTGCCTGGGGCGCCTCTACTGGGGAATGCCGACGGGGCTGCCCAGGCAATTTTTAATGGCCAGAGTGCTCACCACTCGGGTGCTGGCTTTTCAAACCCCACTTTCCCGACCTGACCTTGGGTCACATCTTACTTGTGGGAGTAAGATAAAAACTGGCCTTGTGCCTAACTTCTGGAGAAGAGTAAATCAATACTCTTCAATCTAAGATATGAAAATTTGAATTTTCAAAATACATCAATTATTTCTTTCTTTTCCATCATTATCGCCCATTTTACATGCTGGCATGTGTTGGACGGCTTTTAGAAATTGACTTTCAAAAGAACCTACATCGGAACAGTACTTTATTTACCCCTCTTTCGCTCAAGTCCATCCTTATCACTTCCTCCCATATTTTCCTTGGCCTTCCCCTATGTACTGATCTTGCCACCTCAATAGTTCTACATCTCCTAAGTCAAGACCTCTCATCTATTCTTTCAACGTGGCAATACCATCAGAGTCTCCTGGTCTGCACACATCTCCCTGTACTGTCCATATTTGATCTTTCTCTGAGTTCATCAGATCTAAGTCAGTTTTTAACACTCACATTACATGGCCACTGTATCATTCTTATATCATTCCTCTCCATGCAACACATGTCCTCAACCCTCACTAGCCAGATTTCACTTCCATACATAATCTCACTGCGTACATATTCCTGATAGACTCTTCCCTTCGTCAACAGTGTAAAAAAAAAGTGTCAAATTTGTCTTGAAAAACAGTAGATAGATATCGCCTTCGTCTTTACATAAAACATGTTTGTTCTATGTTTGAGCTCAATCACTCATCACTACCGCTGACAGCTTTCTATTTTTGCTGTATATCACACAGTGACAGAGAGAATAATAAATTTGAATTTTAAAACTACTAAATCTACTTTCATCTAAATGCAATTTTCCTACAATCTGCCACCCAAACTCCTTTTTCCCCTTACCTCTGTTCTGGCGCATGTCTGCGGTATTTTTGGGTTGGGGGTGACTAGAATCAATAGCCAGTCTCATTAAGTAAAGAGGAGACCTACTTTACCAATTTGATAAAAAGAGCAAATTGTTATGTGTAACCTTCAATCATAAACTCTTGAAACACTTGACACTTAAAGTGTACTCTTTAACCTTTTCTCTTTGTTTTTAACAATCTTTTATCAAAGTAAACAAGATCAGATCTCTTTCAAAGATGTGTTCATTCAATCTGCATTATTTTAAGCTTGAGTTTGACAGCCAAAGGAAAATGCTGTTTCGAACTTGAGCTTGACAGTCAAAGGAAAATGCTGTTTCGAACTTGAGCTTGACAGCCAAGGAAAATGCTGTTTACACCTTGAGCTTGACAGCCAAAGGAAAATGCTATTTTAAACTTTAGCTTGACAGCCAAAGGAAAATGCTATTTTAAACTTGAGCTTGACAGCCAAAGGAAAATGCTATTTTAAACTTGAGCTTGATAGCCAAAGGAAAGTGCTGTTTCAAACTTGAGCTTGACAGTCCAAGGAAAATGCTGTTTTAAACTTGAGCTTGACAGTCCAAGGAAAATGCTGTTTTAAACTTGAGCTTGACAGTCCAAAGAAACCGCTGTTTCAAACTTGAGCTTGACAATCCAAGGAAAGTGCTGTTTCAAACTTGAGCTTGACAGTCCAAGGAAAATGCTGTTTCAAACTTGAGCTTGACACTCCAAGGAAAATGCTGTTTCAAACTTGAGCTTGACAGTCAAGGAAAATGCTGTTTCAAACTTGAGCTTGACAGTCAAGGAAAATGCTGTTTCAAACTTGAGCTTGACAGTCAAGGAAAATGCTGTTTCAAACTTGAGCTTGACAGTCCAAAGAAACCGCTGTTTCAAACTTGAGCTTGACAATCCAAGGAAAGTGCTGTTTCAAACTTGAGCTTGACAGTCCAAGGAAAATGCTGTTTCAAACTTGAGCTTGACACTCCAAGGAAAATGCTGTTTCAAACTTGAGCTTGACAGTCAAGGAAAATGCTGTTTCAAACTTGAGCTTGACAGTCAAGGAAAATGCTGTTTCAAACTTGAGCTTGACAGTCAAGGAAAATGCTGTTTCAAACTTGAGCTTGACAGTCCAAGGAAAATGCTGTTTCAAACTTGAGCTTGACAGTCCAAGGAAAATGCTGTTTCAAACTTGAGCTTGACAGTCCAAGGAAAATGCTGTTTCAAACTTGAGCTTGACAGTCCAAGGAAAATGCTGTTTCAAACTTGAGTTTGACAGTCCAAGGAGAATACAGTTTCATATTTGAGCTTGACAGTTCAAGGAGAATACAGTTTCATATTTGAGCTTGACAGTTCAAGGAGAATACAGTTTCATATTTGAGCTTGACAGTTCAAGGAGAATACAGTTTCATATTTGAGCTTGACAGTTCAAGGAGAATACAGTTTCATATTTGAGCTTGACAGTCCAAGGAGAATGCAGTTTCATACTTGAGCTTGACAGTCCATAGAAAATTGCATTTTAAACTTGAGCTTGACCTACTGATTGCCATACCTTTATAGATATGTACAGACAGATCTAAAAACATAAATAAACAAAAACAGAACATTTACTTTTTTTATTTATTTCTTGCAGGAAATTACTGGCTACAAATTGAAAAGACGCAATAATGTGTTGACTTGGATCCTCATTATTTTCTCTCTCGGTTTACTGCGACTCCTCTTCTACTGGATCCCCCGCTTCATGCTCTATTTTACTCATATAGAGTGCTCGCTTGCAGAAGCCGAACAAGTGTTGCTCAAGGTAAGTACTCCCCCCCCCTCACCCACACCCACACGAGAATTTGAATACACATAAGTAAAAATGCAAGTTTTTATTCAAATAAAATCTTTAATATGATTTCTACTATTTACAATGCAAATATTGATGCATTTCCTGAAATGTTCATGAACTCGATGCAATAAATTTACAATGTCTTCAATTTTGGCATATTCACTCTTTATTCATTAAGTGTATTTGATCTATTATTTTTGTTGAGTACACGTTCACCTTTAGCATATTTCAGAAAAAGAAATAAAGAAGAATAAGGTCAATGTCTTCTAATCCAATTAGGGAAATCTGCCAGTCAACGAGAGTTTTACCTTTGCAACCATTTAAAATATTGAATTTTCTATTTTATTTGATTAAATGAAAAATATCCAACCATCCTGTGTGTCCAGACTTTACAAACACGATATCTTATAAAGAGTGCCCCTTTTTGGGGAGCTGGATTTTCCCATCATTAAAAACTGACCTTTGCCCTCGTTGAGAGACACGTAAATAGGAACTCCTCTAAATGTATTGATGTTCATAACCAAGATACTCTATACAATTGGTCTAGTTAGAATAAATATTGCTTTTTAAAGGTGTTTTGCATAGACAAGTTCTATATTTAATAAATAGATAATACTTATCTGTGGGGTTGGAGCATCAAAAAATTCCATGAAGATAATAAATGACTCTAAGACATGATTTGAACGTGCGTTTAAGAATAAGGATCGCTTTGTGGAAATTATTGAACTCATTATTTCGTAGAGTCTTAATTTTTTAATCAAAAATATAACATTCTTGTTTTGGAATTTTAGAGATGATGATTGATAATTTGGATTATTTGGATTATTCTGAAAACCATTCTCATCTTGATTGTTATTTTACGGCACTTGAAAATTTCGATTTTTGGGTTTTTTTTTCCCCAAAAATTACTCTAATTTCTTTTTTTGAAAAGTTACTGTAATAAGTGATTGAGAGTAACCTTCCTTATTTTATGATTACCTCCCTTTTAGAGAACTCTTTAGTTAAGTACAAATAGATAGAATTTCACTACATGTGTATCAGTTATTCTAAGCAGAATAAAGCTTTCTCAAGTCTTCTGTTCTCGTTTGTCACTATACATTTTCCTCCTGAAAATAGCTATTCAGGAATATATTTTGAATTATTTGGTTTATTCAGACGACTATTCCCATTTTGGTTGTTATTTTAATGTTTCAGCCAATGTAACCTACAAACTTCTTCAAGTGCATCTTTACAAACTTGGGAACTTTTATAACCTCGTAATTTAGGTTATAATAAATAATAACTTGTAAATAAAATGGATGAACTATCAAGATAAACGTTTAACAGATTTATTAAAACTGAACACAGAATGAAATACAGAATTATTTTGCCGCTGAACGCAATTGTGATATTAACAGTCTGACGTAGTGATCTTTGTTTATCTTCTCTCTGGGCAGGACTCCATTTCCAAAGGCGATAACTCTTAACTCCCGAATTGGTTCAAGGGACGTAATTCGTTTTCATTAGTTGTCCTAACAGGAACCTATACGGAATTGCAAACTGAACCCTTTATTGAAATTCCATATAGGTTCCCAAGTTCGGCATAAAGATTCTAAAATTTAAAAATATGCACCTGAAGAAGGTCAGAGGGTACATCGACCAAAACGTTGTGAAAATAACAATCAAGATGAGAATGTTCGTTCAAATAATTTAAATTATCAATCATCATCCGCAAAATTCCAAAACCGGAATTTTTTATTTTTAATTAAAACAATCTTCTTGTTTAACTCTTCTGATGTAACTGAACATAAAGACAATTAAAAAAAACTTTAACAATTAAAATCTTTATTATGTAATATGGTTTTTGACCAACCTTCTTCATCTCTTGATAGGACCAGTACAAGCAGTGGTTTGTGGCCAAAATCCTCACAACAACCCGAGATGGAACCAGGTAAAAAAAGAATCGATTGTTTTATTTGGTTTGTCTTTTTCTATGGCACATCAAGCCTTTTTGTTGCTTATTTAATACTGGATAAAAATACTTATTTTAAATGATTGATTTAACATGGTTCATTCCTCTGTGTATCTAAAACTAAACGGAACATCCATGAGAAAAGTTTCTTTCCAAGAATTACCCGGCTGTGGAACACAATACCACAGGGCTGCTTTCCAGCTGACTACAACATGATCGTTTTCAAGTTCAATGTCAACAAACTTTTTTTGAGACATCCTCTTACATAATCAAATTCTGCCCAGTTTCAACCATTGATACTAATCTTCAGTGTTGTCTCACCGTCCACCTGACAAACTCGTTAACCTTTACCCTCAAGTGGCATTTGGGCCTTGATAAGCGATGATCAACTAGTACATAAATAAAGCTTTTTTTACATCTACTAAAGGGAAGTAGGCAGTTCATACCATCCCATTGCTGACCTATTTACCAATATCTGTAATGTCTGATTGGCTGGCTGTTTTCATACCATCCCATTGCTGACCTATTTACCAGTATCTTGAATGTCTGATTGGTTGGCTGTTTTCATACCAGTCCATTCCAGTCCTTGGCATCATTCTGGGATGGTTCATCTCAGTCTTAGGCAGTGCACCTTCCCAGGCTTTACCTCCTCCTTCTGGAATGTGGTTGTTTTTTTGCCGATCGCCTGAGGCATTTTTACCGGGGAATACCTAATAGTCAGTTCTTGGCTATTTTTGCATGGGACCAGAGTGCCCCCTTGGGGGAGTTGTTTTGCCACATTTTGCTACAGTGGGAAGCATTTAAATTATACCATCCAATTGCTCTAGATAAAAGTATTGTCAATTAATATTTTCCCATAGATGTGGAGGAAGTTGGTGGTTCATACCTTCACAGAGCTGAGTGTACAAATTACATACAAAAAAATGAAATTGTCTCAGTTCTGTATCTTGTTATTCTCCACATAGTCCAAAAGGAAGGAACATGAACATGAGTTATATATTCCTTTTCTAAGATTGTCTTGGTGGTTTTATTTGGATTCCCACATGTGAACCATATCGTTATCTTGGAGCGAATTGATGACTGAGAACGATGTGAAATAGTTGAAATATTGATTTATCAACACAATTGAACAATAAACGGCCAGGTTTTGCGTTGCATCAAAAATTCCTAATGATGACTATATATAATGTCCGTCTTTCATATTTGCGGGATGAAGAAGTTCTCTTGATTCTTTTCTGCAATTGCAGGTATATTCATAAAGACGATGATTTCCACATTATCTATATTTTATCAACTTTGCTAGGAGCAAGCAAAGTGTAGTATCTCTTTTAATACTACACTTCATCTTTTCTATCCTCAGTCAGTGAAGGAAGAATTCTTTTTAGACTGAAGCAATTTTAATTTTTGTCCCATCCAGAGTTACTCTTTTTGAGGAGCTTGGTTTTCTCCACATTAAAAACTAACTATTTGTCAAACTCTTCCCTTGTAGGGAGGTAAGTAAATTGGGACTATGTATGTCTGTTTCCTTAACTATGAGTTGTTTCTGGACCATCTTCAGAGGTGGTAACGAAGGGTCTATATGTGTTTACATTATGTGTATCTCTACTAATATTGCCGACAACTGAAATCCAACTTCAAATCTTCCTATGTCACATGATTAAAATAATCAACTAACTATTAATCCCTCATAAAGGTGGGCTTAAACTGACCGTAAGGTCATACTCTATCAATCATACTGCATAACCAGTTGCACATAGCAGATCATATCCACATTAAACTTAAAATGTGTATTACTTCCAAGGATATTTTATGGCTCATTGCCTTATTCAGGTGGCCATGGGGAAGAGTGTCCCACATTGCCCACTTGTATGTTAACTTCATGCTTCACCAACTCTTTTAACTTAACTGTTTCAAAGTTGTTTTCTATTTAATCTATCAGATGATCTGTTTAACACTTTGCCTTTAACTTTGTGTTTCTCAATCATCCTCCCCACACCCTCTCATACATGTAAATATGATCGGTAGCCATTAAATACTGTCTATTGTCAATGATTGGTGATCTGTATAGTGAAGGCCGATATCTATATTGGTTGACTTACTGGATAGCTGACATAATTAGCTGAGTTGAATATGTATATCAATCGGCATTCAAACCATAAATAACTATAAATACAGTAAGTATGAAGGTGAGAATTCTTAGGCAGGAGCAATGCAATGTTGAAACACGGAAAGTGGAATATGAGATTAACAAAAATAAATGACAGAAGACTGTATAAGTGTATAAATCTCGGATCAATTAATTTATATTTCAAAAATATTTTAATATAAAGACAGTAAATTGTAAAATGGGGACTTATTGCTAAATATTTGAAGGTCCGAAATGGTAGAAACTTTAATCATTTTGCGAGTAACGACCTCTCTTTTTCAAAAAGAAAACAAAAAAAATTGGATCGGACACATCAGGTTTTACCGGTTTTGTTCGTATCAACATTGTTCCGAACTAAATCGGTAAAATCTCTCGTTTCTTGATGATTTATTCCTGTATTTAAATTTTTTTTCCGTTTGTCTTTTTCACACATCCTGCCTTTCACAGCATTTTAGTTCATGATATATCGTGCATTTAATCCTCATATATATATATATATATATAAAAAGTTAGGTATGTGTATACATTTATACATTTGTATGTACAGGATTCACTCCTAAACTAATTAACAGAACATTATGAATTTTGGAACACAACTGCTAGATGTAATAGGTCCAAATATGGACTATATTTACTTTTATTTAGTTTCATGCAAAGGGGGTAAAAAGAGGTTGCACCCCTTCGTACAAATTCAGATACCTCTGATTTTTATGAAATTTTAACAATAGGTGTTAGACATCAATTAATAAATATTCCCAAAATTTCAGTTTTTTTGGCGTATTTTGAAAGGTCTTAGTAGGCATAAAATCCTATTTGAAAATTCAAATATTTTAGATTTGCAGTGGATTTGATCAATAGTTATTAGACACTAAATAAGTAACATTCCCTGAATTTTAATTTCTTCTTAAGACACCTTAAGCTTAAGCCTGAAATTTCAACCCTTTTCTAGAATCAAGATCATGTAATGAATTTTTATGAAAATTGGAATAAGGATTCTACACATGAAGTTTAATAGCATTATATTTTGATTTTAATCTTTGTAAGTGTACATAAATGTGTTGCAAAACTTTTCTGTTCATGGAATTAATTTTACCTCTTCTGTGACGGGTGTTCTAATATATATATATATATATATATATATATAAGTGCAGATTAGTAGTCTGAGGCTGTAGCAATGCGATGTAGTTGCCGGAAGGTGGAAAGGGTGAACAGAAATAAACGAGAAGAGAAAACGAATCTTAAAACGATTTATTAATATTTCACGAAAAACTGATTAAGTACCAGAATAGTAAATACTGACAGGTAAATAAAAAGTTCGGCAAAAGGTAATCTTAAATTTTCGAAAGAAAAACTTTCATTATCAAAAGACAACAATAAAAGATGAAAGGGTCGAAAAACCGGGAAAAACCGGAATCAAACCATTGAAACACTGCAGCAGACTATTGGGACTAGGAACGCAGAAAATGTCAAAATTTAATTAAATAATTATTCAGCTAAAGTTAACATCTTATTAACATTTGTTTATTTATATACTAATTATTATAATTTTATTATATTTTATTTTATATGATTTATTAATTTTTCTTTATTTATTCAATTCTAAATTTAAATTTACGTGTGGACCGTTATTATTATATGTGCAGACAATATATATATATTTGTCCAATTCAATAATTTCGATTTCCATCTTCATTTTGTCTCATTGTAATTTCCTTTTTCATTTTTGTCTTTCAGTGTTCGTGTTCTCTCATCAACCGAAGCATCGTTTTCAATTCATCGTGACAAGCTAACAACTTCCATTGGTCTTCCTTCGCAAACATCTACACGACAGCCGGTACGGACTTTCTCTATTATACAGTTTTCAGTTTTGTTTGTCTATTTTGTTACATAGTAAAAACGTCCCATCATAGTGAGATTTTTTTTTTCAGGACAATACTGTTAAAACACTCTAAGTTAAATAATAAAACTCTTAACCTGTCACAATTAAATCCCATTTTGGAGGCGATATTTTAAAATTCTCGCCTTTCTCTGCTAGAAAAGAAACCCGGAAAATATGATGTCTATGCCTTCTATAGATAAAAAATAAACAAGAACATAAGTTAATTGTGAGAATGCATACCTCGTTCTGACAATGTAAGGATGGGCGAAAATCTTATTTGAGCCTTACTTTTCCATATTGTAGGAAGTATTCCCATAGTTATGCCATGAAAACATTGATAACTCAAAACTTATTTATCTGCTAAGACTGAAATTTTGCTTATTGTTATCAAAGAGAATCAGATCTATACGTCAAATTTGGGAAAATCATGAGTTGAAATTCCGTCAAAATTTCATGAGATGTAAGACTTCATTGGCTCCAATATGGGCCAAGTAGCGAGTCTCTACGATAAACAAAACAAAAGTCATCGTCAAAAGTTTGACTTTCACCTTTTCCATGACCTTGACCTTTGACCTAGATATCTCAAAATTAAATCAATTCTTAGTTAGACCACGATAGCTGACGGGAAGAGAGCATGCTACCCCCCCGCTGGATTAAATAAAGGGTTCTGTTCGGAATTCTGTACAGATTCCCGGGTATGACAGAAAGATTCCAGAGTTTGACAAAATGCAGCTGTAACGTTGTGAGAATAACATCCAAGATGAGAACAGTAGTCCGAATAATTTAAATAATACAAATTATCAATCCTCATCTAAAAAATTCTGAAACATATATATATATATATATATTTATTTATTTTGGTACAGAAAAATTATTACAACATTTGTACCGTCGGTTTCAAGCACAGCTTGGCCATCTGGCTCTCTTCAGCTTCTGTTGTCATCTGTTTCGGAAATGTGAAGTCACGTGTCACTCTCGTTTGGACGCGTTATTTGCTTAGAGAGTTTTATATATATATATATATATATATATATATATGCAGCACCTGGTATTCCTAAATGGTCACCCATTTTATTACTAACAGGCTAAATGTCGCTTAACTTTGGTGATCTAATGCGAATAGGTATGTCAAGATGATTATGATATATAGATGCTATTAATCATCTTGAAGTTATGTTTGTAATAGCACTTTTTTTCTTTAAAATGAATTATTTTAAAAATCATATTCACAGTTACGAAACTTTGAATATGATTTTTAAAATAATTCATTTTGAAGAGGCTCTGTTGGCTGTTGGTGAGTCACTTTCCAATTGTTTATTTATAAGTACTTTTCTATAATATATTATTATTTAAATTTTTATAATAATATCTTTTGTCTCTTTTTCTATATAGACATGTATAAATAGCTATTCCTTTGTGTGTAACACAAAGGGAGATAATTTATTCAGCAGCTGATTCAAGGTATTGTTTGCAATGTAAATAATCAGGCTGCCCTGAAAGGTTACGTTCTTTCAAATTATAACTATAATTTATTATGAAAATCATCTCTTGATAATTCTGTTGAAATCAAACATGATTTTCTTCTTGTGGATTTCAACCTTTCAAAGTGTAAACAATTGAACTTGAGCACTTTCTCTCAGCTATCATTTAAAACTTAGAAATACAATATCTTAACATTATGATCATTTCAACCTTCATCTATTATATAAAGGGCAGTTGTCTGTGTGTGTGTGTGTGTGTATCTCCAGCTAAAAGTAAAAAAACCATAAAACAAAGACCCACAAAGTTGGTATATTCTTGATCAGCATTGCCCAGAATAAATAATATCTAAAATTTAGAAAGAAATATTCATTCTTTGCCCCTAAACTGGTGCAGATTTCATCAGAAGGGGGAATCGTTTTTTCAGCCATTTCGTGTACTAACTGAAGAGAAGTAACTCTGATTTTTTTATCAAGGTGTTACTTTCCTTATACCGACTCATTCCGCAAGGAATCTATCTAAGGGAAAGTTGTATGTATGTCCAGAGAGAGGAATGGGCTGGAGGAGAAAGAGGGGATGGGGATAAGAAAAAACGGAGGGGGGGGGGGAAGAAAGATAGAGAGACGATTAAAGAGGGGTAAAGAGACAGAAATTTTTTGCCCCGTGCAATGCTGGGTAGACCTGCTAGTTAGCTATAATTCAACACAGGTGCCCGTGAGTTGCTTGTCACCCTAATATGAACATATAACCTTTTAAATAAAGTTCTTTGTGAAAATATTTGATGATATTTTTGTTGCCCCAAATTGCATGGACTCCCAATTTTTAAAAATTAATTATCTAATAATTAGTTAAACTTAAATAATAAATTACTATTTGAACCGGTAATTTCTCATCGTATTACAATTTAAATCTGTAATATATTAATATGCATCGTCTATGTTTCTATATATACATGTATGAATAGCCATTCCTTTGTGTGTAACAGTAAGGTAGGTAATTCATTTTGTATATATTCGAGGAAATGCAAGCATCAGCAACAGCTGACTCAAAATAATTAGTATTGTTTTCAATGTAAATAAGACAATCTCTGTTAATTATAAAATTGGTAGGTATTTAATTCTTTTACAGGTTTTCTGCTAATGTGATTCTTTTTCATTATGGTTCTGGGCATTATTCATTTACTCTAAAAAGTTAAAAAAAAATCCTCACACCCATGTGTCCTACGGAATTATGTAATAAACAGAAGCAATGAAAAAATGTACACCATAATTTTGATCGCATGGCCACACACTATTATTTTCTTTTTTCTTATCTTTCCGTTTTTGCTGGAGATGGGGCATCCTACTGGATGCCAGACATTCACCCAGAATTTCAAACACTCCAGCCTAGAGATCTTTTTAAGATTCTAAACGGTCCCTTTAAGTGCATTTGTTTGTATTTCTTTTGCACTTAGGTCACCGGGTATACTCGCCCGATAGCTTTTGAAATTCTTTTTCATTAGTCCTGTTGCTCCTATAATTACTGGTATGATGAAGATTTTCCTAAGATTCCAGTTTCTTTTCATGTCGTACATAAGACCTTGGTATTTCGTAATCTTTTCCTTTTCTGCTCTGTTTAATCCTGCATCATTAGGGACACTAACTTTATTTTTCGGGGAGGGTAGATTCTTGGATCTTATCAGCTACAATCTCATTGGATGTTTTGCTCTGCTTTTCAAACTTTGAGTAGTGGTAGCAAAACAATAGCACCTTCTTTTGTGCAACAGTCCATGGTTGGGCTTTTAAGCCTCTTATGTTTCTTCTTTTTGTTGCTGCATTTAATGGAGATAAGGGGCCTGGACCTTTTGTCTCAAGGCCTGATGGCTGACCCTGGTTGGCCTCTGTATTGGCTGGAGCACCATTTCCAGAGGCAGGAAGGTTTACACCATTGTTTACATCTTCCCGCCTGGTGTATGAACGGGTTGATGGGCCCTTTTTATCTTGAATGCCGGCCTGACAGTATTTATTTTTATTTTTATTCATATTTTTTATTATTCATTTCTTCATTGCCAACGGCTTCTAATTCTTTATTCAGAACTGCCCTCTATTAATAGAGGAGGTGCCCCCGTCCGCAATTCGGGAGATGTGCTGGATAGCTTGAGGAGACAGCACACCATTTTTCTTTGAATATTTGGTCGAGGTTTACTTCAAGTAAAAAGTATCCTCATGTCAGAGTCTCTGACAAACCCCTGTACAGAGAGACCGAAGACACCCGAGGGTCGTGTCTAGTAGTTATTAGAGTGGACATCGATGTGTTCGGAAAAATTGATTTTAATACAGAATTTTCAAATTTAATTGATATTCAAGTTGTCTTTTGTGTGGAATATGGGGACTTCTTCTCCGAATCTTTGTTCTTTTTACAAAGAAATTATATCTTAATAATAGTAGCCACTTATCAAGGCCAGAAGGCCACTTGAGGATAAGGGTTAATGAGATTCTCAGTTGGCAAACAATATTATGAGAGGATTGGAAACGATGGGTTACATGGTCAGAATTTCATTATTTGTGGGCAAGGATTTGTTAACATTGGACTTAAAAACGACCATGTTGTACTCTGCTGGGAAGCAGCCCTGCAGTATTGTATTCTACAGATACGAAGTTTTTGAAAATAAACTTTGTTCATGATAGTTCTGTTTCATTTTAGGTACACAGAAGAAAGAAAAAAATTACAGTGGTTGTAGCTAGACGAGTTTTTACTGTGAATGTTTAACGGGGGATAAACCAGAGACTGCAGATCTGTCACACATCTACCATGAAAATACCAATAGAGTAGAGAAAAGCTAGCAACGTCTCTTTTCTGAAAAAGCGGCTGAAGAGAAGAGACCATCCCCCACCAAAATTCAAAGTCGATAATGTTACAAAAATGTAATTTCCACATAAGGTTAGAGTAAGCAGAGATGTGATTAGAATCAGGGCTACATACATGTCAGGATATGGGGTCACAGAAAGGAACTCCCTATAGTAACATGTTACTGATAAGATTTTACTCTTTTGTTTAAACAGATAAACAGAGCGGTAATGTTTGGGATAGCTACTTCCTTCTCCCATGGAGGGTTAGGACTAAGTTTAGAGAGGGCGTTTGGGGAGACCCATAAAATGTATTACTCTATTAGAAAAAAAATTGAATTTATGTGGTCGATTAAGTTTTTGAAATCTTTCTTGCCAATAAATTTTCAGTACGAGTTGAGATATTAAGAACTATGTGTTCCATATTTAAATAACCCATCTTGAAGATCTCAAATCCCCTCAGCTCTTTCTTCTCTTCATCAAAGTAGTTAAACCTAAGGATTCCAACCTATCATTAGAATCGATAACTTTTATTAGTTTAATCGATTTGCTTTGTACACCAAATTTCTAATACACTTTCTTTTTCTGATACATTTTTTCTCCTAAATTATAAATTTTATTATTTTGTCATACCAGATGTTGAAACCGGTAAGTATTGTCTGCTTTAAAAATGGTATTTGGTTCTTGCTTAAAAGGAAATAAGATTACTTTGGTATTATCTCCCTTCATTGCAATGCTGGGTTAGACTAACACAGCCTGCGGCACACATTTCAGGCTGAGGCTCGTCCAAAAGACAACTTTAATTTTAACATTTAAAATAAATTTAAAAAACAAAATGGACACATTTATTCAAATGTTACATATGTTGGATCTGTCTTTGTCTATATATTGAGTGATTGATCATGTGACGACAGGGCAGTCACCCATTGGTTGATTTAACCACATGGTTACCAAATACAAGGTGATACCCCAAAATGTCAGCAGTGGAATTGTCAATAAAATTCACAATCCTTTCTACAATCCAACCATATTTGGTACAAATACACTTCAGTCTATCCCTAACTTGTCCACCAAGTTTCAGTCATGAATGTTCAACTGTCTTTGTTTTGTTGCCATTCAATGATAAACACACTTGGATACAACGTTGAATATAGTCAATAACTCGGACACATTTCTCTCTTAGCACTGCTCTGATTTTGCCTTCAGATGGACCTTTTCAGTTCAAGAATAGTCCAGGGATTTTTTTAAGACACCACCTCCAAAAAGCCATCAATGAAGGATACGAAAAAACCCAAAATATACTAACCCATGAGGTGGGGGGACATTCCCCCTTGGACAATTCCGGAACCACTTATAGACATGTCACTAGGGACAGTTAAGAAACACACGAACAACCAAATATACAAAAGCCAATTTTTAGAACTTAGGGACAAATATCCCTCTCATAAAACCATCTACACAGACGGCTAAAAAATAACGGAAAGAGTGGAAGCAGCAGCAAAAATACAAAACTCCCACAAACAAACTAGATTACCTGACGGTGCATCAATATACACCGCAGAATTGCAAGCCATCAAGATGGCACTAGAACTAGTCCAAGAGTCTAATAAAAAAAAATTCATTATCTTCAGTGACTCCATGTCCAGCCTAATTGCACTAAGAGAAAGAAACATAAACCACCCATTCATTCAGGAAATCATGGAAACATATCATCACCAAACTCAAAATAATAAAACAATAGTATTGGCATGGATCCCCAGAAACGTTGACATAAGAGGAAATTCAGAAGCTGACAAACTGGCTAAAGATGCAACAAATCTGATGCCAATAAATATAAGAATCCCATACACAGATAGGAAAAACAAAATCAATTTGTATATCAAAACCAAATGGCAAAAGTTATGGGACGAACAACAAAACAACAAACTTAGAGACATTCACCCAAATGTTGGGCAAGATAAAGAAATATTATCAAAAACGAAATTTAGATACTAAATTCACCAGAATCCGAGTTGGTCATACAAAACTAACTCATGAACATCTTTTAAAAGCAGAAAATGCACCTCAATGCAGAACATGTGATCATCAACTAACCATAAAACACAAATGGATTGCAAAAAATATGAAAATACCCGTAGAAAATACTTTAATGAACAAACCCTAAAAACATTATTTGAGAAAGTAACACCTTACAAAATATTGCATTTTCTAAAGAAAATAAACCTTTTGGAACTCATCTAAAGATTTAATACAATACAAACGAAATAGTCAAAATTGAATTTTAGGCCCTAAAACAGGGACAATAAGATGCATTTAACCGTAAACAATTTAAAATATCACTGACTTAAGATTCAAATGAAGGACACTCCCTTCCACACTCATGGCACGAAATGACCCTTAGGGTTGATGTGCCGTAAAGCAACATCTTACCTTACCTTACACATAAAACAAAAAGTGGGATATTAAGATTCTGTGAGTGTGAAGCCCATTCAGGATCATATCACCTACTGATGAGACGATCACCAAAATATCTCCCATATAAGTGAACGGCGATTGAACAAATACTGTTGAACATCCATGACTTATCTTCGTGGATAAGTCAGGTATTGACTGAAAGTTTGTTTCTATTAAATATGGTTGTATTCCAGAAAGGACTGTTAATTTTATTAACAAATTTATGGATGCCAATTTTTTTGGTGGTCATCTTGTATGAAAGGCATGGCACGAAAATCCACTTTTAAATCACCACGTGATAGAAAAAAATAAAAATTGAGAAGCTTTATGCATATATTCGCCCTTGGGGATTATACAAACACTTTTTAATAGATAAAAAATAATGGTATAAAAGCAATAATTCCTAGATTTAGCATGAGAGAATTTGTTTATTATATCAGGAATGTCAATCTGATTCATGTCAAATAATTTACTGGTATGTTTTATTATTCTTCTCTGTTCATTCTTGATTCTCTTCAAATTTGAAGACCTTTTTTCCACTATATGTGACCATAAGTTGAATAATAGATGCATAGAATGTGAGTATGTAGAAAAAGAGTGACTCTTTTTTTTCAGCATTGCCATCTAATTTACATAATGTCTGTACACACCACAAACACGTATGCAAATTAGATTGCAAAATAATGTATATGAATAATGAAGAATAATAATACTTCTGTATAATAATAAGATTGATATCGAATTAAAAAAACTTATTTTTAGTGATGTAAGAAGAAGGTCTTAACATTAATTTTTGCAATTACAAAGCGCCTTTTGTGGAATCTATGAGAGACGCAATGTTAATTTTATGTAATACTGAGGAGGAAGCTAAATGTCAATAAAGACACTCTTCTAAATTGGACAATATATAATGAAACGCATGGTTCCTGAAGGCGCAAGGATAATAATTCATGGCATAAATAATACATCAATAACACCAAACAGATAAAGTGATCCGTAAAAGAAATGTGAAATTTAAAATAAGATATTTAAAAATAAATGGGAATTTGATTACTTGAAAAACACACTGAATCAATGGCTGAGAAGGTATTGTATACAAAGTAAAGTAAAATAAAATAAAAACTACTTATTCAGAGATGTGTGTTCTTCACTTTTTAGTGGAATTCTGCGGGGTTTTTTAATCCAGAAACGGCAAATTTCTGCTTAATTCGATGTGAGTTCTCTGCTTTTTGATTGAAATCTTCGTTTTTGTTTAAATAAGAAAAAGTTAATTTTTTTCTCTTATGACAGTTCTCTCTGAAAACTGAAAATGTTAATTTTGATGCGAAGGCTAAGACTTACAGAAATTCATGATTGACATAGAAGAGTTAGATGACTTTTGTTTCATCAAAGAATGACTTCCTGTCTGCTTCCTCCTATATGGGCACTCAGTGTCTTCCTCTTTATTTTGATGTGAAGGCTAAGACTTCAAGCAATTCATGATTGACATAGAAGAGTTAGATGACTTTTGTTTCATCAAAGAATGACTTCCTGTCTGCTTCCTCCTATATGGGCACTCAGTGTCTTCCTCTCAATTTTGATGTGAAGGCTAAGGCTTCAAGCAATTCATGATTGACATAGAAGAGTTAGATGACTTTTGTTTCATCAAAGAATGACTTCCTGTCTGCTTCCTCCTATATAGGCACTCAGTGTCTTCCTCTTTATTTTGATGTGAAGGCTAAGGCTTCAAGCAATTCATGATTGACATAGAAGAATTAGATGACTTTTGTTTCATCAAAGAATGACTTCCTGTCTCCTTCCTCCTATATGGGCACTCAGTGTCTTCCTCTTAATTTTGATGTGAAGGCTAAGGCTTCAAGCAATTCATGATTGACATAGAAGAGTTAGATGACTTTTGTTTCATCAAAGAATGACTTCCTGTCTCCTTCCTCCTATATAGGCACTCAGTGACTTCCTCTTTATTTTGATGTGAAGGCTAAGACTTCAAGCAATTCATGATTGACATAAAAGAGTTAGATGACTTTTGTTTCATCAAAGAATGACTTTCTGTCTGCTTCCTCCTATATAGGCACTCAGTGTCTTCCTCTTAATTTTGATGTGAAGGCTAAGACTTCAAGCAATTCATGATTGACATAGAAGAATTAGATGACTTTTGTTTCATCAAAGAATGACTTCCTGTCTCCTTTCTCCTATATAGGCACTCAGTGTCTTCCTCTTTATTTTGATGTGAAGGCTAAGGCTTCAAGCAATTCATGATTGACATAGAAGAATTAGATGACTTTTGTTTCATCAAAGAATGACTTCCTGTCTCCTTCCTCCTATATGGGCACTCAGTGTCTTCCTCTTAATTTTGATGTGAAGGCTAAGGCTTCAAGCAATTCATGATTGATATAGAAGAGTTAGATGACTTTTGTTTCATCAAAGAATGACTTCCTGTCTGCTTCCTCCTATATGGGCACTCAGTGTCTTTCTCATTATTTTGATGTGAAGGCTAAGACTTACAGAAATTCATGATTGACATAGAAGAGTTAGATGACTTTTGTTTCATCAAAGAATGACTTCCTGTCTCCTTCCTCCTATATAGGCACTCAGTGTCTTCCTCTTAATTTTGATGTGAAGGCTAAGACTTCAAGCAATTCATGATTGATATAGAAGAGTTAGATGACTTTTGTTTCATCAAAGAATGATTTCCTGTCTTCTTCCTCCCACATATACACTCAGTAACTTTCCTCTTAATTTTGATTTTCTTAGTTAAAACTTATTAGAGTTGTTTCAGAAAAAAGTTTTTATTTTCCTGTCTTTTTCTCCAAACACATAAAGGGCTGTTTAGAAATTAATCTCAATTTCAGCGTTTTTTGCCATTGGATACTTGCATCCCTGCTTATATGATATAGAAAATCACAAAGATTCTAAGAGTTTATGAGTATTGTTTTACCGTTGTCAAAAGTTGGACTATAAAAAAAAAAAAAATTTCTAAAGAAACACCGAAAATTTTTGTCAACATAATATTCTTGTCAGTCTTTCAAGACTATTGGTGTCTTTGCATGGATAGGCGTACAGACGATTATAGTCATGTGATACGACTGCTTATTGCTCATTATTGCTTGCTTGTTGTTGATTGTTGCAATTTTTATCAGCTGAGACTTTAATATGTACAGCTTCGCCATGCATGACATCTGTGAAACTAGTCGCAATTCAAACAAGAACAGACTGGAAATTGAACTACTACTTAAAAAACAAAAATACCTGTCACAAGTGAAACAGGGATTGTCTCAAATCAACAAATAAAAAAAATGGGAATTGAGATTCGCTTGATACAAGCACAACAGGCAGACTTAACTGAAGGGATAATTGTGTTTGTATATTTGTCTGTCATTTGCATGAATGATGAAAAGGTTCCAGCAAAGTCCTAGCTCTGGTAGCTCAATCTAACCCTGCGGCTCTCAATGCATTTTTACCATGGCTTTATTGTATTCTTTTCCACTATTTACCCTAATTTTCATTTTAAAACATCAAACATTTTGATTTCTTGTCTCCAAGATGTTCGACCATAAATCAGTTTCATCCGATTGGCAACATCCATGCAGGTAGCCTTGAGGTGAAGGTTCCAGAAGCCAACCAACCATGAACTGGCAGAAAATTCTCCGGTGCTTCTGTTTTATTGGGTACAGATGAAATTTCATCTTTAATTTAGAAGAGTCTATTGAAAGGGGAGATAATTCAAACTGTTTTTGTTTTTTTTGTAACCATAAGCCATAAGGAAAATCCAGAGAATTAGTAAGAAAATGAATTAAAATTCACCATCTACTGTGTATGCATCCTTAGCACACTTTTATACAGCATGAAGACTTGAGCCATACTGGTCATTCAGTAGAAACTGTTAAATGTCTACCCCATGCAATGTCTAAGACTCATCCTTAAAATATGTTGGAATGACCATGTGA
Source organism: Sepiola atlantica (assembly GCA_963556195.1). Lineage (NCBI taxonomy): Eukaryota > Metazoa > Mollusca > Cephalopoda > Sepiida > Sepiolidae > Sepiola > Sepiola atlantica. Next base: position 176,739,088 of record OY744522.1, on the reverse strand, counting down.
CCAGTGGCGAAGTCTTTTGTTGCGCTGAATTACTTTTCATTTATGTCCAGCATCAACAGCATCACTTAATTATTTTCACTGCATGGTGGATGGTAGAATCCCTAAGGATTTATATATAGAGAATTGTTGTTTCTGCATAATTGGGGCAGATTAAATTTTAATTTTAATTTTAGAAGAGTCAGTTGAAAGGGGAGATAATTCAAACTTTTTTTTGTTGTAACTATAACCCATGATGAAAAATCCACTGAATTAGTAAGAAAATAAATTTAAAAAAGGGGACTTATGCAGTTTATGGACCAGGCTGAAATAATAACGTTATCATTTAGAAAGCTATTCTTAACACGGTGAGGTGGAGGGAGGGGGGTGATTAACTATTCTGTTTATTGAATTGTTGGATGAAAGTATAGTTCATCATCCCCCCACACCTCCCCATGTTAAGAATGGATTTCTAAATTATTATTGGACATCGAAACAGCATGCCCAATCTTTCTGTTAATTACTCTATTGAGACTAATGTGGTCAGACAGAGGGAATTGTGGATCACCTCCAGATTCTATGAATATAAACTGATAAATCTAGACCTCAGAAAGCAATATGTATATATCCATGCATAATCTTATATATATATATAAAGTAGAACCATTTTATTCTGTTTTGTTTTTTTACGTTAATAGCTTTTTGTAATACAAGGTACATACTCAAATCTGTATCGATATAAACATATGTCTTTCATCCAAGTAAATTCTTTAAAAAAATAGCTGCAATCGATTTTATCGATTTTTATATTTTATCCTATTAATATATTATTTTGGATTAGTAAAATTATCACACATTGGGAATTGCAAATTATAGAAATAAAAAAGAAAGAAGAAAAACAGTAATATGAAATTCATGGCTGGAAGCAGGATTACACAAAGGTCATTCATTCCCGGACAATTCCGAGTCTGCTTGCTAGTAAATGAAACAGTGGTTCATTTTGAGCAAACAAATACTTATTTTGTAGAATCTGTTAAAATCGATCCAAAGTTTTGTAGTGCAAATAAAAATAATGCTAGATCTAAATTCTGAAACAAACCATCTATTTGCAGGTGCCAAGGATTTTTGTTTTTATTTTATCTTCAGCTATATGTGCTATATATGAATACACCATAATATAACACATTATTGGCTAAAAATGACCTAGCTGAAATGTCAAAGGAGACGGGAAAGAAAGAGAGAGAGAGTTTATTATGTTTTAAGCACATTGCTTAATTATATCATTATTTCACTAGAGCATAATTAATAGCAATACATTTTGTCTTATTCATGTTTCAAGAAGACTGAGATTTGGGCTCACCTACAACTCTCTGTCGTATATGTTTCCGTTCACATATCAACTTCCTTTCTTATGATACAACAGAGTCAATCCTTTGATCCCTGTTGACCTTTCCATCTATAACACATCCAGCCTAATGACTAATATGTACTAGCTAATATGTTTACCAGCAAATGTACTCTTTTTAATATTAATACCTAATACTAAGAAGTTTGTCTTCATATGTGTGTGGGAAGAAACTGCTAGGCACGTGGCATAAGTCATAGAGGCACCAGATAGAAAACTTTTTCTTTTTAATTCTGACTTTTATAATATTATTTTTTATTAGTGTACTCAAATTTAGGCTCAGTTTTTAGCTGCACAAAGTCTCAAAAACAATTTGAAATTTGTAAAATCACATTTTCTTTATAAAAGCAATGGCAGAATCTTTTTAAAAATTCTTGATCTACCTTTTCCTCTGCAAAAGTATGGCTTGATTGGTTGAAGGATAACGTCAAAATGATGTTTCAAAGAGATATCTAAAGATTTCTGTGTCTGCTAACTTTACTGATCGTTTTTAATGATCTGTATGTTTTGTCTAATTACCTTTGGTTAAATAAATAAAAGATCGAATGACAAAGTTGAACTTCACAAAAATAATGAATAATCTTTCGTTATTAATAAAAAGCAATACAAGTCTGATTCTCGAATCTAATATATAAAGTAAAGTTGGTCTGATTCTCAAATCTAAGGGATTAATAGCTTCCTTCCTACAAAATCAGCATTTGATTTGGTTAAATAAATAAGATCGAATGACAAGGTTGAACTTCACAAAAATAATGAATAATCTTTCGTTATTAATAAAAAGCAATACAAGTCTGATTCTCGAATCTAATATATAAAGTAAAGTTGGTCTGATTCTTAAATCTAAGTGATTAATAGATTTCTTCCTACAAAATCAGTATTTTATTCTGGTTCATCAGTTTAATTCGTAGAACATCGGTCCATGTTCTTAAGAACAAAAAATGTATTTCAATTTAATTTCTTTAAAAAAATATTTTATCTGACTTGAAAGATTTTTTTTAATAATGGTATAGATAACAATAGCAGCAATTAGTACACATAAAACTGCTTAGTATTACAAAATATATATCCAACCAAAATAGCTCAGTTGGCAGTGTGTCGGGCTAATGATCCAAAAGTCCTGCTTTCAATCACAGGTTTTGGTATGCGATTTAAGATGATGTTTCAAAGCGAAATCAGAGATTGCTGTACCATACTAAATTTATCTAATCACCATAAAAAAATGGAGCAACTATGTCTACTGTTTATCTGTTGCAATATATTTTGTATTTATTTTGTACTTATTTCAATATATTTTGTAATCATGATAGATTATGTATAAAATACTAACCGAGTTAATGATTCTTTTTAAAAGAAAAAAAATCGACAAGCGCACAGCAGGCCCATCTACATGTACAGATATCCCTACGTAAAAAAATGACGATGTGTGCGGCTGCTCATGCCAGCAAGACTTGTAAGAATAAGTTGGGCTTGCTCAGCCATCTTCGTGCCCACAACCGAACGTTGCCATCTTGTACACACGTGCGCGCCCACATATATATATATATATATATATATATATAAATGAATAAATGCGAAAGTTTTTTTTTATTTATCACTCATATATTACCTTCAAAACGGATGAATGTTATTTAAATAATTAATACAGTAGGATATTTTCAAATACGGTATATATAGAACTAAAGAACCCATATAGACATTCAAATATCTGTCTAATTTGCATAATTTTTTATTTTTTTTGGAACTGAGTGATTATTTTGCATGTGTTCTTCCAGACAAACAAGAGAGGGTTTTCTACATTTAAGAATATTCCACTAAACCAATATCTTGCACATTATAAAATTCTAAAAAAATGCAAATCTGAAGAATTTCATGCCTTAATGTTTGCGGCTGCGGTAAGTGAAATGAATCTCTCCCTCTTCCCATCACACACCTGTAGCACTTCAGTTGCCTATCACACCAACATTCCTTCATCCATCCCCCCCTCTCTCTCTCTCTCTGTCTAGTATTCATGTTTTCCTGGTAAGAGTAGTCTCTCTCTTTTCAACTTCATGTACAAATTATAATAACTTTCTTCCTATTACATCCTGCGGCTTAACAAGAAAAACATTTTAATTCTAAATTTTTATTTTTACATTAAAAAAAATAATTCACAAGAAATCATTTTAAATATTGATTTCGCTTAAGTTTGATACAAGGCAAACTTTATTCAAATCCCACTCAATCAATAACATTCACTTATGTACTAATATAGTTAGGAAATGTATGAACCCCGGGTTTTCCCCTTTGTACTGGATAAAAAAAATCAGATCATGCCCAGTGATTTGTTTACTATAATTTGTTTACCATGGTGATTGTTTTGGTTGTTCAACTCAAATTTCTGTGGTACTTGTAAGCGTTGGATACATAAGAAATGCAATGGAATTACAGGTTGAGAGATGATAACTAGTTTGTGTGCAACAATTGTAAAACAATGGAGACGGATGAGAACTCAGAAGTGGAGAAAGTATATTTGGATGGCGAACCTATTGAAATTGTTCAGAAATTTTGTTTATACAGGGTGGGCAAAAATAAGGGTCCTATTTTTTTAAATTCATAACTTTTTTATTTATTGATTTTTTTTTATTTTTTTTTTTTTAGAATAAGTAAAGGACCCCTTCCGGAGCAAGCATGAGCCGTATTAGCCCTAAGGAACGTACCCTCATTTAGAAAACATTATTTTTGCTTAAAAAACTCAAAACAGTGTAAAAAACAATACTTTAGTTTTTGTAAGTTTTAAGAAGTGTTTTTCGGCTAAAATTTGTTTTATTTATTTCAAAAAATCTCGGAAAGGTCAGTCTACACACACATAAAGTTTGGTGAGTTTAACTTTTATTTTGTGGAAGTTATTCAAATTCAAGTTATTCAAATTTAAAGATAGAACCCTTATTTTGGCCCACCCTGTATTATTGTATAGAAAATGTACCAAGTCTAATAAAAAAAAAAAATCAGCTCAATGTCCAAAAAACAAAATATAAGTACTGAGAATTAATTAGTGAATTAATAAACAAGAAACTGATGTACATTTTTTAAATTATACATTTTCATATTTTTATTGACACACTAATGATAATATTTATTCTCCAATATATTATTTTAAACAATAATGTACTCAATACATTTATTTATAATTTTGTGTGGTACTTTCAAACATTGGATACACAGAAAGTGCAGTGGAATTACAGATCGGTCGAGAGAGGATAACCAGTTTATGTGCAAGAAGTGTAAGACAATGAAGATGGATGAGATCTCAGATATGGTCAAAGTATATCTCGATGACAAAGCTATTGAGGTTGTCATGAAGTTTTATCTTGGTGATACCATTGGAGCACCAGGTGGAGCTGGTGCTAGTCTTTGCTAGAATTAGGAGTTGATGGAGTAAGTTCAGGGAACTTCTGCCATTACTAACCAGCAGAGCGTTACCACTGTTGATCAACGGAAAAGTCTATCAGGTATGTTTTATGAAGTGTGATGTATAGAAGTGAAACCTGGCCAGTGATGGTTGAGGCCATGCGTTGCATGAAGAGAAATTATATGAGAATGATATGTGTAATGTGAGTGTTAAAGACAGGCTTTGATCTGATGACTTCAGAGGAAGATTAAATCTGGACATATAGGGAGTTGTGTGTAGAACGGAAGAGTTTGTAGGTATGATCACATTGAAATAATGAATGATAATGTTTTGGTTATTAGATGTAGAACAGTTGAGGGAGCAGGGTCAGTCGGCAAGGGTAGGTTAAGAAAAACATGAGAAGAAGTGATGAGAAAGAGGGATAAATAAAGATGTGGTTAGAGATATGTTAGTTTGGAAGTCAATTTCTAAAAGCTAACACATGTCAGCATGCAAAATGGACGTTAAACCAAATATGATGATGATAGTGTTGATAAAGGACTGATATTCCCCGAGCCCCAAAAACTACTGACACACATTTCCGGCTACAATAATAGAATGCTTCCAAGGACTGGCCCTGTAGACATTTTTAATGCACTTTCCAAAAGTCTGTAAGTCGTGGCTCTTTGATGATTGAATGCTTGGAGTAAGTAAATGATTCAGATAGGTGGCGCTATGGACTAATTTTTGTAGCAATTGTGGACAAGAACTGATTGCAGCTAATTTGTCATTAACACCATAGCTGACGTACCTATCTACACAGGGTAAATGTTCATGAAACTGAATGATAATATTCCTGAAGCCGTCATTGTCTCCTCTTTCTCTTCTTCACTTTTGGCAAAGGGCTGCTCAAAATTTTTAAAAAGCGTTTATAAAGATGATTGTTTTTGTTAAAAAAAAAAATTTCTTTTAATATGTAAATTATTTTATTTTAAACTTCCATTAGAAACTGAACTCCCTGCTAAAAATGGAACACTTTTGTCAAGTTTTTTAAATTGAGAATTTGATATTTAATCTGTATAATAAAAGTGAACGTACGTGTAATCGGCTCGCTTACAAAAATCACGTATGCAAATTGAATTTTTATAAGCAAAGAAGCTTAATCTTAAGAATAGCTGATAATAATAAAACAGAAAAAAATTTCTTTTATTTTTAATATTGACACAAAAATATTCCCTTATTATTATTGTTATTATTATTTATTATTATTAGTCATAGTAATCATCCGAAGGTGCTACCGTATCGCACTGATTGACGGTAAGATGAGGGAATGGTGGCGCAGATGGTTTGGACATGTACCGAGGGCCAACAACGACACTATTGCAAAACTTGCCTTTGCATTATAAGTCGCCAGGAAGCGACCGAGAGGAAAGCCGATGATTAGATAAGAAGGCACTTTGCACAAAGATCTCTGTAAAACTGGCCTTCACCCAGACCAAGCCTGTGGTCATGTCAAGTGGAGATAAAATCCATTATTGCAGACCCCACCGTAGTTCAGGATTGACGCATAAAAAAAAGACGATTAATAATCATAGTATTAATGATAAATAAATTTGTATCAAAATTCCCAAAATGTTTATATTTATGTATCTATCTATATGAATGAATGCAAAAGTTTTTGTTTCATGTCTACAACAAAGTTGTGAATGAATTGTTTATTATTTAAAATTTGTTTCAAGAATTTCAATTGAAGCAATAACGAACAGTAATAATTTGAAAATCCCCCCTCCCAAAAGTGAATAACAAAAGATTTCAGGTGAGTATTGTCATTTAATTCCACTGTAAATTGGACTGTCCAGCATCACGTATTCCAGCTTGACTTGATCTTTCGAGCCAGAAAATATGCCATGAATTTGGAGGTCTATGGGTATACATGGAGATCATTAATAATAGACTGACAATGTCGGTCTTTTATTCACTGTCAGTTTTGCATTCAAATGCCAGCAATCATTGGGGTCAAACTACCCCTTTTTGTCAACATTGAATAAAATTACTCCCCTGGAAAGTCAAAAGGTCAAGTGATTTGAAGGATAAACAAATCCTATGAAATAATAACAGATAACAAACTAGTTGTATCTATGGAAATTCCACCATAAAAATATCACCATAAAACAAACAAAGACCGTTGGACATTCATGACTGAAATATGGTGGGCAAGTCAGGCATAGACTGAAGTTTATTTAATATTAAGAGTTTTGAAAATAACCAATATGAGAATTATGGTCTAAATAATTCAAATAATACTAATTTACAATGTTACGGTGATAGGTACACAGGTAGTATCAATAGCATTAATTTTTGTTTAACAATAGTGAATTCTTGGCATAATATTTCCGTTATTAAATGCCTACGTTTGACACACATGATAACCGTATTTGGCTCAAATACAATGCAGTCCACAACTTGTGAGATTTTTGGCGCCCATGGAGCAGATATCAACCAAACTTTGACTTCTCGCCAAATAAAATTAATTTGAAAAGTAATTTTGTCTGGACAGAATCCAATCTAAATAGATTTTAGAAATTCTTCTCTCGAACGTTTTGTCTGGGGAAAATTTAAACTTTAAAATGTAAAAGGAATTATTTCATAACAGTTTTTTTTGTATTTTAAAATGTTTATTTTAAGTGAATTAAAATTACTAAAGCCTTTTTGCATTTAATTATGTTTTGAGAAGTTTAATCCGTTTTAAATTTCTTTCTTCAGTTTTAAGTTAATGTATTATTCTTTTTAACAAACGTGAAGATCAAAATTAATTTACATTTAATAAATTGATGAATAAATTAGAACTTGTAAAATTATTTTACATTTAATAAATTAGACCTTGTAAAATTATTTTACATTTAATAAATTAGACCTTGTAAAATTATTTTACATTTAATAAATTAGAACTTGTAAAATTATTTTACATTTAATAAATTGATGAATAAATTAGAACTTGTAAAAGTTATTGTTACTGAGAAAAAATATATATATATTATATATATTATATATTATTTATTATATATATATATTATTATTATTATTATTGTTATAATTAATTTTATTTGATATGCAAATTGCCATATCACACGGTAGTCTTAAGGGTATTATTATTATTATTATTTATTTATTTATTTATTTATTTATTTATTTATGTATATATTAGTGAAATTTTAAGCTGAATTATTTCGACACTTTATTATTGGGGAAATGGTAGTTTGATCAGTACCATTGGAGAGCCATATATATATATATATATATATATATATATATATATATATATATACATATGTAAATTAATAAATATATAACTAATAATAAAACTATAAATACGGCTCTTAGTAACAATAAGACACAGCCTCCTGAAGACAGCCGAGAGACCGAAAGCGCTAGAGGAATGGCCCACGATACAACGTTACTCCACCAATTAACACCAGAAAACCGACGAATCGCTCGCTGAGTCGAGAAATTAACAAGTAAGATAGCGAAGAGAAAAAAATCTGTAGTCTTTAACGAGGCATGTATAAGAAATGACTTAATGCCGAAATATACATATCTATATATATATATATATATAGCATAAAATATAGAAAGCAAAAAATAGAGAGACCGAAGACACCCAAGAGCTGTGTCTAGTAGACATAGTCAAAATATGTCCTTTAAATCCAGGATTTTTCAAAGAAAATATTTTGCTTTTCAGAAGGTAATAAGATGACTTTGGAAATAATCAGCTTCAAATATTTTTTTGAAAAGATGATTGTGTTCCCTGAAAGGAAAGTATAAAACCATTTGAAATATTGATGAATAATGTACGTAATTCCAAACAATGATTGAAAAGAATCAAAAGAAAATGGCTAATATTTTTTTTCGGAATTAGACAGAGCATCAATTTGAAGAAACCAGTAGATGTGTGTTTATCTGCATATGTAACAATTCAGATGAGAGGTTTTCAAATTGTGTATTAATGAAGAAGAAAGCAGGTAGATAAGTATTTATCAAAAAAAAAAAAAGTTTATATGTATATATATATAATTTTTTTTTTGTTTTTTGTGAGGGACACCCTGTACTAAGGTACTTTTTTTCCTCACATAATTGTAAAGAATAACAGAGTTTTAATATTTTGTTAAAGTGATCAGAAAATCTCGGTCGGTATGATTTTTTTTTCTTTGCCTTATTTCTTTTATAACATAATGCTTTCTAATTAAATTATCTCGATTGCATGTATAATTTCAATCTTTCCCAAACAGGACGCCAACCATTGCCGAGAATGGTAACAGAGGTATGGCGGCACTTTGATAACTTTTCAAATGGTTCATTTATCGGTGGTTTCAGTTCTCTCTGCATTAAAGATGAAATTATGATGCAAAAGCGTTTGTCAATTTGAAAAAGAAATTCTTAGAAATTAAATATTTTTCTTTTCTTTTTAGAATGACGAACACCTCATCCGATACTTCCAGAGTAAAAAGGTGAAATACCTTTGGGACAGTCGAGTGTCAACTTTTGTCAAGTTGAGGCAAGTTATTAATACCGACATTGTTATTATTTTAGCCTCATGAACTTTTTTTACTTTGACATGTTTTGTGAACCAATGCAACTCTGCCCGATCTTTACACTTTAGAAACAATGAAAAATATGCCATGATTAAATGTGCTCTTTCCCCTAGTTCAATAGACTTGTCAGCAGCATCCTCGTCACATCTGTACATTAAGCTGGACTTAGCTCTGTTCTTGATGTAATCTTATCAGACGACAATTAGTTTCATAGATCGGCCAGAGCCTCACGCAATAAGATACTTTCCTTTTTGAGTTCTTGAACATCTCATAATTATTAAAGCAGTTGATCCATAGTATCTAACTTTTTTGAGTTCTTGAACATCTCATAATTATTAAAGCAATTGATCCATTGTATCTAACTTTTTCTTCAAATCAGGAGATATGTATATGCATCCAAGTTTTTACATAGACAGCTAAGATTATCTTTCTTAAACAATTTATTTGAGACCTAATGCAGCTCTGTACGATTATTTTCCAGTTTCTGGAATCTATTTTACCCGTCCTGGGACGGGTATTCTTATAGCTAAGTATAAGATATTCATATTGTTTTTTTGTTTTTTTTTTCTTTGCTTTTGTTTTTTTTTTGTAAATTAAACAAAGAAAAACAAATGCCATAAAAAACCGGGAAGATTAAAAAAATATTTGACAATTTTTTTCAAAGAAGGATAAGTTAAATAATCCATTAAATCCCAAAATGATACAGACTAAATGCAAAAGTTATGTAAACAGTGTTGGAACATTAAAAGTCTTTAAACACCAAAGAAAGAAAAAAGTCGTGTCTGCATAAAACAACTGTTTTATATGAATTCAAAATCTTGAAATGTAATAAAATACAGGCAATGCTAATTATTTTAAAACTACTATAAGTGTAGGCAGATGAGCAATTCATGAGTTCAGATCCTGTCAAAAATGCTGCATTTTTTTTCTCCGATGTTATTTTATGTTTTGTTCTCCAACTATGTTTTATACATAGTTTAGGACATCAGTTATTTCCCGTATATCAAGCCTAGAGACTCTTCTCTCTAGGCTTGGTATACGGGTAATAACTGATGTCCTTAAGCTGGGCAGGATGAGATGGCTTGGCCATGTCGAGCGAAGCTCCAGCTGGATCTCCCATGTCAGAAACATGTCCATCGCATCAAGTCAGCAGGCTGGAAGCTTTCTTGGGATGAGCTGTGTAATAAACGTGATCATGCAGCCCCAGGGATTACTAACTTAGATCCTCGCGACTACCGAGCCTGGAGTGAAATACTTCAATCAAGACTGACAGGCAGCCCCCCCTCCTCTTATAGAGGACTAATCAAAGGCCTGTTCAAAAGTAAATCAGAAGAAGAAGAAGAAATGTGTCTGGGTAGATGAGTCTTCTCAGCCAGGTCTATAGCAACCCATCTAGGAGAGGGAAGCTTTGATGTGGCCAAAAAGATTACTGGTAATCTTGCCTTGGCATGGCATTGGGTTATAATCATTGAAGTTCAAAGAACGGTACTCATGTTGTACAAACGTTTGCCACTATAATCCAATGATGTAAAGATGTGTCTCTGAACACACACCTGTCATCCAAACATACTATAAGTTGTATGGCGATGGAAAAGTGACAAAGTGTGTAGATATAATTTGTTAAAAGCAGTCACTATTCTGAACATGCGAATCTGCATGTGGTCTAAAAAGCCATTACAAAGTCACAGATGTGGAAAGGATGACAGTGAAAAACAGGAGATGGCAATCATTCGTGAAGATACAATGAATCATCCCTCCCTCTCTCTCTCTCTTATATATATTTGTATATATATATATATATATATATATATATATATATATATGATTGAGATTTGAAACACCTACCATTTGACAAAGAGGTCTTCCTCGAAATATATTATGGAACACGGTCACACAGATTACATCAGTGTTGAAGTCTTGCCTAATCAAGTAAGATTTGCTATATAGGAAAAAAAAAATTATTAAAAAAGTGTTTGAAAAAATATATTATTATTTTTTTTTTTTTTTTTAACATAGTTCACTCTAAACAAGGCAGGCCACCACTGTAGACGTAAGGGGCTACTGAGAAAAAGAAAAGGGGAGAAGGTAGGGAGCGGTCAACCTAGATTGGGATCTGCGCAGCGAGGTGTCTGTTTACATTAGTTTTAAATTTCTGCATGTCTGTACTGTTGGGGAAACAGGGGGCAGGGAGGGAGTTCCGGAGGCCAGCAGTACGAGAAAAGAAGCTATTTGAGTAGAAGGCTCTCCGACATCTGGGGACCTCCACAATGATGAATGAGATTTAGTTGATTGTCGAGTTAGTCTAGTGAATTTACGTCGAGGGGGCACCAGAGTAGCCAATTCATCGGAGCATAATCCATTGAAGTATTTGTAAAACAAGCACAAGGATGCTACATTGCGGCGATGGGACAGAGGCTGGAGCTTGGTTGACAGTGAGGGACCTATTAGGTTAGCGATTCTTTTTTGGACCTTGTCAAGGAGGGAGAGACTAGTAGATGATGCACTAGCCCAGATGTGACAACAATACTCCATGCATGGGCAGATGGTGGCTTTGTAGAGATACAGGATGATGTCAGGTGTGAGGAGTTTACTAGCACGGTAGAGGGAGCCAACCTTCTTTGCGGCAGCCTTGGCAATGTCTTCAATGTATTTGTTCCAATTCATGTTACCTGTGAAGGTTGTTTTTGTCTTACTTCTCAACGCCGACATATTTCCATTTCTTGCATTCTAATACTCCTCTCTCTTTCTATATATATATATATAAAGGTATGAAAATATGCTTATCGCAATTAAGCTATGCGGACGACCCCTTTGTGTAGCTTAATTGCCATAAATATATTTTCATACTTAACTACTAAGCTCTACTTACGTATTGAGCACTCTTGCAGTAAATATTGAAAATCTATACATAATATATTATATCAACTTATAAATATTATATGTGTATACATAAAATAATAAATTTATGTATATAGATAGATATTATGTATTATATATATATATATATATAGAGAGAGAGAGAGATATATATAAATATATATATATATAGATAGATATTATATATATATGTTTATATTTATTTAGTATAATACTTTTTATTTATACAAACGTTTTTTGCTACACATTTGCAGACATTCTTCTGTTCTAGCTGGAAACTAGTTGAATTTCTTCAGGCCACTATTCAATATGGATGCAAAACTGGAAATTAAAGAAACTCTTTCAATAAGTTACATCTAATTAGTCACATGACTTATTAAGATAAAATTTTAGTATCACAAGGCCAACTGTCATAATGTCTTGACTATCTTTAAATTTTTTAAATTTTTAATATATATATTCTATTAGTAAAATATTTGGGATCAAGTGAATAACAGACAGTTCTAAGTATTTTCATGGGAATTGGGAAAAGACTCATGCTGCTATTATTTAATGTCGTTTTAAAATGGTTTAAACACCAAGCTCCACCCTAATCTTAAATAATATCTGTCATAATCCTAGTAATCTTTGTTTATTTGTTTCTTTGTTTTTTGCACAGGGGTCTTGACTCTGAGATTGTCCTCAGCTATTTTCATGAAACGAAAGGATTGCAGTCAGAAGAAGTGATTCGAAAGTAAGTAAATGATTTAAAAATTAACATATCCTTCTCTTTCGACCTACGTAATATAATTCAAGTTATCTCCATTTCAATATCTATTATGTATTATAGCTATTCCTTTGCATGTAACACTAAGAGAAATAATCATGTATTATATTTAAACAAAGCTAGCAGCAGCAGCCACTAACTGAAGTATTAGTATTGTTTTTAAATCAAGCAACTGTGTTTTTTCAAAGTTGTAGGTGAGTTGAAATTCAATGAAAAATATAGGTCGTAATTTTTGATAACACTGACATTGTGTGTGTGTGTGTGCATGTATGTATGTATATATTTATTTTTAACACTCAATGGTTAAAAATTTTACTTTCTAAAATAGAACAAAAATGATGAATAAATAATAAGAGATGATGACTAAATTCGCTGACCGTAAAACGATGCGTACAACATCATTTTGTTACTCGTCTGCTGAATATTCCGCTGCAGTTTAAGCTTGATCGTCCCATACCAAATCAATCAACCCAGAACTAAATAATGCATGCCGCAGAATCATTAGAACACTAAAACCAACCCTACTACAAATTGGCTGGCATGGCACCTCCCCATATCCGAAGAGATGCCCATGTGAGAATCCAAAAAACAAACGGGAAACCGACAGAAGACACCCCCTATCTGGCTATGAACAATTAAGAGGCAGATTGAAATCAAGAAACAGTTTCATGACCAAAGAGAGCCTTGACTATGCAGTCATAAAAGTACCGCATTGACAGATGGAATGAGTGGAATGATTATCTGAACGAAGCTTTCCAAGAACCTGGAAAACATCTCTCATGTGGAACGCATCTCCCAAGGTGACTTTGAACCGAGCAAGAGCAAAGGTTGGAAGGACAGCCATCAACCTCCACAGGTTGCGACCAGCAACAACAAGCAACTTCCCTTGTGGAAATCCCAGACAGACAATGGAACACATCCTCAGTGATTGCAGTGATGGATCAACTTGTACTGACCAAGATTTGATGGACTTTAACCTTGATGCCCAATGATGGATCCAGTATTGGCATGATAAGATATGATGATGATCACGGAGGAATATCCACGATTATCTCAAAGGAATATCCAAGGAAGATGATGATCACAAAGGAATGTCCGAGAAAAATGATCACGGAGGCACGTCCGAGAAAAATGATCACAGAGGCACGTTCGAGAAAGGTGATCACGGAGGCACGTCCGAGAAAGGTGATCACGGAGGCACGTCCGAGAAAGATGATCATGGAGGCACGTTCGAGAAAGATGATCGCGGAGGCACGTTCGAGAAAGATGATCACGAAGGCACGTCCGAGAAAGATGATCACGAAGGCACGTCCGAGAAAGATGATCACGAAGGCACGTCCGAGAAAGATGATCACGGAGGCACGTCCGAGAAAGATGATCACGAAGGCACGTCCGAGAAAGATGATCACGGAGGCACGTCCGAGAAAGATGATCACGGAGGCACGTTCGAGAAAGATGACCAGGAAGAAATGTCCAACAAATTTCTTTTTGTTTTGTGACAAAATTTTAGTTGTTAAAATATTTATCTGTTTGTGTCTTTTTAGGCTTGTTTTGTATGGCAACAACCGAATTGCAATTCACGTCACTCCAATTATGACTCTTTTATTCAAGGAGGTAAGTTTATCTTTTGTTGTTAAAATTGTGTCAGAATGATCAGCTGGTCCTAAGAAGGTCATATCTAACTTCTGTCTTTAAAGTGAGAGAACATAGAAAGCACAATTTATCTCTGGTTTTGATAAGATTTAAAATATGATTACATTTACCAAAATTAAACAAATTCTCCAAATTTGAGCTGTTTCAGCGGTGTTTCATACCAGCTGAGGTTTGCCTCCTCAATTATTCCGACAAGCCAGGTTTTTTTGTCGGGATAGGATATGACCTGGCTGGGTCCTAAGAGGTTCACCCTTTCAGGCATTACCTCCTCCTTTGTAGAGAGGTAGGGGTTATTGCTAGTCGCCTGAGGCACCCCTACCAGAAAATGCCAATGGCTCTGTTCTCGGTTATTTTTGTACCCAACCCAAGTGCCCCCTCGGGAAGCTGGTTTTCTTCACCTGTCGGCCTTGTGCCACATCTTGCTGCTGTGGGAAGCAAATAAATAACCAACAGGATTAAAATTAACTATAGTCCATAACTTCAGTTGTGTAAGTTCTATTTTAATATGGTTTTCACCATAGACATCGATGTTTTGATTTATTGAAATATTTTTAGGCCTAAAAAGTAGCGCACAGAAAATTCAGCCTCTTTTTAATCCAGACTGGCTGTTAACAACACCTCACTCTCTCTTTTCTTCATTCTGGCTGCTGATGAAGATACTAACCAACACATGTATGCTCGTACATGCATTATACAGTATGTAAGACGTTCCTCTCAACTTACACACCCGTACACATTCTCATGGACACAATTTCAAAGCGAGCCCTGTCGAGTTCATTCACGAAGAATAAATTTTTTTGCATACTTCTTTGTTTCTGAGTTGTTACATTGTTTTCATTGGTAAATGCTTTTATTTGAGAACCAACGCTGTCAAGCATCGGCCAAATCTCGTCAGATGGTATCAATTGTACTATAGTTCCATACGGATCTGCATTGATTGCAAGTTAGAAAAATGATTTCTCGCAGCCTTCGATCAATGATTCTTTCAAAGATCTTCATGGACCTAATCGGCCGGTAGTTATTGCAATCTGTCGGACTGCCTTTTCTATTCTAGATCAGTATAGGTTATTCATGTAGGAAGGCAATTTGGAAAACATAATATGAAAAAAGAAAGGAATCATAAACATGATTTTAGTTAAAGGTTTAAATGTTCTTGTCTGTTTTCACTTAGTAGCACATTCAAGGCTATGTCATCAGTCCGAGGAGGCTAGCCTGTGAGACTGAGGCAATGTTTATGGGTAATATTTATCTGCCATGAATCTGTGACATTCAGTAATGGCTACACTCCACAATAAACCCAACCTTGTTTGATATTCAACCCTCCCCACTCAGATAAATTCCCACTTGCACATCGTCCTGAAATGTCATGGAAATTTTATTTATAACTTCAATTTTTGGGGATCTTATTAAATATAGTTTATGACACGTGTAGGCAAGGAGCTCTGAATTGAAGTCCACTATTTATTTTTAGTGGTAAAATTTAGAGGGTTATTTATTAAAAATATGATCACAAACCAAGAACAATAAATCTATTTGGTAAGGCATGTACATGCATGCATTGCTTCCTTCACTTTATATATATATATATATATATATATTTTTATAATAATTAATATTTATTATAAATATTATTATAAGCCCCCTTTACTAAAGGCCGGGCACTCTGAGTGAGTTTAATAACAAGCAGTACAAATAGCTACATGCAAGATCCAAACACAGTTTGTTGATCACTTTCAACTGCTCGTGTAAAATACCCGCCAACTCGGTATTTACAAAGTTAAATTCCTCCTTAATTATTAGCTAATTCGTTGTGGCCGACGAGGGAACGCTCTTGACTACGAATCAGTGGCGATTTGTGATCGGACTTCGAGCCCGCTGACCGTAGAGAATTAACTTCCTGCACTGAAGATTGCGTTAGCATGAAACATTGATGTCTGTAGGTAATAAATAATTAATATTTATTTATAAATATTATATATTTATTTATATATATATATATATATATATATATATATATATATATATAGTGTTGGATTAATGAATGCCGTTCACAGTTGACTATTTGGCCTATATACTGTCTATTCGGGTTCTATGTTCATTGTACCAATCATTTTTTCATAAAATCATATTCTGGAGTTACCATTCAATTTTTTTTTATTATAGTTCACTCCAAACAAGGCAGCCCGCCACTGTAGATGTAAGGGGCTACTGAAAATTAGGGTGTAAGTTTTGGGCGTCATCCTAAGTTGGGAGCTGTGCAGCGAGATGTCTGTTTACATTAGTTTTAAATTTCTGCCGGTACAGTCGGAAGCATTAGAGGGAATTCCAGAGGCTGGCAACATGAGGAAAGAAGCTATTGGAGTAGATGGCTCTCCTGGATTTGGGGACCTCAACAGTGAATGGATGGGACTTAGCTGATTGTCGAGTTGGTCTAGTGTATTTACGTCTAGGGGGCACTAGAGCAGCAAGTTCATCGGAGCACAATCCATTGAAGTATTTGTAAAACAGACACAAGGATGCAACATTGCGACGATGGGACAGGGGCTGGAGCTTGGTGGATAGTGAGGGACCTATTAAGTTGGCGACTCTTTTTTGGACCTTGTCTAAGAAGGAGAGACTAGTGGATGATGCACCATTATACCATGTATAATTATGTATTTAATTATTGGTCCCCTCGATTTATAAAATCGGGGGACTTATGTTTTGAGGCCCGTCCGTCCGGATTTTTCTCCGCAATCATCCATTGAATTTCTCTGAAATTTTGCATGAAGTTGTAACTTTGGTCAGGTTAGAAAGTGACATTCTCCGATTTTTGATAAAAAATCTGGTTAGCCCCCCCAGGGGATCAAAAGCCCCGAAATCGCAAAAAATGACATTTTTTGCCCCATAACTTTTCATCCATCCATTCAATTTCTTTGAAACTTGGTCAAAATTGTTCCTAATAGAAAATAAGTATCGCTGACCTTGGAGAAAATCTGGTTCGCGCCCCCAGGGGGTCAAAAGCCCCCAAAATGGCAAAAAAATGACCCTTTTCTCCCATAACGTTTGATCAATCTATTCAATTTTTCTGAAATTTGGCCAAAATGTAGAGGCAATTGTTTTGGATATAAAATGAGCATCCTTGACCGCAGAAAAATTCTGGTTCGCGCCCCCAGGGTATCAAAGGGGGGTCAAAAATGCCCTAAATTGCCCAAATTTATTGCACTTTACACTCGCCACATCGAGTCACATACAGAGGGGGACCACGCATGCACGGCTTGTTAATCATTAGAGGGGGTCCATAAGTGATAGATTCACAAATTCAATCCCATGAATTGCTGCACTCTCAAGTCCTTTTATTTACTGTATCAGCCGGGCATTTGTGAATACCAGCCATGTTGAAGAACAGTAATACTAATGAATAAATCTCAATTTTAATTGAATTATAAAAACTAAGAAATTAAAAAAAAATTTTTTTATGAAAGTCACTCCAGACAAGGCATGAAGCCACTTGATGTTAGGAGCTAAAAAAAAAAATAGTACTTCGAAGTCAAAAACTAACCAACAATAAGTGCTAGATGGATAGATTCTGACCCAGAAAACAGCAATTCTTCCCCCTTTGTCAGAAACATCGCTCATGGAATGTGAGGACTAAAGGACAAAATAAGGGAAGCGAAGGTTACGAAGCTGACGAAAGTCTACTTTCTACTCTCCTATTGCTATTCTTAATCTGATTTAACAACTTTCAAAAAAAAAAAAATATTACTTATTAACAAAATAATAAAAATCAATTGGTTAATAGATCTAGTTTTTTTCATAATCTGTCTTGACAAATAACATTTCAGATCAACAACTATTCAAAAAAAAAAATGTCTACTATAATTAGAAATGTCATTATTTTGAAAGTTTCAATTAAATCACCTCTCATTTTTCTAAAAAAAAAATACTACTTCAAAGTCAAAAACCAATTAACGATAAGTGTTAGATGAATAGATTCTGACCCAGAAAATAGCAATTCTTCCCCCTTTGTCAGAAACATCGCTCATGGAATGTGAGGACTAAAGGACAAAATAAGGGAAGCAAGAGTTACGAGGCCGAAAGTAAACCCAAAGTCCAATTTCTACTCTGTTTAATCCATGGGGGTAGACTGCTCTGTTTCGTCAGCCATGACCAGGTAGAAGTCTTAAGTAATTCTCAATTATATTCCTCTGGGGATTGAACCATCAACCTCCAGAAGACTATAACTTGGAACTGATTATTATTTAGAACTTCATCCATGGAGCCATGGAACCAATATTTAGAACTTCATCCATGGAACCATGGGTCCATGTGAAGGGTTCGTTTTGAAATTCCATAGAGATTTCAGAGTTCGAAAAGACGCACCTGAAGAAGATTTGAGCCCACATGTAAATAGTAATAGTAATATGTGTCAATATGACTTTTCCTTTCAATTATATGACATCAAATTATGAGGATTATGCTCATAAAAAATAATTTATTTCGGTCAAATGGTGAACGATATTACACTGTCGCAATGTACAAGGTAATGTCTTTTAGATTCACAGCATAGCTATCGATAGATTTGGACTAATAAAAAGCTTTAGAATTTATCATATCGTGATCATAAACCACTTCCACTATTTTAAAGGACTCATAAATGAATACATGTCCACTGTCACTTAGTCAGTTTGATAGCTTGAAAACCAGGCCAGTCCACACACCAAAACCCGAATGATTTGAAAAGCATATAAAATTATCTTTTAAAAAATACTATGATTTGGTATGTTGATTACAGCAGTTTTGGAGATATTTAGCGCTAAATATGATTTTTTGAGGCAAAATTTTTGCAAAAATAGACATCTTTTTGGTCATTATGATGAAACTTTGTCTTCAAAACCCTAAAAACAGTATGAAAACTGAGAAAATATTATTTAACAATGTATTTATGTTGATAGAATGATAATGACACACAAAAAACTACAAAAACTAATTCAACAGGCTGAAAAAGTATGAATTTTTAAAAATTTCCAAGATTCGGGAAACTTGCCATAGTTTTTTAATGCATAAAAATATTGACCTGATTTTTATTGCAAAATACTGGGAATTTTATCTAGTTTCACAATATCTTAATGGATTTTCCTTTTAAATAACTTTATTTTGTCACGAAAGGACACCCCATAGACCACTGTACTATGTTTTTTTTCTGAAAAAAAAACAAAAAATTTTTTTTTTTTTCAGAAAAAAAACAAACTAAACAAAACATGCCCTTCTAAGTCTGGGGTGGCAATATGAAAAAAGAAAATATAAAAAATATACAAGTTCTGGAAAAAAAATTTTTTTTAATTTACTTTTGTGCTTTTTCATATCACAAAATAATGTCTTTTATTAACCTTAATGTTGTGATGGGGTACCTGACTCCCCTCAAGGCTGATAAGTGTACTAGTATGTAGTATACATATACTACGAACAATAGACTGTATTCAACGGTATTCGAGTGTATTACGTTAATCCTATTGCATTACCGGTAGTGCTATTGTTTTGTACGAGATATACGTTGTAATAAACTATCCTTTTTTAAAGACTTTACACTCTGGTTATTTTTGTTATTATAACTTCTAACCAAGTTATATTACTTAACACTAACTCTAAATCCGGCAATAAAAAAAATAAAGTGAATTGATTGGGTTTACGAGCACCTGTCCATCGCCACTATTTGTGGAAACGCCTTGGGCGGTCCAAGCCAGCAGGGCATCCAATAAAACTTCCTGATATTTGCATATTCGTTTTGAATAAGAACATTTTATTAATTAACTATTATTTGTTGTTATTGATTGAATAAATTTAGGAATTCGTTTTGAAAAAAAATATAATTTTTCTTTTAATTCATCAATTTTCATTTTAGAAAAGCTATATTTAAAGTTTTGGAGATTCAACTAAAACATATAAGCACCTAACTGAATCAAGCTGTTGTTCTTGATCTGTGATAATAGATTTTTCCCGGTTATTCTTTTAGAAATTGTGAAATATGAACATTAAATGATCAAAAGAAATGAGTTTGACTTTAATAATAATAATAATAATAATATCTGGCAGCCATTTTGTTTTGTATTATTCTCTACACAGTCGGAGAAGAATAAAATATTATTCTTCTTCTGGTCTAATTATTTTTGAAAAAGGGATGTCTTTTCCCGAAATATCAAATAGTGATTTTTAATCACCCGGACATCACACGAACAGCTAAAACACTCTTGCTGTTATGTAAGAAAAAAAAAAAAGGGAAAAAAAGGAAAAATAAATAGTAAGTCTTATATCGTATTCGATTTATTGTTATTGTTTTTGTTCCTTTCCTTTCAACTTGCATCTTACCCGGAATTGCATTGCCCACAGCCTTTCAAAAACTTACTACTACTATACCCAGCAATGCTTCAAGCAAACTACCATTCTCTACTAATAATAATAATGTTTTTGTCTTTTCAGATTTTGAGTCCATTTTATGTGTTTCAAGTCTTCAGCGTAATCCTTTGGTTTTGTGATGCCTACGAACTCTACGCCAGTTGCATCGTTTTCATCTCCCTCTTTTCAATTGTCACCACCATTTACCAAACTCGGCAGGTAAATCATCATCATCATCATCATATTCAGTTTAACATCCGTTTTACATGCTGGCATATGTTGGACGGCTTTCAGAATTAACTTACAAACTAACCTACCTCTGGCCAGATCTTTATTTGGTCCCCCGATTTTATAAATTGGGGACTTATGTTTTGAGGCATGTCCGTCCGTCCATCCGTCTGTCCGGATTTTTCTCCACAACCATCCATTCAATTTCTCTGAAATTTTGCATGAAGTTGTAACTTTGGTCAGGTTAGAAAGTGACATTCTCCAATTTTTGAAAAAAAATCTGGTTAGCCCCCCAAGGGGGTAAAAAGGCCCCGAAATGGCAAAAAATGACATTTTTTGCCTCATAACTTTTCATCCATCCATTCAATTTCTCTGAAACTTGGCCAAAATGTGGAGGCAATTGTTCCTAATAGAAAATAAGTATCGCTGACCTTGGAAAAAATCTGGTCCGCGCCCCTAGGGGGTAAAAAGCCCCTAAAATGGCAAAAAATTACCCTTTTCTCCCATAAGGTTTGATCCATCTATTCAATTTTTCTGAAACTTGGCCAAAATGTAGAGGCAATTGTTCTGGATATAAAATGAGCATCCTTGACCTCAGAAAAATTCTGGTTCGCGCCCCCAGGGGGTCAAAGGGGGATCAGAAATGCTACAAATTGCCCAAATTTATTGCATTTTACACTCGCCACATACAGAGGGGGACCACGCACACACGCGCGCACAGCTTGTTATCCTCTTTCTCTCAAATCCATTTTGATCACTTCCTCCCATGTTTTCCTTGACCTTCCTGTTCTACATCTATTAACCCAAGAAATCTCATCCATTCTTTCATCATGGAGATCCAACAAAGTTTCCTATTCTGCATAATCTCTCTATACTGTCCAGATTTAATCTTCCTTTGAGCTCATGAGAACGAAGTCTGTCTTTAAGACTGACATTACACATCGATCGTACAATTCTCATATCATTTCTCTCATATGTTATCACACTTCACCCCTTTTTCAAAGATGGGATCACCCGAAGATGCAATGCAAAAAAAGTATTTTTTAAAATTTTATCTGTATCACTGTTGTGTCGAATGTGAAACTAGAACTAAAATATGCTTTCTTAGCCTTCGGGATCTCTTTTGTTCAAAGATTGTACAATAACATCGATATATTACCAAGATTTTAATCTTTGAAAAGCCTTGGCTTAAGGAAATAAAAATAAACATGTTTTTATCGAGTATACCTTGCATTGAACAATCGAAGATGAAATAGATGTGTCATTTGCCCATCTTTATCTCTATTCCTTCATTTATCTTTATAATTGCTCTATCTCGTATATTGAGCTTAAACCATATCACTATAGGTTCTATCCTCTAAAATTATAC
This sequence comes from Sepiola atlantica, assembly GCA_963556195.1. Lineage (NCBI taxonomy): Eukaryota > Metazoa > Mollusca > Cephalopoda > Sepiida > Sepiolidae > Sepiola > Sepiola atlantica. The sequence goes on along the minus strand of OY744522.1, from coordinate 176,716,486 downwards.
TTTTAGTTTCATATTTTATTTTATATATATATATAAAATAATATATATATATATATATGTATATATATATATATATAATACATTACTCACTGTTTTAAAAGCTTATTTACAAACGTGCAGTACGCTTCGCTTATAAACCAAATCTCAATTATCAGCAAGAGAATTAATACATTCCTTTTCTCACATCATTGTACGTATCATCATGCCTATCATTTTTTAAGTTGTGAACTATAATAATATACACTCTGTCTTTCTCCACTTGACAAGGCTGCATTATTTAAAAAAACGTAATTTCTGATTTTTCTTTTCAATATCGGTTCTTTTGCAATTTATGTCTAATTAATTTGAATTCTTACTATGGCAGAATTATGGGGATTCTATTTTGAACATTCCTATATTTTTATTATACGTTATCATATTGATTAGGACTCTTTTTATTAACTTTTATTTCTATGTCTATAAACATATCTTCTCCACGAATGTTTGATTATGATGCCTAAAAACATAGCATTTATTGTAAAACTATTGATTGCTTTTACCCTGGTTATTTTCTTAATAATGACTTCAGGTGTTAATTTCACATGACGAAAATATCTTCACTGAATTTAACACGAGTATTAATTAAAGTATCTAAGATTCATTAAACAGCATTATTAACACACCCCATATATTTCTATGCATAAAATAATTTGCGTTTTTCTTTAATAACAAATGTACGAACAACAATTAAGTGTTTTAAGTTTTATTTTACCTTTATTATATTTATAAGAAGTTACGTCTGTCTGTCAAGCGTAGATTCTAATATTCGCATTTGATGAAATTGTCTTTTAGCAATAAACGCGCAAATCGAACGAATCTTAAGAACGTGTTTGCTTGTCTCCTTACCGGAAGTAAAAATAAATAATGTGTATATTTTTATTTCCTTTTCTTTTTTGTTATCTAACAACTTACTAAGATTATTCTGAAACTATATTAGCCAGAGTAATCAATAAGTATGTTTCAGTTTAAACAAAGACGGTACAATAATATCGTGGGATCTGCGTTCTTGCCGGACGTCCATAGAATGGATATATTCTGATACTACATTAGCCAGAGTACTTAGATAAGTATGTTTCAATTTGAACAGAGATGATACAATAATATAGTGGGATCTGTGTTCGCACTCACGGTAGCAATATACAACAGATGAAGGATATAACCATGGAATTTCTACTATTGCTAGAACAGACCAAACTTAAACTACTTCACTTCATACACTCCTTGGCCTTTTGGCTAAGATCAAAATGTAGTACTGCTTATTTTTATTTCTGAACAGACCGGAAAACAGTGGGCGATCTATTATTTAAAAGGGTTGGGAACATACAATGCATAATACAGGCCTGGCAAACATGCGACTGGGGTCCACGACTGGGGGTGAACATGTGAATACCAAAATTACTACTAAATAATAATTACAGAGAAAAGTTTTAATAAGAAATTTCTTAGTAATGTCCAGTAATTAGCAACTATACATATTAGGAATCAGCTTATAATAATTGATTTATTTCCATCAAATCAAATGTAAAAAGTACAAAAATATAAAAGAACTAAATTCACAAAAAAAATAACTATATTTACTATGAATTAGACACATTTTTTATATTTTCCTATGTTTGTGCCGTTATTTCAATAAATTTAAAATCTTCACTTTTTCTGAAGCTGTTAGGAGATCTAAACGAAACCGGCAAGGCTCTCATTTTTTATGATTTATTCCTATTTAATTTGTTTAGATCCATATCAAGAAAGATGTGTACAGTTTTTTATTGTAAATTAATTTTTTTTTTCTTTTAAGATTCAAAGAGCCCTGCGAAATACTATCCATGCAACAGAAGTGGTCCGAGTCTGTCGAGATAATGGTAAGTAAAAAAAGAAAAAAAAAAAAATTTGTTTTGTGTGGGTGGGGGTGTAGTTGTTTTAAAAACATTTTTTTAAAGTTATGCGAGATAACTTATAACCCTCTTCCCCCTTCATGAAATTTGGATGCTAACGTCTCTGATTTTGTTTGAGAACTTGAGCATTAGCTCAAGGTCAACCAAGAGATGTGAATCTGTTGGCAACATCAAGATAGCCAATATGATGTTTCCCATTGTGTGGTTTGGCTGTTGTTCTGTACCTCATGACAAAGGCTATTACCATCTTGAAATAAATACTGCACATACACACACCGACTCCCACCGCACACACACACACACACACACATGTTAGATGAAACATTCACCAATTTATAGATATTATTAAAATATTCAAGACATTATTTTTATTGTCGTTATTGTCAGCGATAAATTGCTGTACTGCAGCTACTGGTACTTACTGCTCCCTGAGAATTTAGGAGTTTCCTCCCTTAGATACGCAATGTCGCTCCATTTTTTAGGGACGTGTACATATATATATATATATATATATGTTTGTTTATTTATTTATTTACTTTTGTAGATAAAATAGTTATCCACGGACACGTGTTTCGCCGTTACGCTGATGAGTCGCAGTAACGGTGAAACACGTGTCCGTGGATAACTATTTTATCTATAAAAAAAATAAAATATTCAAATTATTTAAAGTTTTGTATTTACTTGTATAGCTTAAGAGCAAAGTGTAGTATCTGTTCTAATACTATACTTCATCTTTTCTGTCCTCAATCAGTGAAGGAAAAATCGTGTAGACTGAGGCAATATTTTTTCTCCCAATCCAGAGTGCCCCTTTTTTGGGCAGCTTGATTTTGTCCACATAAAAAAACGATTTTGTGTATAAATCTGCCCTCGTGGGGAGGCAAGTAAATAAGGGCTTGTATTATTGCAGTTTCAGTGAGAACTATTTCAATTTATATGTATGTGGCAGAATTGATGATCTTGAGCCAGAATCGAGCGGTGAAGATGGCCCGGACTTACTTCATCCCCGCAGTAAGAGAGTCCGCCTTTGCCTGGCTTGCAGATGGAAAGGGAAATAAGTTTTGGCTTACTAGTTTTCTAGTGAGGATTGAACTCGCAACCTCGAAGTAACAAATCTACTGGTTGCTGCACAATAATACGTGGATTCGCCTGACGACAAATAGTGAGCCAGCAGATTATGTTTTTTCTGATTGGTTAAGCAAAATTAACTGAAGGAAAATCTGCTTTTGTATTAAATAAAACTGAATGAGGGCATTACTTGTACCCTGAGTCCCACAGCGAAGAGAACCTACAGAAAGCCAAAGGGCGATTAGCGTTTAACTAACTTAAACTCTGATGGATGAACAGATTAAGGGCTTCAAGTCTTCAATGCACACCACCTTCAACGATTACAGTCTTAAATGAATACTGGTTATTGCAACAGGGAGTGAGCTTACAAAGAAAACCAACTAGAACCGAATGACAGGATAATCAGCAAGTGTTATATTTTCCTTCAACGATATGTGTATAAACCATTATACACCCATTTTCGGGAACCCAGGTTCTGGCCGTCTGCTGACAAAACCACTCGAACGTCAATGTTTATAGTAAAGGTTTATTACAAAGAGAAGAACAGTGACAGAAAAAATCAGAGAGATAGGCCACTTGCGCACGCGTGAGAGAGACGGGCCACTGGCGCACGCATGAGAGAGACGGGCCACTGGCGCACGCATGAGAGAGACGGGCCACTGGCGCACGCGTGAGAGAGACGGGCCACTGGCGCACGCGTAAGAGAGACAGATAGCTCGTCTTGTGCGCACCCCCTCGCTCTATTTTGGACGGCACATTGGATATGTCTTCTCTGCTTGAAGTGTTGCCAAAAAAGAGCTCTAAAATCTTTGTCCAGAAGTCACATGGTTTCGTGGACTTCCGTTCTAGGGTCACCTCTAACCCTTAAGTTTCACTCAAACGCCTTTTGTTATGTAACCCAACCAAATTGAAAATAAAAAATACACTTATCAAGCCCAAAATCTCATTGATTGGTCAACTAAACGAATCATTTGCATAAAGAGACACAACTCACTTCGTTGTCAAGGAAATCTCTTTACAACAGTTTGTTTGGAATAGCCATTGTCTGCTTTCCACGGCAAACACAACACACAAGTTTTCGGCGCTTCCACTGGCATAGGTGGCCGTTATCACTTGGGACAGTGAGTAATTCATTATTTTTATCAGTTTCACCACCGTATATTATGGGTGCTGAGTCTTGTTGCCACCTGCACAGGCTGCCTGCAGCTATTTGGTTGATCCAGGGTTTCACTATCTTGCTGATCGGGACAAACCACATTTGTCAATGAAATAGTTAAATAATTCAAATAAACCTGCAAAAAAAATATGGTTAATTTGTCATTTCTTAGCCAAAATGACAAACATTTAATCGTCTGCATTTTTCTGATTTTTTCCCACCTCACAAATTAGTAAGTAAACCCAAATAAATTGTTTTGGACTAATTTCCTAACTGTATTTTCTTTAAAATAATTCAAGGTAAATTTGAAATTAGTCCCAAAACAATTTATTTGGGTTTACTAACTCATTTGTGAGGTAGGAAAAATGCAGACGATTCATTGTCCGCCATTTTGGATAAGAAACAACAAATTAACCAAAAATACTAGTCATCGTACAAGAGAAAAAATGATACCTTTTTAGATTAAAAAAAAAAAAAATGTAGTAGTGTCCATAATCATCCAAGATTGGGTATGAAGCTGTTTTCTTGATCCTTTTCTCTGGTATCTTCATAAAGGAGATGACTACAGTGATTTCAACTTTAGCTATTCATCTTAAATATTGGATGTCCATGTTCTTAACTTAGAGTTGTTACGCCCTGTTAGTAAAGGCTGTAGAATATGCCGATTGCACCTCAGCAGAGGGGTAACCCCCCCCCCCTCCAACGGGCCATCTGTTGGCTGTGGGTGGCGACCCATGATGTCTAAGGACGGGATATTGATGGCTGAACAATCTGTGTCATGATTGCTTAAATGGTCACATGATTTGTAACACTTCACTTTTGTCCTCACTTGAGCTAGACGAGAGATTAGGGAGGGCCAATCCAACCAAGGAACTAGTCATGTCATGCCCTAGAAAAATAGAAGACAAAAACAGCTGATCTCGAATATTATGATGAGTGGTATTATTTTTGAAAGAAAAAGAAAAACCCTGAAAATCTTGCATTTTTACGTTCTTGCTTGGCGTTACAATTCTTTATATGGTTATGATTGTTTAAAAGAAACCTCACCAAAAAAACTAACTTTTCAAAGTGTTTTTGGAAGTATATAAAAACGTGATCTAATCAAAACGAGGGATCACATAAAAGAAACCGGTCTTTGTATAATAGTTTTGCCATTTTTTTCACTTATTCATCAATAGGCTCACACCATTCTCCATTCTATATTATGAGGGAGGACGAATTGACAGAAATGTCAGTTATATGAGCCAATGCAGTATAATACTTGGAAAGAATTTCATAGAACTGATTCATATTTTTTCTGCAATACCTAATTAAAGATATTTTAATTAGGTATTGCAGAAAAACATTCAACTCCGAGTCAGCATGCCGCTATTCCGAATTCAAGCTGCAATTAATAGACTGTCTCTCCGGTCATTATTTTTAAAAAGTAAAAATCTTTTTCATGTAAAACTTTATAATTATACTTGCTGGTAAATATTTTTTAAATGAAAATTAAAAGGTCAAAATCTTTTTCAACTTTATAATTAAAACTTGCTGGTAATTTTTATTTTAAATGAAAATTAAATATAAAATAAAAATGGATTTTTGTTAATATCTGCGATCCGACAGCACTATGATTGGTAGAAAAATTCATATTTCAATGTTTCGAAAAAAACAAAACACGTCTATTTGATTACTTATTTTTTTAAAAGAAATTATTTAAAATAAAAATACAAAACATTTTCTTTTCAGCAAGTTTTAATTATAAAGTTTTACATGAAAAAGATTTTGACTTTTTAAAAATTATGAATGGAGAGACAGTCTATTGATTGCGGTTTGATGTTGTGAATTCGGAATAGCAGCACCCTGACTCAGAGTCGAATGTTTTTCTGGAGTGCCAAAATATCATTACTTTACAATTAGACAAATGTTAATCCTGTGTTGAATTACAGTTTGTTAGAGTGGGAACCACCAAACCAAGATTTCTTTTCACTCAGCGCCAATCTAGCATTTTATCCTTTTAATGGTGGATAAATTGTTAGCAGTTTGATTACTGAGATCAAAATGTGTTTATACACGGGAGGGAGGAAGAGTGCTTTTTTCCCCCCCCCCCTGCAAATTCGTAGATGCCTGGAAAAGGGAGTCCTCAGCCTGACGTGTGGCCAACTACTTTGACTTTTTAAACAGTTTTTTTTTTTCTTCCAATATATTTTAGCTCTCTAAACATAACATAAGATGCACCCACAAAATATGAATAAGGATACAACAGACATTATCTATATTAAAACTTATGATAAACAATGGTTGTAGCAGATAAAAAAATATATCTGTTTATTCAAATTTGAATATTTTGAATGCTTTCATTTGTTGGAATTTTTCTCCTTTTTTTAAATGTTTTCAATCATGGAGTAAAAAATGTTAGAAAAATAGTGTTTCAATTTTGAAAAGCTTTTTTTCTAATAATAGATTTCCATGGATCAATTATATCAAGAGTTGAAGATCTGAAAAAAAAAAAAAATCGGTCAATATCGGTTTCACACTTTTTTTTATTTTGACCGGATAAATAGCACCCACTCCGATGACTACGAAAAAAATGGCTGGAGATTAAAAAAAAAAAAGAAGTTTTTTCACCTTCGCTTCTATGTTTTATAAAGTCCCCTTATTTCTGTGGAGGAAGTCCCCTTATTTCTGTTGATAAAGTACCCTAATTCCTGTGGATGAAGGTTTATTTCTGGAGGAAAAGGAATCGTTTACTTGTCTTTTTTTTTTTTTTAATTTAAGAAAAAGAAATTAATTTTTTTGTCGGAAGATGAATATTTTCAAATATTAAAACTATTTGCTATACTACAACAATAAAAATTCAAATAAAATATTTTTTAAATGCTTTTAAAAAATATCTGCAAATTTAAACTGAATAAAGGAAACAGTTGAAGAAATTATGAAATTATTAAAAAAACACAGAATTGACTTCGACAGAATAGAAGAGTAGACTTTGATGGTATGGCCAAGTTGAAAGAATAGATGAGAGTTCTTAGGTTAGATGTAGAACAGTTGAGGTAGTAGGTTCAGTTCATAGTGGAAGGCCAAGGATAACATGGCAGGAAGTGATGAACCTGAGGGATAAATAAAGAGATAGTTTACTTTGGAAGTCAAGTTCTTACAGCCGTCCAGCACATAAAACGGAAATTAAACCGAATATGATGATGATAATCGTCTTATTATTTCAAAGAAATTATTATTTTGATTTGGAGGAAATAGTTTTGCAGGAAGTTGTTTTATACTTTAGTTAAAGTTTCTGAACAATTTATATATATATATATATATACTAGAGAAATACCCGTCCCAAGATGGGTTAAATTTCTTATATCCCCAATAAGATATAATGGTACTAAATCTTATCTCTAGAATACTTATTCTGATGAAAATTAGAAAATGTCTCAAATTTAAGGATTTTACGAATAAATTGAAATTCAAAGAACATTGCTTAATTGGGGTCCAATGACCGTGGATCAAATTCAATGTAAATTTGATATATTTAAATTTTCAAATGGGAGGTTGGTTGTGCTCATATTATGGCCCCTAAAAATCCTTGAAAATTCTATAAAAAAAATGAAATTTGGAGAATATTTATTAATTGATGTCTAATATCTATTGTAAAAATTTCACAAAAATTGGAGGTATCTGAATTTTCACAAAGGACTTTCAACCCCTTTTTACCCCTTTTGCATAAAACTAAATACAGCCCACATTCGGACCCTTTACACATAGCAGCTGTGTTTCAAAATTCTTAATGATCGGTTAATTAGTTTAGGAGTGAATTCTGTACATACAAATCTATAACCACTCCTAACTTTATATAGATAGATAATTTTAACTGTTTCATATATATATATATATATATGTGTATATATATATATATATATATATATATATATGTGTATATATATATATATATTTATAATTATATATATAATTATCAAATGATATGTTGCATATATTTTTTGTTTCAATATTTACTTCAATAGTGCTCAATACATGAGTGCCACTTAGTAGTAGTAATAAAATATACTTATTGCAAGTGAGTTTCATAGTAAATAAAATAAAATTTTAAAAATCCTATTTAAAAATATAATTTAATTATGAAAATTAAATACACCAGAATGTTTGGTTTGTTTGTAAACAAGGTAGATATTTCTTTTATCTTTAGTTAATAGTAGGAAAAAAAAATTACTTTGTGATTCTTTGAAATTTGAAATGAATTTCGAAGCATTTAAACTGTCGAATAGAAAGTCATTTCAACTAGCTTTGAAATTTGTAGCAAATGCTCATGTATTAACAGCTTAGGAAGCTATTTAAATTTAATAATTTTATAAATAGAGATTAAAACAACACTCAGTTATAGTTTAATAACAAATTGGTTCAATTAATAATTTAATGAACAAACGATACCGTAATAATTAAATTTAAGTTTCATAATATTATTTAAAAAAAAACAACAAAAAGGCTGAGTTTAAAAAAAGAAAACTTCAAGAAGACTTCAAGTCAATGTCAGGTAAATATAGCTAGTGTTATGTATTTAGTACTTGAACAAATTGTGTTTTTATTAGGTCATTGCACAAAGGTTTCATGCTATTAGCGATCATCAGATGACCTAAAAACATGATCTAAATACCAACACTATGATTGCTTTGTTTACTTCTGGTTTTGTGTAACTATACTGCAGATATTAACTTTGGGACTTTGGAGTTTATCCCAATTTCGTGTTTATATATATATATATATATATAATATTTTTTATTTATGCAGACATGTACAGACGCGACACTGACATGATGATGTTTCTATCTGTGGATCTCCTCAGGTGAAAAATCTGTCTTTTCTTTATCAATATGAACAACTAAATAAAAATACGCATTTTGTACCTGAGGAGATCTTAGTTTTTAATAACTACAGATGGAAACATCGTCATGTCAGTGTCACGTCTGTACATGCTTGTACAAATAAAAATATTAATATAAATAGCTCTATCTGATATTGAGAACTATTATATAAACCCGGTTGAAATTCTCTATATTTTTATCCTGTGAATACATACTTAACTTGGATTATATATATAAATATATATATATATATACATAAATTGAGAATAAAAAGCCCTTTGTCAATGCAAGACATATTTCTTTCTTTTTTTTTTTTTTTGACATGTATCTTATCAATTTCGGAGATAAACTCCATCATCAGAGATATTTCTCTTTTTTTCTTTTTTTTTATAAAGATAAACAAACTTTTTTTTAGTTTTGTTTATCGGTAAAACGTCATTGCTTGTTATTTGACGTATTGTCCGCGTCTGGTGTAACTTAGCGGCTCTTTGGTTGAACGGAAACGCATCGGGCAGCATGCTGGTATTTTAGGAAACAAAACTAAAAAAAAGTTTGTTTATCTTTATAAAAAAAGAAAAAAGAGAAATATCTCTGATGATGAGTTTATCTCCGAAATTGATAAGATACATGTCAAAAAAAAAAATAAATAAATAAATATGTATTGCATTGAAAAAGGGCTTTTTATTCTCAATTTAATACTAATTCTTCGATGCTTCTAAAAAAAAATGTTGAACTTCCAATTTCCTATATATATATATATATATATATATATATATATACCACTATTTATTCTACTTGGATTTTATTCAAAAATTGATAAACTGTGACATAACTGTTAGGATATTCTTCTTACCAAGAGAGAGGGGGATAGATAGAGAGAGAAGTGAGTGAGAGAGTAGTGACCTTTTCTTACTAACCTTAGGCCTCATCTGTTGAATATATATAAGAAAAATAGTACAATAAAATTACAAATTAATAACACCAAACATTAATTTATTATAAACTGTTTAAAACATAATTATGCAAATTAGGCATACAAATAGCTGCATTTTGGGTGTTTGCTCTCTACTATATATACAGTATTTGAAAGGACTATGTTCTATTATTGATTTAAATAACAGTGAGCCGTTTTGATGATAATAGAAATGTGATCAATGAAAACAAAAAACTTTTGCAGTTATTCATTTAGAATATATATATATATATATATATATATATATATCCAAAATAATATATTTAAATATGTTTTTAGTGGGTCCGTTTAATGCTCAATATATTAGTAGAGCTTTACAGTGATAATTAAATATAGTGAATGGCTACACAAATGCAATCATTACTATACACACACATATATATATATATATATATATATATATATATATATATATATATATATTTGAATTGTGTGTATTTAGGCAGCATTTTCTCATTTATGGAAACAATGTTAAAAATAACAGAATTCGTCTGTTTAATTATACCTTTTTTATTTTTTCAATTTTTCTGATGGTCTTTTTAAAATTAAAGTAAAAAAAATAATAAATGTTCCATAGGTTTCACAAACGTTTTTGATTCTTCGTCGAATCAGCCTCAGGTGTCAAAAGCAAATGAAAAAAAATGGTTTTAAAGAATTTTAAAAAGACGGCGGAGAAATGCGCATAGAACGTTTTTCGCATTGTTCCAGGAAGTCGTTGATGATTTAAATTCAGAAACGCTGGATGGCATCACAGAACAAAATCGCATTACGTTAAGCATTTTAAAATGTTACCACTGGTTTCATGTGTGATGTTGTTAATTTTAGGTTGTGTTTTTATGTAGATAGCTTTGAGTACTTTTAATTTTTTTGAATTCGCTTCGGAATGTATGTTTAACACCTGAGGATGATTCGACGAAGAATCAAAAACCTTCGTGAAATCTATGGAAAATTTATTAATTTTTTTTGAAAAAATAAAAAAAGGTATAATTAAACAGACAAATTCTGTTATTTTTAACAATGTTTGCATAAATATAAATATATATATATATATATATATATATATATATATATATGTGTGGATAGACCAAGCAATACATCAAATCAACTCATAGTGTGAGATTTATTTCGTCTTTATTTCTAAAAGACTTCATCAGAAATGAGTGAAAAAATATTTTTCTAAATTACAAAAAAATGGCAGACGTTTTTTAAATTTGAAAATAAATTTGGTTTCACTAATTTCTGATGAAGTCTTTTGAAAATAAAGACGAAATTATAAAATCTCACCATATGACTTTTCATTAACTTTCACATTTTGTCAGATTTTATCCAGACTTTTCTTCATATAGATTTAAATTAAACAATGTAGAAATACAAATGCAGGAGGGGTGGATTTTTTTTATGGCTCTTGCTGGGTATCTATCACAAAAAAAACCAAAAAAAAAAACACATTTTCTCGTCTCGTTAAAATCCTTTGTCATGATTTTGGAAACCTTCTCCCCAGAATTGCACTGAAATCCACAGGAAGATTCCGAACTTGCAGGTCCGAGCTCATCCCCCAGGGATGAGTCACCTGGGTATGGAAGCGCGGTGGGGTTCTCGATGAGTGTCCGTCGGTCGAGAGCCTGGCTGGCGACTAAGCAAGTCGGGACCCAGTGCCCAGGGGTATAACGTGGCACAGCATTACTTTATAACAGGCTCTGAAACATTTGTAACAGAAATCACATACGTACACGTCGAAGAAAAATGGAAATTTATCGAAAGACTTTTGATCGATTGATTCATTTTGTCGTCTTCAAAAGAAAAATATTACTGCAACAAACATTTATTGATGAAAATCTACATTTTTTTAAATTATGGAAGCTTCTAATAAGCTTTAAATTATGGAAGCCTCTAATAAGCTTTAATCTGTAATCATTACAATTAGCAAAATAAATTATTTCAAATGAAATACAGTTTGGAAATTAGTCAAAAACAATTTATTTTGCTTTACCTACTCATTTGTGACTTTTTGGCTAAGATCAAAGTGTAGTATCTGTTCAGATGGATACTACACCCCATAAACTGGTATTGTCTTGGCCTTCGGAGCTTGATTTACGCCGGTCTATGGGTCGGTCCTGTGCAGTTCTAGGAGGTCCACCCTCCCAGGCTTTGCCTCCCCTCTTTGTTGAGGAGTAAGTTTATTGCTTACTGCCTGAGGCGCCCCTACCGGGAGATGCCGACAGGGCTGCCCAGGCAATTTTTAATGGCCAGAGTGCTCACTTTCTCGGGCGCTGGCTTTTCAAACCCCACTTTCCCGACCCGACCTTGGGTCACATCTTACTTGTGGGAGTTAGATAAAACTGGCCTTGTGCCTAACCTCCTAGAGAGGAGGTAAATAAATACTCATTTGTGACTTATTTGTGTAAACAATTTTTTTTTTTAACTAATGGGTCACTTGGGGATAAGGGTTGAAGATTACTTAAGAGGAATTGATTATCCAAGTTCAAAATGTATATTTGTTTACATTAGATTTGAAGACGACTATGTTGTAGTCGGTTGGGAAGCAGCCTCGTTGTATTTTGTTCAAAGGAAAGAAACTTTGTTCATGGAAGTTCTGCTTGGTTTTTTTTGGTGCAGAGAGAGAGCAAGGAACATTGTCTTCTGTGATTGAAGCCAGACGAGTTCTTGCTGTGAATGTTTTACAGGGTAGGGACAGGGATTGGAGCTCAGTCGAGCATCTACTATGAACATACTGATAGAGCAGAGAGAGACTAACAACATCTCTTCTGCCTGAAAGGGGCTGCAGAGAAGAGAAGAGATTATTCCACAAAGTCGGTTCTATTTAATAAAAGTTATGCCTTTACAGTTCGCATAAATAACGATTCTGAGAAAAGTAGCCATCTTTGTTTGGTCAGTTAGTAATGCAAACAAAGATGGCTACCTTGCTCATAATCAGTATTTACGCGAACTTTAAAAACTTATAACTTCTATTGAATATTAATTTTTTTAAATTTTTAACGCAAATAGGTCACAAATGAGCAGGTAAACGAAGATAATTAATTCTTGACTAATTTCCCAACCGTATTTTGTTTAAAATAATTTATGCCGGTAATAGTAATGATTACCTTTTAATCCTACACCTACACGTTTCTCTAGCTCTCCAGAACCCTAGCCCAGTCTAATAATGCTAAATCAAAATTGACAATGGCATATATGTATAATCTCTATGTTCTCTCTTAGTCTTTTTCACTTATTCCTCTTCGCATTGTTTTTCACTTCGTTCCTTCTTTTGCTGGCTTCTTCTCAACACCGACTGTTTTTGTTTTTTTTTAAATGCATTTACGAACGCTTGTCTTAGTGTCAGTTATTTAAGTTTATATGTTATATTCTAAGCTTATACCGCTATTGTCACTGCTGGTTTAGTATTATTAAACTGGGCTAATGTTTAGGAGAGATGTAGAAAAATAAATATGGGTGAAGCGAGCCATACCCAAATGAGAATGGTGTATATGTATGCTGTCAATGACTTATCCTTCTCTTTTTTGCTCATTCATTCTTCTGCTGGCTTTTTCTCAATATTTACTTTTTTTTCCCCCTGTTTTTCTTTCTAAATCATTTACGGACACCTGTTTTAGCATCATATATTGTATGTTTAATATTCTACACCTGTATCCTCATTGTCACTGCTGGTTTAATATTATTAGATTGGGCTAATGTGCAGGAGAGATGGAGTAAAAATTATAGGTTATTAGAGTCATCCTTACCTATAAAAGTCCCATTCTCATAAATAATGCTTGTATATATATATATATATATATATATATATATATATATATATATTTAATTTGGTTTGTTAGTACAATTTCAATTAAAAAAAAAAATTAAAAAAAAAAAAAAATTATAAATTATAAAAAATATTCCATTTGTTAAATTTGGGTATTTAATAAAATATATTAAAAAATATTTGTATTTTTCTTTTCCTGATTTAGTTCAATCCTGATTCTTATTTGTCTTATAAATTATTTCTTTTTTCTGTAATTCTTTTTTTTTTTAATTTCTAATTTTTTTTTTTGTAGTTTGTATTTTCATAATTAATCTTGTAACTTTTTACTTTTAATTTTTTAAATTTTGTTTTAGATTGGATTTTTTTGATTATACCTCCTTTTTTTTCTCAACTTTTTAATATGGATGTGCGTGCTTGTCCTAATAGATACCAGCTCTTATTAATCACTGATTGATCGGTAATAGATAATTACTTAATGATGAATATTTAATTATTATCCACATACGCATATGTTTCATCCTAACGGAATCTTCAGTGTGGAGATAACTGTTCAAACCAGTCACATGATTTAAAACCCGAAACACGAGTCAGTTTTAACTCAATTCTGAGTGCTCTAAGCGATGAAGCCAATTGTGACAAATAGAGAAATAAATCCTATTTATGTCAAATTAAGCGGAAAAACATAGTCAGCTGTCTTAACAGTGTTCAACAAATCATGTAGATAGGAACTTGCATTTTAGCTTAGATTAGACGGTTTGTATTATTTTCTCTTAAAGAGCCTGGCCGAAAAGGGTGTTATAAATAATTATTTAATAATAAATAATTATTAAGTAATCCACACACGTATATGTTTTGTTCTAACGGAATCTTCAGTGTGGAGGTAACTGTTCTAATTGATCGCAAGATCCGAACACACACACACACACACATATATAAAATTCATAAGTCTGACTTTCTCAAACTGTTCCAATCATTTGATTATTTGGACCTTACAATGGTTTCATCTTTTGAAAAAAAACTGTACCAACAGATGTGACTCTGGATTTTACAGGTAACCAAGATTCATAACAAAGATGGCCGCCATCTTGTCAAAACCGATGTGTGGAATCCTTCTTTTTATCTTTGTAACCTTAAAAACGGTTTGAATGTATTATTTAAACCTCTGATAAAATGAATCTTGGTTAACTGTAAAATCCAGAGTCACATCTGCTTAAACAATCTTTTTCAAAAGATGTAACAATTGTAAGGTACAAATAAACAAAAAATCAAAACAGTTTTAGGTCTTCGGAATCATGGATAATTTAGCTCGAATAAAAAAAAATCTATTGAGAGTTTCGTCTGTAAGTTTACTTTGGTCGCAATTTAATTATATAATCAAACTGTGATGTATATCCCAATAAAATAGAATATACTTATATTTGCTTCTGGATGTACAACTATGGGTCGGATCAAGATTAAGCAAAAATCAGTGAGTCACAGATTTCTGTGTTCTTTTTAATTTTCTCATATATATACATGGTTAAATATGACAGACGAGATTTGCCGCAAGTGTTGCCATATACTTTCAAATGAGCCAATCGTTTCTTCTCATTTAACGCTTTCGATGAACACTATATCTATTCTAAGTCGTTATTTTTCTACAAGAAATCATTAAATACAAAGTGATTCACCCTTATGGAATCGTTAAAAAAAATTCACAATCCTTTCTGCAATCTACTCATATCTGATACAACTAAACTTCAGCCTATGCCCGACTTGTCCACCAAGATTCGGTCATAAATGTCCAGCAGTCTTTGTTTTATCATCGTTCAATGATAAGCATACCTGGATATGACATGCAAGATTGTTAAGAGCTCTGACACTCCTCTCTTGGTATTGCCCTGAATTTAGCTGTAATGGCCGTCTTCCGTTCAGAAATAGTTTGGGGATTGTTTCGATAGAGGTAACCCCATAGATAAAAATTTGAGTGTGAAGCCCATTCAGGATCACACTTCCTACTATTGAGACTATCATCAAAGTTTCCCTGCATATACAGAATATTTGGAAAATCCATTGCATGACTTTGAGATTGTTTTTGGTTTCCAAGTTACCGACCATTGAAATAAATACAGATCAACATTCTTTGTGTTGTAAGCATTTAACATGTACCATGTGTATGATAGTGCACTGTTATTTCTACATATGGGATAGATAAACTCTATCCCTGTGACAGGATCACAGGTGAAATAAGCCTGGTCCTGGTGTTACCACATATCAAACAAATATAAAAGCCGTGGGGTTCAGAAGAATTATCTGAGCATCATGATCGGAAGGGGTTCCTTTGATAGCCAACATTGGGGACCCGGTCAACATCCTGCAAATGTCGGCCCTTTTTATTTCAAGTAACAGAATACAATAGACCAAATACAGGTAAATAAATATAATCAACACAAACCAAAGACCATGCAGAAGGAAGAAATGGACCACAAAGGAAATTAGAATAATAATGGAGTGCTATTACAAAAGCAACCTCTAC
Organism: Sepiola atlantica; assembly: GCA_963556195.1. Classification (NCBI taxonomy): domain Eukaryota; kingdom Metazoa; phylum Mollusca; class Cephalopoda; order Sepiida; family Sepiolidae; genus Sepiola; species Sepiola atlantica. The sequence continues at coordinate 176,700,227 of OY744522.1, read as the reverse complement.
ACAAAGATGCTCCTTTACATATATCGAACATAATCCCAAATTTATGTCATTGAATTTCCAACCACCTTGTATATACAAGCAAAGTTTTACATTGCACCATTTCCTTACGAGATTCTAAATGGCAACTTAAATCTAACTTCAAATCCATCTATGTCACATGATTAAATAAACCAATCCGCTATCTACCCTTATATTAGGCGATAGGTTAAACTTGGGTCAAACCGTGTCAGTCATACAGTTAGCAAATTATATCTACACTTAATTTCCAAATCTTATTACTGCTAAGTATTATGTAATATATATGGCATAATCATGTTGACATACCGGTCCCATAAAATTACTGAAGTTAAGTGACATTGAGTCTGGTCAGTACTAAATGGGTGACCATTTCGGAATACCAGATGCTGTATGCCGGAGGGTTCTCTGCTTATACTGGCATTGTTTCTAGTCATCTTAGACTTCTCTGTGCTACTGGATTCAAGCAATGCTGTTTCAGAAGAAATGGTGTTGGAATTGTGCAACCCTTGCTTCACAACAGACTTCCCCATAATGCATTTTTACATGGGTTACCCATTGTCGAGACAGAACGAAAACCAACTAAGTATGTAATACAGGGTGGGCAAAAATAAGGGTCCTATTTTTAAAAATTCATAATTTTTTTATTTATTGATTTTTTTTTTTTTTTTTTTTAAGAATAAGTAAAGGACCCCTTCCGAAGCAAGCATGAGCCGTATTAGCCCTAAGGAACGTACCCTCATTTAGAAAACATTATTTTTGCTTAAAAAACTCAAAACAGTGTAAAAAACAATACTTTAGTTTTTGTAAGTTTTAAGAAGTGTTTTTCGGCTAAAATTTGTTTTGTTTATTTCAAAAAATCTCGGAAGGGTCAGTCTACACACACATAAAGTTTGGTGAGTTTAACTTTTATTTTGTGGAAGTTATTCAAATTCAAGTTATTCAAATTTAAAGATAGGACCCTTATTTTGGCCCACCCTGTATAACAATCTAACAGGAAGTTACCGTTTTTGGAGGATCGTCCGTGCAAAAGATTTTCTTTTAATCATGTCTTGATTAGTTTTTAACGCCTGCTTTTATTTACGTTGATTTGTGTGTACAGGTAAGTGTAGCCTCTCCCTTCCCCTGCCCACTCACCTTCTGAACAGGTAAGTCTAGAGTATCCCTTCATCTGCCACTCAGCAAGATCAACGACCAAACTGTAACCATCTGGTTCCCCCTTAAATTCACTTTCTTCCTATTATTCGGTAAGTGCTTGTTTTTCGATGCATGCCTTTACACTTCACTACCAGATCTTGTTTTTCTTTTGATGTTTGTCTCAGTCTGAAAGGTATTTTTCGGAAAATGAACCAAGTGTGTTTTCAGCACCCAAATGTGTCATCAACTGAAAGGAATCGCCTTAGCATGACACTGTATAACTCAAAACCCCACACTTTTACAAATGTAAAAAAAAATAAGAAACATGTATATTTTTTAAATTGACTTTCTAGTAAAATAAATCACAAACATTTCTTTATTATTTGAATTATTTGGACTATTTATCTAAACTTGGTTGTTATTTTCACAATGTTTCAACCAATATAACCTCCGACTTTCTTTAGCTGATGCTTTTTAACATTGGGACCCGCGCTAAAAGTCCCTCGGCATCGATTCTTTCCGGATGTTTACGTTAAACGCTGGACCAGTGCCGAATGAAAAATCTGTTGACTTACCTGCATTAAAAAAAACACAAACGAGGCTGGATTTACAAGCGTGACAAAACCAGCAAAATATTTTCGAAATTATTATTTATTTTTTTAACGAAGTTTCAAATAAGTGTTTAAATTAAAAAGTTGTTTTTTTTTTCATTTTTTTTTCTAATTTAACATTTGTACGAAATATTTTTTTTTAAACGAAGAAAAAACAGTGATAATAACAGTGAAAAGTTAATCAAGTATGTGTTTTCTTTCACATTTTTTTTTTTAATTTATTAATTTTTAAACTTTTTTTACTGACTATTTTTATTTAGTTTGTTAGGGTTCAGGGTTAGAAAATAGGTTTCGGGCAGTCGGGTTAGGAATTCGGATTAAGGCATGGTTGGGAATTAGTGTTAGTTTTATTACTTGTCCTATGTTCAAATGAGTGTGCTCGAAAAATGTACTACTCCTCAGCGAAAGCCAGTTTCTGCATTTGGCGTTAAAGCATCTCCAAGAGTATTTATCCGTGAGTTTTCTTCGCTTAGCGATCTTGCATTTATCTCCACATTTTTTCTTTAGCAATCAATTCATGGTCCTGACAGAAATTATTGTTCCTTCAGGAGTTTCAACAGCCAGTGATATCATGTAAAAATTCATGTTGCAATCGCGTTTCAACCAGTTTGCAAGTTCAGCGTTTCATTCAGTTTGAACGCTTAGATGTTGTCTGAATATTCGTCTCACTTCGGGACTTTCCGGCGTTTACCGTAAACTGCTGAAAAGCACCGACACCGATGGAATTTTAGCGCGGGTCCCAATGTAACAAAGTACCCTTTAGCTGCATCTTTTCGGACTTCGAAACTTTCTAGTAAAACTCGGAGAACTATATGGAATTTTGAACTGAACCACGAGGTAGATTGTTAATCTATTGGGTAGATTGTTAATCTATTGGGTAGATTGTTCTCATTCTGTCAGTCATGACGAAGTAGAAGTATTAATTATGGGCTAATAGAACAAAATCAAGGAATTAAAAACGTTGATTTAATAAATAGTCCAGTTCGAAATGCGATATAGATTCCCTTGTTCACCAAAGATTTCCAAGTTCAAAAAGACACGCCTAAAGAAGGTCAGAAGTAACATTGGCTGAAATATTGTGAAAATAACAACCAAGATGAGGATAATAGTGTGAATAATTCCAAACAATACAAATTATCAATCCTCATCTCAAAAATTCCCAAAACCCAATCATTTCTATTTACTTTTTATAAAAAAATATTCCTAACTTTTCAAACTTGAAAAATTCAAAGCAAATAAAAATACTCATTTTTATTCCGTCTACCAACAATTAACTATTTTTTTAATGAATTGTACAAATACTTACTAAAAAAATGTTTCTTTAAGGTAAGTAATAGTCGAAATGTATTAAAAGAAGGAAAAAAAAATAAAAGTTTCATTTTTTTCAGCTGATTAATTTATTTCTCGTGATAATATCATACTAAAAGTACTAATTACGTTGTGTACATTTGTAAAAAAAATTCTCTTAAATAATTTTGTGTAAAAAATACTGACATGTTTTGATTCAATTAAATTTATCAAATTGAAAAGTTTATTTATTTTTTTAAAGAACTAAATATGAATATACATTTTTGATACGTAGATAGGAATTCTTTTGAATGTTTTAATAGAAAAAATATTCTAAGATCAAGTCAATTTAATGGGTTTTGTTATATTTTTGTTATTCTAAGACCAAGTCAATTTAATGGGTTTTGTTATTCTAAGACCAAGTCAATTTAATGGGTTTTGTTATTCTAAGACCAAGTCAATTTAATGGGTTTTGTTATTCTAAGACCAAGTCAATTTAATGGGTTTTGTTATAGTTTTGTTATTCTAAGACCAAGTCAATTTAATGGGTTTTGTTATTCTAAGACCAAGTCAATTTAATGGGTTTTGTTATTCTAAGACCAAGTCAATTTAATGGGTTTTGTTATTCTAAGACCAAGTCAATTTAATGGGGTTTGTTATATTTTTGTTATTCTAAGACCAAGTCAATTTAATGGGTTTTGTTATATTTTTGTTATTTTAAGACCAAATCAATTTAATGAGTTTTGTTATATTTTTGTTATTCTAAGACCAAGTCAATTTAATGGATTTTGTTTACATTATGAGTGATTTCATATATAGGGTGTTTAAAAAATTAATGGCATAACTTCGGGATTATGTGCTATATATCTAAATACTGAAAAAAGTGCTTGGTTTCTGAGCTATAGGCCATTAAAACACATACTGATAAACTTTCTTAATTGTAAACATCTAACAAATACAATGTTTGTGATAGTGCACTGTTATTTCATACATATAGAATAGATAAACATGATCCCTGTAACAGGATCATAGGTAAAATAATCCTGGGCCTGGTGTTGCCACGTACACCACCCAAACCATTAAAACATGACATCAAACAAATATAAAAGTCGTAGGGCTTAGAAAAAAATATCTGAGCATCATTGATACCCAACATGGGGGGGGGGGACCTGATCGGCATCCTGCGAATGTTGGCTCTTCTTATTTGAGGTGAGAGAATACAACAGACCAAATACAGGTGAATAAATATGATCAGCACGAATCAAAAGCCACACAGAGGAAGAAATGTATCACAAAGGAAATTAGACTAGTAACAAAGTGCTTTTATAAAAGCAGCCCCCACAGAAAAAAGGCTCCTTAACACATATAGAAAATAATTCTGAAGTTATGCCATCGATTTTCCAAACACTTTGTATAGTGTCTTGCTAAATGTGTTCCTTTCAACTGCTATCGTAATAAAACTGCTGAAAATCCACTCAGTCCAAAGAAAGAAACCATCAATTTTTTTTAGATAAAAATATTAATATCGGAACATTTTTTTTTAAAAAGAACTTTTGAGAAAAAAATTTATTTGGTATTTCATAAATAATTACTGAAATATTTGTTTATTTTGACATCTTTTGCTTTTTAAAAAAATTTAAATGTTGAGCAATAATCTCTTGTAAACCTAAAACAAATTCAAGACTTAACTGCCTATTACACCACCTGTTATGCTATTTGCATCTAGTCCTCTATATTGTCATGGTTTGAAGTGATCTAACATCCGGGTTTCAAATCTTGGGGTTGATATGCTTGCTACGTCTAGTCACACTGATGAGTTATGAAACAAAGAGATTGCTGTCAGTAGAAGAGAATATTGGGAGTCTTTAATATGTATAATTTCTTTACAGACTGAGAAGAATTTTTGTTTTGGAATGAAACCTTGTTTGCTCAAGAGATCATTTTATTTTAACAGTAATTAAAAACTAGATGAATGCGCATGCGTTCATTTTAAAAAAGACAACGGTTTTCTTTGCCATTTAGTAAAGAGACTCACGTCGACTGACTTGCACATTAAGACAAAGAGTGGACGCTGCACAAAGTTGAAAACGGACAGTTTTTCATAACGGTTTCATTTTCATTCACTTTTTTACCAAATAATTCATTTTTTGAAAAAGAGCAGAGGGCCACTCGAAATATTAAAATTTAAATTATAATAACACCTAGAATTTTTTTGATAAAGAGCAGAGCAACGCTCGAAATATTAAAATTTAAATTATAATAACACCTAGAATTTTTTTGATAAAGAGCAGAGGGCCGCTCGAAATATTAAAATTTAAATTATAATAACACCTAGAATTTTTTTGATAAAGAGCAGAGGGCCGCTCGAAATATTAAAATTTAAATTATAACACCTAGAATTTTTTTGATAAAGAGCAGAGGGCCGCTCGAAATATTAAAATTTAAATTATAATAACACCTAGAATTTTTTTGATAAAGAGCAGAGGGCCGCTCGAAATATTAAAATTTAAATTATAATAACACCTAGAATTTTACATAATTTCACATGTTTTTATGTTTTCCATAAAACTATTTCGAACATGAACATAAACGAAGCAAACACTTTAGCCCAAGATCGTAAGGCTTGGAGGACACTCAGCCATGTTAGTGTGTATTCTGCAGCTAACGGAGAAAATGTTTAATAATAATTTTTTTTTGTCAAAGGAATTTATTATTTTTAGCAAAACACACACGCCTACTAAACACTGTCGTCGAGTGTCTAAGGTCTCTCTGTCCAGGGTTTTTTCTGGACAACCAGGCATGATGATACTTCCCCCAACAAGTAAACCCTGACCAAATATTCAAAAATGTTCGAAGCCCAAATAAGAGCACTTCAGTATGGCTACCCAACACTGGCTTATACGAAGAACGGTGCACCTTCTCCAAGTGATGTTGCCTCTAATAACATCATTAAGCTGGATACTCCACCAGACTAGATGGATTTTTGTCCTGGAATCCGGTATCTGGTCAATTGGGAGAGGAAAATTAATGTTCTAACTTCTTTACTTATTTGAGATCAAGTGTTAGCCCCAGGAAAGGGTTTCTGAGAACTTCGATTAGAGTAAAATAAAATATATATATATATATATATTATATATATATATATATATATATATATATATATATATATATATAAACATCTACAAGTATCCCAGCCGATTTTTCTCAAGATCTTCCTTCTTGCATCCATTGTGGGCTGGTTTGCAAATCTCTCACAGGACTCAAATGCTATTTACGATTGAGTAAATGTAAGCATGCTACATCCATCGTAAACAAATTTTGAGTTGTCAAGACCTCATACGTCGAAATCGACGGGAAGGTCCATGATATATATATATATATATATATATATATATATATATATATATTATTCAATGGAAACTATACATTATTTTGATCATCCACTGGTAACTTTTGGTTTCATGGAAACATTACAAACTCAACCCGCAGGGTTAAAGATACCAAATGTGACCAGTTCATGAGTCAATGTAATTATAGTTTGACTCACAATGTTAATTATCCATTCTTGTAAATCATGGGAAGAATTTCCATTGTGAATCACACTATCATTACATCAGCTGACGAACCGGACACATTTGGTATCTTTAACCTTTTTACCTTAGTGAACATCGTTTTGTAAACTTGTTTTTAAATACGGGATCATATTTTGCATTGTAATAGCTAAATTTTGTGTATTGAGTACTACATGAAAATCAACGTTTGTCAAAATGTATTCGGTTACACACTTCAGTATATTAAACTTAATAATACATGTAATATGACTTTTGGTTCTTATTTATGTTAGTCAGTGCTTAAGTTTGCTTCTTTTTTTTTTCATATAGAAAATATTGTATGACAAGGGGAATAACTATTGACGAATTATATATAGAAGTCCAAGGGAGATAACTATGATCATCAGTTATGTCCCTTTGTCTTGTCAGCTCACAGGGAAAAGCTGTTTCTTGGCCTTTTGACGAGGTGCTAAGTGTAGTGTTCTGATACTACACTTCATTTTTGTGTGCTATCTCAGTGAATGAGAAATACTTTTAAACTTAAGCAATTTTTATTATTGTCCCAATTCAGAGTGCCCTATTTTGGGGAGCTGGTTTTTTTCCACATTAATAATATTAAATAAAAAAAAATAATTCAATGCATAATTATCAAAGTTACGTTAACTTGAAAAATAAACACACACACACACACACACACACACACATGAAATTGTCTGAAAAAAGAAATGATTTTTGGTGCTTAAAAACATGAATGATCATTCATTTTTTTAATTATTCTAACAACTTGTCCTGACGAAGCTAAGCCTAAATAAGGCTTTAGCTGACACATGTCTGCATATATGTAGCCAAAATGTTTGTATAAATAAATATCTATAATATACGAGCGGTATTTACCTCACATTGCCTGTGTGGAGATATATTACTGGGAGGAAGTTGTTTTCTTTTAGGAAAAAAATTTAAAATATAGTCATATTTACAATTTTTACCTTGAAAGAAAAGTAAAAAAAAAAAAACATTTGTAATATGAGGTCAAGTGAAAAAAAAACCGTTAGCGCGGTGGTCTTATTAAAAAATACATTTCTTATAGACAGCTGTAAAACAGCAAATGGCTTTAAAACTAATTATTTTAAACCTAACAACACCAATAAAAATAATTATTTAAAAATTTAAACCTTTTCTCAAATACATTCTTTACTGAGATATTCGGTAAACCAGAAGAATACCCGACTCAACAGCAAACGGTGTTCATCAGATTTAGTTCATGATATTAAAGACTTCCTGTTTCGGGTCGCTTATTATTCTTGTTTGCCAAGTTTTGTACTAATTTTTATTTATTAATTTATTTATAAAATTGTTAGGTTAAAGTACATAATAGTTAACAAAGTCCCACCTCCTCGTGTTAAGAATGGCTTTCTAGATAATCGTCTGCAGTTTACAGACCGTGCTGAAATAATTACATTATTATTTAGAAAGCCATTCTTAACATGTGGAGGGGAGCCTTGTTAACTATTTTGTACATTCACCTAACAATTTAATAAATAAATTATTAAATTGGGGAAACTGAAATTCTCGCCAGAAGTTATAAGGAACTAAATCTGATCGAACACCGTTTGCTGCTGACTTTGAGTCGGATACTCTTCTGGTTTGCCAGATATTCTTTGTTTAATTTTATTTTTGTTTTTTGAAACGAAGATAATCTATTTAAAAAAAAAATGAATTTTGTTTCTTTACATTCTAATATACTTCAGTTATTATATGGACCTCACCGATAATTGCCTCTAGTGACCCCAGATGGAATCTAAGGAAAATTGTAATGGTGTTTTTAGATTTAACCCTTATTGGAACTTATTTGAATGTTCTAACTGCTAACATATCGATTTCTATAACACACAAACAAACTTGGACTTTTATATATAAGATATAGATCATCCACAGACTTTTGTTTCATCGTCATTATAACTGATCAGTGTGGCTAAGACACAGCTGGTATTTCAAAATCGAGAATCGGAACTGTAACCACAATTATTGTAGTCCAACATCTTATCCCTGAGCCAATCCAATAACTGCTTAGTAGTAGAGCTAATAACGTCTATAAGGATCTTTTCCTTTGTTTACATTCTTCAATAGTGATCAGCTTAAGGGGAAAACTTAACCAGAGAGGGCTCGATATATTAATAGAGAGCTTGTACATTTATCAAATATAGATCATCCACAGACAGCTGTTACGTCACCATTACGACTCATCAGTGTGGCACACACACACACACACACACACACACATATATGTGTGTGTGTAGATCTGAATGGAAAAGGCAGATAACCTAAAACTATGAAATTAACTCATGGAGAGATTATTGATAATTCATCTTTGTTAAAAGACTTTCTTCGAAGTCAGTAGAGATGTTCATTTTTTTTCTTCTTGAATTTACACGCATAGACATGCGAGATAAAATAAGGTGAAAGATCAAAGACCGGTCAAAGGTCAAAAGATTCCAATTCTTTTTTGCTAAGACAACGAAAAAAATAGACTTAAAAATAAAAAGAAGAAACCATTAAGAAAAAAAGGGGGGAATATTTTCGACATTCATCCCAAAAAGAAAAGGGGATGAGTGAAGGATCCCCCCCCCAAAAAAAAATGTTACTGTTTATTTGTTGAGACAGATAACTGAAAATGATATTTTATTTTATTACTAAAGAGTCACCACTTATCAAGGCCCAAAAGCCACTCAAGGATAAGGGTTAATGAGTGTCAGGTAGATGACGATGACATAAAACCATGATGATTGCAAAGAATGGTTGAAATTGGGCAGAATTTGGTTATTTAAGAGAACACCTCAACAAGAATTTATTTATATTGGACTTTAAAACGACTATGTCGTAGTTAGCTGGGAAGCAGCCCCATAGTATTGTTATAAACATGTCGGATACTAGCATAAGAGAGAATCTAAAGTCAGAAACGTAAGTTGCCTTATTAGTTTCTTAATTGAATTTTATTCTAAGAAACTAATAAGGCGTTTCTGACTCTAGATTCAATTAATAGTACCACAGCTCAGGTGGCTTTCCTCCCCCAAATTCCTCCTTCTTTTAGACGGATGATCGGTTTATTATCGGTCGTCTGAGGCGCTTTCGTTTATGAGAGAGTACCGATAGAACTATACATGTTATTTTTGTTTCCAGTCCAAAGTGTCACTTTTTTGGAGAGCTGGATTCGCCATATTAAGACCGACCTTATGTCTAATTACTCTTGTGGGGGAAGCAAATAAAAAAAAGACATAAATGAATCCATAAAGACTGGGTTAGCATATAATGAAGAGATGAAGAAAGTTTAAGGGAGATGGCAAGACTAAGATTGCTTGAGGGAAAGAGATGGACATGATAAATAGATTAATATTTTTTTTTTTGTAATTCATGTTTTTTTGTTTTTTTTTTACTCTTGGGGGTCATCACTTATTAAGGCCAAGAGCCACTTGAGAATAAGGTTTAATAAGATGGAAATGAATGCCAGCAGAAATATGAGGAACACTATGGGAGTACTAACATTGACCAACGGTCTGAACTGCGTTTGATTACTTTTAGGACGGTCCATGACAAGAATCTGTTGACACTAGGATTTGAAGACGCTCCACCTGAAATATTTTTTTCTAACTTTTATTCATTTTGTGTTTTGTTTTTTACTTGTTTGTTTCTGTTTTGTTTTTAAATTCTAAATTTTATTGAAACACAAAAATGAAAATAAATTTTTGTTTTTGTTTTTTGCGAAACTTTTATTCAAAAAAAAAAAAAAAAAAAGAAAAAAAAAAGAAACTTTTGAAATTTAAAAAAAGTAAGTCTTGTTTTTGCCCAGAATTTATTGAGATCCCCTCTGAAGATTTGGTCCCTGGGGATGTCATTGAAGTCCCTCGGTCCGGATGCATGATGCAGTGTGATGCAGTATTGGTCAGTGGTAATTGCATTGTTAATGAAAGCATGTTGACAGGTAAGTGCACTGTTTGTTATGGGGTACTATATGTGGATCGGTATAAAATTTTGAAATCTGTGTAACAATGCACTTAGTCGCATCTACTTTTAACACTCATTTTTTTAAAAAATGGGTGTGAAATTTAAAAGGTAAAATACAAAGAAAAAATTAATTGAAGATTAAACAGTGTCACAAAAGTAAAAATTTTGACTTTACTCATTTTAAAATGAATTGTTCCAAAATCGAATTCTGTTGACTTAAACAGTTTTAAAAACCTACTCTTTGCATTTTTTAAATTTATTTCAGTTTCATTTTAATACATCTAATTGTTACACTTTCAAATAAATAAATTTAAAAAAATGACAAGTCGTTTTAATTAAAAACTATTAAGCTGATTATTATATTTACTGTAAGACACTATTCTAAAAGATTTAAATTATTGTAATAAATACATTTTTTTTTGTTTTTTTTTTGTTAGATAAAATTTTATTCCAGGACAAGAAATACAATTTCAAACCAACAATAAATAAACAATCATGGCTGCCATTGTGAAGACAAACCAAAACAAGTCCAATTATTTATAAACAATAATGTGAGAGAAAGAGAAGCAAAGAGACAGATACAGACATAGGTAGATAGAGAGGGGGAGAGAAAGAAAGAGAAGCAAAGAGACAGATACAGACATAGGTAGATAGAGAGGGGGAGAGAAAGAAAGAGAGAGTCAACAGATGACGATTAGAACAGAAGTGACGCCACCGTTACATAAATTGTTATTATGGTGGATGCAAGGAAATAAATGTGGATGGTACAGAATTTTAAAATCTGTAATAATACGTTAAGTCACATCACCTTCCACACCTATTTAAAAAAAAATGAGATAATCTGATCAACGGAGATGAAATGCAAACATAATTAAGATTTAAAAAGTAATTAAAGATTAACTGGTGTCGCTAAGGTACGAAATTGTAACTTTACCCATTTTAAAGTGAATTATTACAAAATCAAATTCTGTCATCATGTCTTAACCAGTATCAAAACCTTATTTTTGCATTCTTTCTTTTCAATTTAATTTTAACGCATCCAATAGTTACAATTGTAAATAAATTTGAAAAAGTAACGTGCGTGTTATTACAAAAATATTTAGCTGATAGTTTCTTTCTCCTAACCATAAAACTAATATCTATTTTAAAAGATTTAAATCGTTACAATAAATAATGTAAAAAGTTAAAACGTTTGTTTTATTTTTTTTTAATCATTTTAGCTGACAATTATTTTACAGTAAGATTTCAATAACTATCAGGAAGAGTTAAACGCATACACGGAAAGGTTTTTAAAGTGAAATGAAAGTAAAAGAAAAGGGGGAATTTATAAATTTACTAGTCAGATCATAAGTGTATCATATGTAGTTTCTGACTTTTAGCCGGACACACACATACCCACGACTTTCCTTTATATAACAGATAGTATTATTTTATGTTGAGTTATACTTTGAATTTTTTTTATAACATGTTAAGGAGTTTAGCAGAAGACTATTTTTATTATAAAAATAAGTGTGAATTGACTTTTGTCACCTCGATCTTTTCTGCCAGAGGGATGCAATTCATTCGCTTTTATCGCTTTCTTAATGTAGCCGCATCCAATCAAAATAGGATGACTCCAATATAAATTTAATATGCAAAATAGTTACAGATTTCATTTTGCTCCTACTTTACTGACACCACACGGAATTCTATCGTTCTCCCTTCCACATCGAGTTCTGGGAAATTAAATTCCTACATTAATTATATCTGGGAATGATAGCTATGTCAAGAATAAAAAGGGCCATGCTAAGATGGTAAGCTGTCTAGGGGGTTCGTCTTACTTTGACCAGAATCAAGGTCTGATAAAACCATCAGATAGGAAGTAAGTGTAGTATCTGTTCTGATGGATACTGCACCCCATAGACAGGTGTCGTCTTGTCCTTAGGGGCTTGATTCCACCTGTCTGTGGGTTTGTCCTGTGCAGTTCTAGGAGGTCCACCCTCCCAGGCTTTGCCTCCCCTCTTTGGGGAGGAGTAAGTTTATTGCTTACTGTCTGAGGCGCCCCTACCGGGGAATGCCGACGGGGCTGCCCAGGCAATTTTTAATGGCCAGAGTGCTCACTTTCTCGGGCGCTGGCTTTTCAAACCCCACTTACTCGACCCGACCTGTGGTCACATCTTACTTGTGGGAGTAAGATAAAACTGGCCTTGTGCCTAACTCCTGAAGCGGAGTAAATACACCATCAGAGTTGTAAAAACCATGCTAAGATAACTCGCTAGTTGGACACAAGGGAAAGCCTCATTCTGAGTCTCACCATGCGTGGAGCGAGCCTTTCTGTACTTCCGTATAGAAGAGTGAATTTTCTTGTTGCCCAGTGGAGGTAATTTGAATATGGTTCAAGGAAAATAACATCTGAATATTCCTAGCCAACACAACTAGGAGCAAAGTGTAGTATCTGTTCTGATACTATACTTCATATTTTCTGTCGGTCAGTGAAGGAGAAATCCGTCTAGACGGGCAGTTTTTATTTGTTTCAATCCAGAGTGCCCTTTTCTGGGGAGCTGAATTTCCCCCAAATTAAAAAAACAATCTTTTGTCTAACTTTACCCTGGTGGAGAGGCAGGTAAATATGTATATTCAATTCATTTATTTATAAAATATTCAATTCATTTATTTATAAAATATTTACCTGAAAATAACAATTATTTTTATGGAACTGATCTTTAACAGGACTTTCATTGTAAAAAATGTATTTAAGAGTAAAGTGACTTCATCTAATAAACATGTATTCATGAAAACATTCTTAATGCTCTTCATCTTGAGAATTTTATTTATCACGATACATAAAGTACCTCATACAACTTGGTACATTTTAGTACTATAGGGAACATTACCATACATTATTGACTAAATGCTGAGACCCCATTTGCTACTCATAGCACATTTCTACCTTCATGCATGTAGTTTTGGGAAAGTTATCAAATGTCAAAGAAAGAAAACACCAAAAAGTGGCCCATTTCATCCTGGTTTACCCTAGGCAACACACAAACATCACACACACACACTGAGTTTGAATTACCTACTAGACACCATCCTCGAGTTTCTTCGATCTCTCTGTACAAGGGTTTGTCAAGAAAACCTGACTTCACCCTACAAGTAAACCTTGACCAAATATTCAAAATAACATAGTATTCAAAGCCCAAATAAGATCCTCTCGGTTTGGCTACACACCGGCTTATATAAGGACTGGGGAACTTTCTCCAAGTGATGTGACCTCAAATAACTGAACTTAGCTGGATACTTCACCAGACCAGATGAATTTCTGTTCTGGAAGTTGGTAAGACCAAGAGACCAAAAGAAAGATATACTATAACATAATCAACTGGTCAATTGGGGAGAGGAAAATTAATGTTTTTCACTTCTTTATAAACTCAAGAGAGATAAAGGAAAAGTTTAATGGAACACTCAAATACATATGCATCTCACATAGAGATCAAGTGTTAGCCCCAAGAAGGAGACCCTTGATTTCTGAGAACTTCAACCGAAGTAAAATGAAACAAAATATATATATATATATATATATATATATATATATATTAAAGCTGAGCTAATTAGCTAATTAAAAAATAATAATGAATAAACAAATACATGTGTAACTTACTATTTTGTGCTGAGTGCATTGGACGATTTTAAAAGCAAGATAAATCCCAGTTTCTTTTTTTGTTTCTCTTTTGTGTTGGGATATTCTGTAGGAAAATTTCCAGAACTATTCCCTTGTTCAGCTTTCAATGAAGTGTGAACAGAGTTCTTGTAAACAATATATATATATATATATATATATATATATATTATAAAATCTTTAGATTGAATATCTAATCTTCACTATTTTTTTTTTCAGGTGAGAGTGTCCCTGTTCTAAAAACTCCTTTGCCAAACCCAATTCGACGCATTAAGGACGGCCCAGAAGAACTTTTTAAAATTGATGACCACTCACGTCATGTCTTATTTTGTGGAACAAACGTCATCCAAACTAGATACTATGAGAAGCAACGGGTCAGAGCTGTCGTCATAAACACAGGTAAGAAGGAGTAATATAAGACGGGTACGCAAAACACCCATAAAGCAATTACTTGTGTTTTCATTTCATGTTGGACGTGGGTGTGTTAAAATAATGTTAGAAACGGAATTTTCCGCATGAAGGTTAGATTCAGTAGAAAACAGAAAATTCCACTGGAAATATAAAAGTTGAAATTTAAGCTGATGTGTTTAGGAAGTTATGTTATGACAGGAAGTTGATGTGATAAAATAAGCTAATCTTATTTTTCTCTTGCTTTCTGTCTGTAAGAAGGAATAGACATGTTTTCAAAGATGCTCTCTCATCAATCAGACGGCAAAGAGGAATATGTAAGAGCAACTTACAGAAAAATAAATTTTAAAAAAAGAGAAAAATATTAAAACCCAAAATGAATCTGTGCTGTTGTCATTAACTTTTACAACCATCATCATCATCATCATCATCATCAGTTTAACATCAGTTTTACATGCTGGCATGTGTTGGACAGCTGTAAGAAATTGATTTAAAAACTAACCTATCTCTGCCCATGTCTTTATTTATCCCTCTTTCCCTTATGTCCATTTTTATTACTTCCTCCCATGTTTTCCTTGGCCTTCCTTTGTGAACTGAATTTTCTACCTTAACTGTTTTATATTAACTAACCCCAAAACTCTCATCCATGCTTTCAACGTGGCCATACCATCTAAGTCTCCTGTTCTACACACATATCCCTATACTGTCCATATTTAATCTTCCTCTGAGGTCATCAGATCTAAGCCTGTCTTTAAGACTCACATTACACATCAATCGTATAATTTTTATATTTTTCTTTCCATGCAACACATGTCCTCAACCCTCACTTGCCAGGTTTAACTTTCATACATCATCACACGGCGTACACATGTCTGATAAACTTTTCCTTTTGTCGACAGTGGTAACCGCTGCTATTAAAAAAAAGATGGCTGCAACAAAAAAATAAAATAATACTAATATGTAGACAATGTCTATGACCTGATCGTCCGTAGATATTTGATATATGCGGTTTGTAATAACTTCTTTTTTGAGTTTCTATTGTTTTTATTTTGTTTTGTGTAGGTTTTACGACTGCCAAAGGCGAATTGACACGTTCGATTCTTTACCCCAAACCCGTGGATTTCAAATTCAGCCAAGACACGTACATATTTGTGGCTGTTCTGGCGGTGTTTGCTTTGATGGGGTTTACATATACAGTCATTCTAATGGTAAGAAATTTTTGCCTTTAAATATTTGGGGTTCGGAATTAATTACAACTCGAAATTAATTACAACTTGGACTTAATTTATCAATTTTATTTGTTATTCAACTAATAAATCTCATTTAATTTCTTTCATTTGCAAAATTATATTGTACGAATTAAAAAAAAAAGTTTTATTTCATTTTATCATCAAGAATTTATAAAGTCGTATATTAATCATATTTTTTAAAGAAATGTGTAAAGTCGTATATTAATCATATTTTTTAAAGAAATTTGTAGTATATTTTATCATTTAAGAAAATTTGTAAAGTATATTTATCATATTTTTAAAGAAATTTGTAAAGTATATTTATATTTAGATTTGTAATTAATTCCGTCACCCAAATAGTTACACCATATATATGTATAAAATTATACTTTTTTTTTATACTTTTATTCACTCCAAACAAGTATTGTGCATGACTGATTGATACTTGAGAAAATATTGTTTCACTCCTGCTTGTGTAGCATCATTGTAAAATATTTGTAATACTGATGTTTCTTCTGAATAAGGTCATCAAAATTTGAATAATTTTATAATATCCTTTTTTTTTATTGTAATATAATGAGTTAGTCAATAAATTATCATTATGTTCATTGTCACATTATTGGGGGTTCGGGAAGATGGTTTTATTACTCAGAGGGTACTTATCAGGGAAAAAGGTTGAGAACCCCTGCTCTAGGCTTTGCTTGGTAAGAAAAATGGGTTACCATAGATTGGTTATGAGAAGAAACTTTTTCATTACAATTTAAATCAATTTTATTTATCAACAAAACATGTTATGGAAAGAGTTACATAGACAATAGTACGAAAATATGTTGAGTCGGTAGATACGCATGTACTAGAAACATGGGGTTGAGTCTGGGTTGTTCTAGCCCAAGTCGCGGCTTAGGGGCGAGACAGGAATATGCCACCTTGTCACCTTGATGCTTAAACACCGACTGTGTAAAAATAGTTGAAAATAGAAATTAAAAAGTTTGGCGGAAATGCCTATTATACAAAAGTGTATCTATCACTCCACGAGTGCGGATAAACTAACACAAAACAAAATAGATCGTAATCATATAACTGCTACAAATACATGTTCACCCTTAATTGTATTTCAATTTGTATTTACAGGTTAAGAATGGTCACGAAGTTGGGCATATATTGCGCCGTGCTCTTGATTTAGTAACCATAGCTGTTCCACCTGCCTTGCCAGCTGCCTTAACAGTCGGGACATTCTTTGCCCAAAGACGCCTGAAGAAAGCTCTCGTCTATTGCATCTCACCAAGCAGCATTAACGTGTGCGGAACACTGAATATTGTCTGCTTTGATAAGGTACGATTTTGCTCTTTATTTTTGCAACAAATGATAATTATATTCCATCGATTTTTCTCCTGACAGGATGATGACTGAAAACTTTTGTTTTGTTTGTTTTCTCAAGTTTTTTTATAACAATAATGTCCTTCATTTCCGTACCTTCCAATTCCTCTTTTTAATTCTGACAAGATCTGGATTTTTATATTTGTTTATTTTCATTCTTTTGATCTCCAATTCTACCAACACTTAATTGAAAGACTGTAAATGTTAACTACAAATGGGTCTGATCTATCATCACATTCTAATTATTATCGATACAACTCAACATCATTAGATTTTTTTTACCGTACTTGCCTCTTTTCCATTTGTTTTTCCATTTTTACCATCTGCCATTACTCACTATGCGACAGATATACCTCCTCCCCCTTGACAACTGTGTTCCCCATTTTTGCAATGTTTTCAAGCAACCCAAAAACATCTTTTGTCACCTTTATTCTTTTTCTTCCTTTCTTTTGGTTTAATACTTTGTGCTGCGAAGTCTGGGGTTCTTGGTTCGATATCTGGCTTAGGCATGTGGATTCTTTAAAGTATTTTTGTAAATAAAATTTTCTCTTGTTCATATTTTTAATTATTAATTTCTCTTGATACTTTTATTTTTCTCTGCATAACAATGTAATAATCTAAATTTATCTATTTCCCTATCTTTCTGTTTGTTTTGGTCTTTGTCTTCATGTCATTCTATTTCAATCTATATCTATCAGATTGTATATTTATCAGAGTAATTATGATATTTTAATCTTGTCTGGTATATGTCACACTGGGTTTAAAATAAGTCATAATTTTCAGAACACTTTGTCAAATTAATTTTTTTTAAATTTAATTTAGGAAAAAAAACTTGTTTCATTTGAGATTGTTTGAAATTAGTAACTTTTCTCGTCAATTTGGAGTTAATAATACAATCTTAATCTATGATAAATTTTTGTCAATTTGCAAAAAAAAATCTTAATCTATGATAAATTTTTGTCAATTTGCAAAAAAAAAATCTAAATCCATGATAATTTTTTTTTCCCCACTTCGTTTTTAAATGGTCTTTCTTTAAAATTCTAATATCTTTTCTCTATTTCAAATTTAGACAGGGACACTGACTGAAGATGGTCTTAATATGAAATATGTTGTTCCTGCTACAGACGGAAGGTGAGTTTATAGATTGTTATTTAATATATATATATATATATATATATATATATATAAAGTAAAATATTTTAAAAAATAAACATGTGCAATTTGAATAGAAAAATCATTTATTTAATGATTTTTTTGTTAATTTCCTTATATATATATATATATATATATATATATATATATATATGACCTCTCTCTCTCTCTTTTTTTGAAAACAATAAAAACGAAAATTTGGCATCACTCTCACTCCCTCTCTTTCTCAACCATCTTCTCCTTCTCCCCCTATCTTTCTATATGGATGCAAAATTGACTCTTTTATTGTTTTAAAAAAACCCGATCGGCCGCCCACCCACACACACATACCATCGTTCAGACGAATTGATTTTTTCTTTGTCTTTATTTCTTTGATCTTATTTCAAAGATAAAAATTTTGTATCAAAATTATGAAAATGTTAATATTATCTCTTTATATGAATAAATATGAAAGTGTTTGTCTCGTGTTTACAAGAAACCTATGAATGAAATGTTTATTATTTAAAATTTTGGTTTCAAGTAGCTAAGTTTACGAAGCGAAAGTGAGCTGGCAAAGCCAGCTACTTAATAATAAAAAGAAAAATTCTATCTGTAATACAATTTTACGTGAAACCACCAGACATGTGTAAACAATAGACAGAATGAGCGTCATAAAAAAAAAAAACGAAACGATGAGGAAAAAGAAAGACTTGTAAATGTATCTGATGTCCAGCTATTCATAAAAATTTCACTTCTAATCTAATTAACGTATCATTTTGAATTTTGGAACTAGACTTAAAGGGTGAATAATGTGGGCTATATTTAGTTCAATTCATTATTATGTAAAGGGCCTAAGAGAGGCTGGAAGCCGTTTGTGAAAAATTCAGATAACTCTGATTTTTGTGAAATTTTGAAAACAAGTATTCGTCAAATTTCAGTTTGGGCAATAAATATTCACAAAATTTAAGTTTCTTTGGGGCATTTTAAAGGGGTTTTAGGGGGCATAATATAGCCATAATTCAAATATTTCAGATTTGTATTAAATGTGATCCAGTCATTAGACACTAATCAAACAAGATTCCCTGAATTTCAATTTTTTACGATCCTTTAAGCTTAACCATTAAATTTTAGACATTTTCGAGAATCGAAATCGTGTAATGAGTGTTGATCAAATTTGAAATAAGTTTTCTAGATCTAAGGTTTAGTATTATTATATTTTGATTTTAATCTTCATAAAAAGACATAGAAGGGTTGCAAAACTGTTCTGTTTAGGGAATTCATTTTATCAGTTCTGGGACGTATATATATATATATATATATATATATATATACTTTATTATTTAAAAATAGTTACAGTTAATGCCCCTTTAAGATTTAACAGTCTTAATAGCAGAGGACTTTTTGGAGATATGAGATTGTTGTCACCAGCGATTATGCAAAGTTCCACTCAAGAGTTGAACACTTTCGACAACAACACGCTTGTAAGTGTACATTAACTTCAATTACTGTCTGTGGCGATTCTTCGTGGCCACATGGGCATAGATGTTAGCCTCGTGATTCTAGTCTTAATTTCCGAACTGCGTTCGGTCCCATGTGACTGCTTGCAACCACCACTCCTGCACTGATGAGGGTAAAAAACCCAAAACGGTATCGTCTGTAGGTATAAAAGCACTTTAATATTTAAAAATATTTACAGTATATATATATATATATATATATATATATATATATATATAGTGTGTGTGTGTGTGTGTCTGTATTTAGGCAGCATATTTTCATTTCGGCAAACATTATTAAACAACACAGTGTTTTTGCTTGATAAGAATTCATTTTCTGAATAGTCCATTTAGTATTTTGGTGAAATTGGTGTATGTAAGTTCCGTGGGTTTCTTTCTTTCTTTTTTTGCGAGTACTTTCGATTTGATTCATAGATAATGTTTGCCTAAATATATATATTTCTATACTGTACAATCATAAATTCATCATACAGGACCTGGGTTTCGTTTGTCATTATACAGTAGTAGTAGTAGTAGTAGTAGTAGTAGTAGAAGTAGTAAGATTCTAACTCCTTATGACACCCTCTATATTAAATATTCTTCAAGACAGATTTGGTGCAATTCTATCAAGTAGTTTTTGAGTCTATAAAAATGGTCAATTACAAATTAGATGACAATAATTCTTCTTTTGCTTCAAATTATTTTTCATGTTTTCCAAATTTCTTTCAGGTTTGAAGCTGAAAATCAACTTGATGAACCGCTTGACAGTGGTCAGCTCCTTTATGGTATGGCCACTTGCCATTCTTTGACCATCATTGACCAGAAATTGTCTGGAGACCCTATTGACCAGATAATGTTTGAAACCACCGGCTGGGTAAGCCATTTCAAGAGATAATAAATTGAAGATCTAAAAATTAGCAACATTGCAAGGTTCTCTCTCTTAGGAGATCGGAACTCTTTAGAATCTCAGTACTTATGTTTACATTTAAGATACATGCATATTTCTCTCAAATTTTAAAGCGTGATCATCACGTTGGCTAAATGGTTATAGAGCCAAAGTTAATAATATTTAGTTATAAAATTCTTTTTTTTTTTTCATATATTTTTCTTTTGGGAAAATATATTAAACTTTAAATTGTTAAATTTTAAATTATTGATAGAATATTCTTATGAATTAACTTCAATATTTTCATATATATATTTTTTTATTATTTTTAAATCTTATCATGCTGATAGAAAAAAATGGATTTCCATCTGTAATTGACATTTGCTGCAGAAAAGAAAGATGTCTTCCTGAAAAATATTTTCCGAGCAGGAATAATTGTATTTACAAAGAAACTAAAGTAAATTACAATTTTTTTTCGTAACAACATGGACCAACGCTGAAATTTTCATATTTTAGAATAAAATCTATTTAGGTCTAAAGTAAAAAAAAAAATCCGGCTGACTTAAGTTTATATATTAGATTAACTATTCTAATCTGATATCAAAAAGATTAAATAAATGTTGCTTTAAAAGCATAATCTGATAAAATGTTTTTTACAGTAAATTGGTGTTGAAGAAAATGTCTATTTTATCTTACCCCTCTACTGAGTCTAAATAAAATTTTGTCTTTTTTTTTTCAAATTAAAAACAAAAAAAGGATCTGAAAGAACCTGGTGAGGAAGAAAGCCGTTTTGATATGATTGCACCAACCATTGTTTCTCCGAAATCTTCAACCTTAAATGATATCAACGTCATTTCTGCTGAGGTAAGCAAATTTTTCTGCGTGTGCACGTCTATCCCCAAAACAAAAGTGTTTCACGAAAGAATAGTTCATCATTTATTATTATTTTCCTTTTTTTACATGTTGATGTGGAAGGATATCTCGACGATTAGGATGGCTGCAAAAAGATCTGGCACCCTAAGTATGTCCTTAGATTTTTGTTTTATGTACTAACGAGTCACCACTTATCAAGGCATATAGGCCACTCGAGGATAAGGGGTAAGGTTGAGTTTGTTAGAAGGACAGTGAAACAATAACATGAGGATTGGTAACAATGGTTGAGACTGGCCAGAAATTAGATTATTTAAAAAGGCGACCTAACAAAAATTTGTTAACATTGGACTTGAAAACGACCATGCTATAGCCAGCTGGAAAGTAGCCCTGTGGTATTGTGTTCCACAGATGTATAGTTCCAAAAAACTTTGTTCGTTGAAGTTCCGTTTAGTTTTAGGTACACAGAGGAAAAATTATCTACAGTTGTTGTAGCTAGACGAGTTCTTGTAAATGTTTTACAGGGTAGAACCATAGACTGGAGCTCAGTCGAGCACCTACCATGAAAATAACGATAGAGTAAAGAAAGCTACATCTCTTCTGTGAGAAAGAGGCTGTAGGGAAGAGAAGAAGACATTGAGTACTAGGTTTCGAAGTCTGTTTGGTACTCCGTTAAGGCAGCAAAGAGTACTTTGCGCGGCACCTCCTCAATTGTGGCAACAGTACTCCATCTTAGTACGTATTTGACTTTTATACAAGTAGAAGAATGCATCAAGAGTGAGATACTTTTTGGAGGTAGAAAGATCCAATCATTTTTTTAACAAACGTAACAACAGATTTGATGTAAGTCTTCCATTTGAGGTCTAGCATGAAGGTCAGTCCTAGGAGCTTATCAAAGTAGGGGGCTTTCTCAAGAAAAGAACCACTCATTTCAATTGGGGCAAAGTGAGGATAAGAGCTTTGGTGGAGAAAGGAGAGACGCTTGGTCTTAGATGTATTAAAAGTAACCAGCCACCTTTTATCCCATTGCATTGCATGCTCCAGGTCGGAAGTGAGAGAAACAGAAAGATCTTGATCATTAATGCTCTTTGAAGTGTTGCCATAGATCAGGAGTGGGCAACCTTTTCAGAGTGAAGGCCAGATGAGACCTTTGGAAGGAGATCGTGGGCTGGAGTGAAAAACGAAATCTCAGAATTACTATATTTTGTTTACATGAATAAATTATACAAAAATTGCATTGAACACTCTACAAATCTGATATTTTTTCTCAAGAGACTTCTATATGTGATGTTATAAAAGGCGCCGACAAAGAGCCATTTTGGAACCATAAAAAATAATGACGGAGAAGTAGCAAGTTGATCCAGCATTCGTTTTGACACACCTCACATAAGTCCTCTGATTCATGCCCTTTCCTCGTCTCATGTTTCCTCTTTGCCTCTCTCTTTCTCTTTTTCTATTTTTATCTCAGGCCAAGGATTTGAAATTAATAGTTAAAGAAAAATGAAATATACATGCATCATCGCTCGCTGATATTTATACATTTTTATCCCACTGTAAATCTTAATTGAAACCTACTTTTACGTCTATGTCACAAAATGATATGAGTTTTACTGGGAGGTCCTCGGGTCGGATTGCAATAATAAAGCATAGCAGGGTGGCGGGCCGGACGCTAAGCCTTCGCGGGCCAGAGGTTGCCCGCCCCTGCCTTAGATGGTTGTGTCATCTGCATAAATGTCAACGAATGAATTTAGAATGTGATTTGGGAGATCATTGATGAAGATCAGGAAGAGGGTTGGGCCCAGAATAGATCCTTGAGGCACGCCGGCATTGATACAATGCGCTTCAGACTCTTGTCCATCAACAGCTACTTTTATAAATCTATCTGAGATAAAAGATTTGATGGTTGAAAAGATATTTCCAGATATTCAATTTGTATTGGTGGTGGGTATTAGTATTATTATTAGTAGTATAAGATCTGTACTCTTTGGATTGAAGAGTTGAGTTCTTCAGACAGCAGAGTGAAGTGCAAAGAGAAAGTAGTGAAGCTGAAAATCGGTTGAACGTTGGATCGGCAGTAAAACTTTTTTTATGGACTTTCTCTTACAGATAAACCACAATATATGAATTTGTGACGAAGAAGAAACGTTAGTAAATGAGTATTTACGAAGACAAAATTTAGGAATTTCCCGTTATTATAATTCCCCAGTGCGGAAAAGAGAATTGTTGATTATATTGAATGTTTGTAAACCGGCTGTGGTATCAGGACGTGTCCATGTGTGTATGTAAGTATGTGTGTCTGTACACCGGTGTGAAAGTCGGTTCACATGTAAGCAGTGATGTGTGTGTGTTATATGAAGTCCACGTGTATGAGGCAGTAGCCATTTTGGTTTCATGTTTTCTTGTCGAAGTCGAACCCAGGGCCAAAATGTCTGTTGCGTCTCCAGAGAGGGGGATGTGTGTTTGGCAGTACCAAAGAAGAAAAGAGAGAAAAGTAGCTTCTCGTGCCACAGAATAAAAAGAGGGCGGATGGCGCTCAAGTATTTATATAGTTATGCTAGCCATCCGAGATTCGCCTAAGAGAAGGTCACTGATTGGTCAAGCCAAGGAGGAAGTAGATTGCTTGAACTAATCAGCAGGCAGCTAAAAAGTCATTGATATTTAAACAATATGGTGGCTTGTAGGAAACTGCTACAAATTACATGCAATGAAAATATGTCAGTTAGTACCTGATAATCGCTGAAAATACATATACACTGATGAAGCGTTTGCTCAACTTACTGATGTGCACCGAATAACCCAATATATGTTTTTGCTCAAAAGCGATATCCTCCACAGCCAATACTGCTTAAATCTACTATCAGATGAGATATGACTGGAAAATTAATTGGATAACAACGAAGGACTAGTAAGAAATACCATGTTTGAGAGTAAATTGTGAATCAGTTTTAAGTATGGGATTTCATACCTTTCTTAAGGGTATAAGAGAAAGTGACACAGTAGCCATTAAATAACTTCAATGGCACATAATGCATACAGTATTTTTCAGTAAACACAATACCATTGCTATTCATAAACTTATAGTTTTCAGAGATATGCACTTTTCCCATAACTTTTAAAGAACTGGAGATAAACTTATGTATATTTAATTAGCGATATACGTGCAGTGATTGTCAAGAAAATAGTTTGTGAAGCAAACTCTATTAAAAGCCTTTGATATGTCAAGAGTTATTGCTTTAGAGATGAAGCCTCCATCAATTGATTCACTGATCATGTGATATTACAGTCAACACATCTGTAGTTGATCTTGCAGCACGAAATCTATATTGCTTGTCACTGAGTAGATTGCTTTTGCTGAGGTGGTTGACGACTTCTTGATTTATCACAGATTTAATGTGCACTCGCTTGAAAGTTTTGATAAGCTGATGTATGTACAGTAACTCATGTTACTAACTTTCAGAACAACGCTTATAACATCATTTTCATTTCATGGCTTCACAAAATTTTATCTAATTAATTTCTATGTTCTTATAGTGATGTATGTGTTTTTTGTTTTTTTTATGGAAATCGCTCCAGACAAGGCATCAAGCCACTAGATGTAAGGAGCTAACCAGAACAAATGTGATTATCGCAAATACAGGAGATGACTATCTAAATGTAGTCCTGAAAAGACCAAGATTATAGGTAGGAGGAAAACAGTCAGCAGGAAGAGAGTTCCACAAGCCTGCGGTTCTTGGAAAGAAGCTGTTGGAATACGAAGCTGCATTACAATGAGGTATCAAAATAGCGAATTGATGGAGACCACTAGACCAACGAGTCAAACGAGCTGGAACAAAAGAGGCAGGGAATAGGTCACATAATTCTGAAGAACACATGCCATAATAGTATTTACAGAAAAGACTGAGACTAGCACCATTACAGCTTTGAGAGAGAAGGTGTAGAGAAGATACGTTTCTGCACTTTATCAAGAACCCTCAAATGGGACAGAGATTCACCAGCCGAAATATGACAACAGTACTCCATACATGGTCTGATTGTGGATTTGTAGAGATAGAGAATAGCTTCAGTTGTGAGAAAGTAGAACCCATTCTCCAACATGTTAAATATGTTGTGTTATCATGGGGTCATGAGGTCAGAATGTAAAGGGAAAGAGACAATGAAGAAGAAATGGTTGAATTCATATATATATATATATATATATATATATATGATGTTAAATTATATTTTTAATATTTTACCTACATACGACGTCGTTTTGAGATTATGATCCTCATCAGCGCAGGGAAATAACAATCTCAGACGGTTTCAGGGTGCGAACCCGGTTCACAGAGACACCTTGAATCTGTAAGTGTTCACTTAGTCCCTGAGGCCACAAGAGATTGTCACGTGATTGCAGAGAAATTAAGTGATATTTACACTGAAAGCACAGAGTATAAATATCTAGACATACGATAGAACTCAACGACAGTCGGCATATTGCACTGGGGCTTCAGGTGAATGTCTATTTTTAATCTTTCCAATCGTGCTCTACTTTTTATTGTACTTGAAAGAGGTTTCTTATAGTATTAATTATATTTTTAATATATATATATAGTGCATGTATTATATTAGTTTCTGTAGATGTTAATCCGTTGAAACTCCAGTGCTTATAAAAAGTGCTCAATAACAAGTAGAGCTGTTCTTGAGTATAAATTTTTATTTATACAAACATTATTGGTTACATATCTGAATACATGTTTCGGTTGTACTCTTTACAGTGTCAACCTCTTCAGACCAAAGAAAACTAGGAAGTGAGATGAATTTGGAAAACTTTCCTATTAAGTATATCTTTTTTCTATCTTTTTTTAATTATTTTTATTACCTTCATCATAAAATACATATGAGCATTTTATATGGAGATTAGAGTATGTTGATATGGACATGTATGTATTGTTGTCCAGGTATATATTTGTGTATATATATGATGAGATATGTGTTAAAATGTATGTATGTAAATTAAAACTTTGAAGTGTTAAATGGAGAAGAAAGGAATCCAAGCTAAGTGGGTAATAAAAAAAGAAAGAAAGGAAGGAACTGTAGTTAAAGAACAAATGATGAAGGTAATAAAAATAATATAAAAAAGATAGAAACGAATTGGAGGGGTTAACAAGTAAAATAATGTAATGCTGAGCTTGACCGGTGAAAATTATAAACATATCCCTTCCCCAAAAAGATATACTTAATAGGAAAGTTTTCCAAATTTATCTCACTTCCTCGTTTTCTTTGGTCTGAAGAGGTTGACTCTCTGTGAAGAGTACACCTGAAATATGTATGCACATATGTAACCAATAATGTTTGTATAAATAAAAATGTATATATATATATATATATATATATATATATATATATATATATATAAGAGAGTAAATATGAAAAAAACATTTTCAGACAAAATGGAAAAGTAGTTTATGGAATAATGGATAAGCAAGTCAGCATTTCTTGATAGCCCTAACTCAACATGCTTGTATAAATAATGACACAAACGTATCATTAAAGCTGGACCAAGATATTTCAATCGATTCGTTCGACCATATTCATTTAATATGTGCTTTATTAAATGGAACTCGAAAGACCTTGAATTCATATATATAATAAAATATTTCACCTCCTCCTCCTTGCTTACTCCTCCATACACTCCTCTCTCATGTATCTTCCTCACTATCCACCTCCTACTCTTCTCTTTTTCTCATGTACCCAACCCACTACATACAGCATCTATTTCCTCCCTCCTCCTTTTAATACCGTTTCTCCCCCCCCCCCCCCCGGTTTTCTTCCAAGCTTCAATGTATAAAATGTCGAGTTCTGTTTACTAAAGCCCATTTTGATCAATTCATCAGATTTTTGGTGTACGCTATTTTCTTTCCGTCACGGGTATGTACATCATACAAATGTTTCTTAATTTTTTTTATTTTTCATAGCGAAGGAATTGTTAACATGCACCAAAATAAAAATCTGTAACAAGATGTTAGGAGAGGAAAGAAAATTAGCATAATTCGCCACATGTAACGATAGTGTTAATAAAATGTATCCCCCCTCCCGCACAACACAAAATCGTTTTGGGGATTTTGTTCTCATTCGTCAAAAATCATTTTCTCTT
The DNA here is from genome assembly GCA_963556195.1 of Sepiola atlantica. Taxonomy (NCBI): domain Eukaryota; kingdom Metazoa; phylum Mollusca; class Cephalopoda; order Sepiida; family Sepiolidae; genus Sepiola; species Sepiola atlantica. Next base: position 176,672,439 of record OY744522.1, on the reverse strand, counting down.
TAGATTTTTTTTTTATCGAAACTGCATTAAACGTAAAGTTAAAAAAAAAAAAAAAACGAACCTTCCTGGAAGTAATTTTGTTTGTTTCCCTTTCTAAGATCACTGGACAAGAAATCGGAATCATTCGTCAATTTCCGTTCTCCTCCCGTCTCCAGCGAATGTCTGTGATAACAAGGCGACTCATTGACAAAAACTTTGAACTTTACACCAAAGGATCTCCAGAAATGATTGCCTCCCTTTGCAAACAAGAAACTGGTGAGTTACCTCCCCTCTCACTTTTTATCTTCACCCTAATCGCTTTAATACGAAATTAGTTTAAAGAAAAGAAAAAAAAAACACAAATGTTTATTTATATTTGTAAAATAAAAATAACTAAGTTTCTCTTCCCTTTTAATCCGGTTTGAAAGGAGCTTAATACATTAAGTAAATAAAATGTGTTTTAGAAATCGATGCTCACGTATGGAAAGTAAAATAATTGCAATAAATCAGATTGAAATGAAGGGGAGATCACTCTAACTTTACTTTTATTTATTTTTTGCAAAATATAACGTACTGTTAAGAGATTAAATAATAATACATTTAGAAAACTTTATTATTATTATTATTATTATTATTATTATTATTATTATTATTATTATTATTATTATTATTATTATTTATTAATTAATTAATAATAATAATAATGAGCATTTGCATAATGTATACCAAATGCGAGGAAGACACCTCCATTGTTTTCACAAAACCTGACAAAAAGACAATTTTGATTTTGAGTTTTCATTAAAAATGAAGAGATAATAATAAATAAAATACGTTTTTAAAAGTTTGTTAATTAGAATTGATTAAAATTTTATCAAAATATTTTTAAACGGTTACAAAAAAAGAATGATAAACTTTAACAACAAAACAATGTTATGTTAATAAAAAATAAATAAATTAACAAAGAACTTTAACAATGAGAACCCCCATCACCCCCCCCCCCCCCCCCAAAAAAAAATTAAATCACATATTGTTCTCTTATGCATATAATTACCCGAGGAAATAAAAAAGTTGTTGTTTTCCTAACTTGTGTAAAAAAAAAAATGCTGCTTTCAAATTTGACATTCCTAAAAATGATTAATGAATTCGCCAATGAAAAAGTTGTTTACCTAATTTAAAGTACAATAAAAAAAAATAAAAAATTAAATTTCTTTTTTACATAGCCAATAAAGAAATTGATTTCCTAATTTAATTAACAAGAAATAAAGATATAGAGGAGTATTAGAAGACTATCACAATGCAAGAAATGGAAATATGTCGACGTTGAGAAGTAAGACAAAAACAAGTGATTTTAATTTATATATATTTTTTTTTAAATTTAATAATTTTTTTCCTATATAGCAAATCTTACTTGATTAGGCAAGACTTCAACACTGATGTAATGTGTGTGACCGTATTCCATAATATATTTCGAGGAAGACCTCTTTGTCAAATGATGGGTGTTTCAAATCTCAAAAAACGTGCGGAATGGCAATATGTTTTGATAAATACGTATTAGATGAACAAATTTACCCCAGCGCTTCATTTTGCAACCGAGGTCTACACAGTTCCTGTGGGGTCCATATAAAGTTTATTGGAGTCCATGTTTTTGTTTTTTTATAACTTTATTTCACCTCAAACAAGGCATATTGCCACTGATACATAAGAGGCTAAATATTTTAACGCAACTTTCGTTCCCGTTTAGACTATTTGGCAGATCAAAAGAAGGGAGGATACCTAAGTGATTTCAGTAGTGCTCAGGAGGCGCCATATATTTTCACAGTACTCGGCGTTGTCCGGGAGAAAAGTGCTCAATATCTTCGATAGAGCTACTGTAGTGATAGGTTTGGAAAATATTTTAACGCCATCTTCGTTCCCCTTTGGACTATTTTGCAGATGAAAAGGAGGGAGGATACCTAAATGATTTTAGTAGTGCTCAGGAGGCCTCCTTGACTTTCAAAGTACTCGGCGTTGTCTGGGAGAAAAGTGCTCAATATTCTAGATAGAGCTACTGTAGTAATAGGTTTGGATAATATTTTAACAGCATCTAGCTGAAAAGGATGGGGGAATCCGTAAGAGTGATTTCAGTAGTGCCCAGGAAAACTACTAGATTTTCAAATTACTCAGCGCTGTCCGGGAGAAAAGTGCTCAATATCTTAGATAGAGCTACTGTAGTGATAGGTTTGAAAAATATTCACACGTCATCTTCGTTCTCCTTTGGATTATCTTGCAGATGAAAAGGAGGGAGAATACCTAAGTGATTTCAGTAGTGCTTAGGAGAACTCCTTAATTTTTTATGTACTCGGCGTTGTCCGGGATAAAAGTGCTCAATGTCCTAGATAGAGCTACTGTAGTGATAGGTTTGGATAATATTTTTACAGCATCTACGCTGAAAAGGATGGGGGAATCGATAAGAGTTATTTCAGTAGTGCTCATAAGGCCTACTTTATTTTCAAAGTACTCGGCGTTGTCCAGGAGAAAAGTGCTCAATATCCTAGATGGAAAATATTTTAACGCCATCTTCGTTCCAATTTGGACTATTTTGCAGATAAAAAGGAGGGAGGATACTTAAGTGATTTCAATAGTGCTAAGGAGGCGTTCTCGATTTTGAAAGTACTGGGGCTGCGATAGGAACATATGTAGCATTGCACCGGGGCAGCAATAGGTACGTATGTAGCATTTACACCGGGACAGCGATGGGTACGTATATAGCATGCATACCAGGGCAGCAATGGGTACTTATATAGTATATGCACTGGGGCGGCAATAGGTACGTATATAGTATGTGCACTGGGACGACGATAGGTACGTATATAGTCTACACACCACGGTGGCGATACATACGTATATAGTATGAATACCGGAGCGGAGATAAGTACCTATATAGAAAGCGCAGATAGAGGTTGTACTTTTTATAGAAATATGTCATACTATTGCCCTGGGCAACGTAGGAGAAATGGTGGGGAAGAAGCAGCCTTCCTAAAAGGCAAAATTAAAAAGAAGCGGTGAAATGGGGCGACCAGGGAAGAGAAAGGTAGAAAGATAAATAGACGGCTATAGAGGAGGGGGGGGGATAGAAGTTTGAATATAAAGATGTTACACACGCGATTTCTCCTCAATTATATGTTTTTATGACCCCGAGCAACGCCGGGTAGCCCCGCTAGTATATATATATTAGGAAGCCATATCAGTGCACACATTGAAAATAAAACATAACAAAATGCTAAGTGATTATTATATCGTTAAATGATATCTTAGAGTAATATTCGTTCATCAAGTCAATGAAAACAGGATCCTTTCTGTTGTTTTTTCTTCATTTCTGTGTATTTAGTGTTTCTATATATCCGGTAATAATTCCGCATTTTGAAAGTTGAATGTTTTTTGTTGTAGAGACAATTCTTTGAAGATGACACAAAACTGTTGCTAATATTTTTATAATAGTTTGTATACCTATGATAAACCGTGTTTATCTTCATTATCTTTACGTTTAGATAACATTGTTACAGCTTTAATGTTAAAGTTAAATGTTTACTTTTTAATATATTCAAGTAAAATTGACTTAGCAAAACGAAATAAAAAAAAGAAACGAAGTAATAACAAGGGATCCTTTCCGCTTTTTCACTTTCTCTATTTCTTTTTGTTGTTCTTTCTCTTTCTCTTTCTCTTTCACACACACCGTGTCTCTCCCTTCTGCTTTCTCTCGATGTGTTTCTCTTGTGCTTTCTATATTTTGTTTTCGCTCACTCTTTCCCATTTTATTTCTCTTCCTCTATCTCTCTATCTATCTATATATATATATATATATATATATATGTCTGTCTATCTCTATCTCTCTATCTATCTCTTTCTCTCTCTCTATCTCTTTCTCTCTATATATATATCTCTCTCTAGTTTGTATTAATATTCATTTATTTAATAAATGATGAAAATTTAAATCGTATATTTTTCTGATTTTTGGTAAATTTTCTTCAATCAGGGGTTGAATTCGTTTTTTAGTTAAAAACAAATTACTTTCACTTCCATTGTCTGTCTTAACGTAAATTTAATCTTGATCCTCACCTTTTAGCAAAGAGCCGCCAAGTACCATTTTTTTAGTCTTTGATATGACTTGACTGGGGATTGAACCTGGTGTCCTGGACCATTAGCCTACATTCTAACCATTATGCCAACTTAGTTTTATTAAATAGAATGCCTTCTTTATTGCTAGTCAAAACTGGTTCAGTCTATGAGCTCAATATAAGCTCATGATATTTCTACTAGAAAAATTATTCAGTTCCCAGGTAAATCCTTGACGTTCCACTTTAGGACAACAGTCCGAGACATGTAAATAATGTTTACTGTTCATTGTCGAAATGTAAAAAAAAAATATTTTGAATTCTTATTGCATCTATTTTTGTCTATTGTCCATGTTGTTATCCAAAGCCGTTCCGCTATTCAATATGTACCTGAAAGGTTCTCCAGAAGCTGTCATTTCCCTCTGTAAACCTGAAACTGGTGAGGCACACATTGTTCACTTTATTTCTTTACCAAAAAGCTTTGTCAGACATCCACCGTCCTTCCCACCCTCAGTTGAAATCCGTGTCCTCAACCACAACACCATGTTTTCTATCAACCATTAATAACGTCAGGCTTCAATCTGACTGTTTTTTTTTTTCATATAATAAAATTTATTTATTTTTTTACTACTAAAAATAATGCTAAAAATAATGCCGAACATAATTCAGTTATGACTTTAGTCTCTAAAGTCATGACTGAATTATGTTCGGCATTATTTGTACTAGTGACTAGGTGTCCTTTAGACAAATATCTTTGCTAGTGCGATTTAATATAGTGAGGGTTGAGGATATGCGTTGCATGGAGCAAAATGATATGAGAATCAAACAATTGATGTGTAATGTGAGTCTTAAAGACAAGCTTAGATCTGATGACCCCAGAAGAAGATTTAACCTGAGCAGTGTAAGAAGATGTGTGCAGAATAGGACACTTTTATTGTATAGACATAGTGAAAGAATGCATGGGTTAGTGGATCTAGAACAGTTGAGATAGCAGCTTCCATCACAGAGGAAGGCCAAGAAAAACATGAGAGGAAGTGATAATGATGGACTTGAGAGAAAGAGGGATAAATAAAGATATGGCCACAGATAGGTTAGTTTGGAAGTCAATGTCTACAAACTATCCATCCAACACATGCCAGAATGTAAAACGAACGTTAAACCAAATATGATGATGATGATGATGATGATGATGGAGGAAGTGGGTGAAATCAAAGAATAGAACAACTTGGACACCAACTGTTATTAACTACAGGATAAACCTGCCTTTCGTAGCTAAATATTGACTTAAATTAACTATTTGACAAAGAGTACTCTATTCATTTTATGAAGAGCTTTGCGTTATTGCTAACAGGAGTAGCTGGCGATTTACCGTACTACAGTGCTCAACCCACAGAAGGGTAGGAGGCATATATGTAGTCATCCACAAGTAGACTGTTTCATTGTATCACAACTCGTCACCAGGGCTAAACATATATATGTTTCAGGCTGTAAGTGAAACTAGATTGAACAGGGAACTCGATTGCTCACCAGAATAAACATTGACTTACTTTACTTTATTGCATAATCTTCAGAGGATCTTTGCACACTTTCTGGATACACAATCCTTCAATATTGTTCGACACTTTACTAATCTTTCCACTATATCACTGCAGATCTGATCAGTCTAGAGCTTTGAAGGCCTACTTCAAGGTCTTTTAACATGAAATTCTTTAATTACTGGAATACGTTATTGGTAGATGTGAAGACAGTAAACAGTCTAAATAGTTTTAAAAATAATGTTGATGGATTGCTCAGTCAGTATTTGAAAGTATTTAAAAAGTTCGAGTTATACTGATAACCACCATCATCATCACCACGATGATAATGATGATGTTTGCTCCCCATGCAGTCCAATCCAAAGGGTTGATACCTGTTATGTTGTAAGCAGTCAAGTCACTTCATAGACACTCAAACTAGGTCTTCCTTGGTCTTCCACACACCCTCGTGTCTGGGGTGTCCATGCATGTTATTGAATTGATGCAAGATGTGGCACATAAGATGTCGAGCTCGTAAGGCATCCCAAATCCCACCAATACCTTATGGTAGAACATGTATGAATGGATTATTTCCTCTAGTTTGCTGTCATACATCCACCTGATCATGGCACGTTCAATACATTGAAGCCGTTGCAAATTAGCAGCATTTGGGGCTCATTATCTCACTGTCATAGATATATAGAAAAACAGATTCAGCACTCAGGTCTGGACTTCAGTGGCCAACATAGAAATACATACAAAGGAGCGTGATAAAACTAATAACAAGAGTAAAAGAGTTACAGAGAGATCAAACAGATTAGGATTAACTACTTTACTAGAGAGAAAAATGAGAAGTGATTTAATTGAAACTTTCAAAATAATGGCATTTCTAATTATAGTAGACATTTTTTTTTTTTGAATAGTTGTCGATCTGAAAAAAACTAGATCTATTAAACAATTGATTTTTTTTATTTTGTTAATAAGTAATATTTTTTTTTTGAAAGTTGTTAAATCAGATTAAGAATAGCAATAGGAGAGTAGAAAGTGGACTTTCGGCAGCTTCGTAACTCTCGCTTCCCTTATTTTGTCCTTTAGTTCTCACATTCCATGAACAATGTTTCTGACAAAGGGGGAAGAATTGCTTTTTTCTGGGTCAGAATCTATCCATATAACACTTATCGTTGGCTAGTTTTTGACCTTGAAGTAGTATTTTTCTTTTTTAGCTCCTTACATCAAGCGGCTTCATGCCTTGTCTGGACCGACTTCCATGAAGAAAAAAAAACGAACAGAAAGAGTAGAGGGGAAACTTTATCTTCTATTTTCCGTTTTATCAAAATCTAAATATATTTATATCTTAGTTAAACAAAACTTTATTTCTTCAACTGCTCCTCTCCGCTCCTCGCCATTTAAAAAAAAAAAAAAAATTTTTTTTTTTTTTTTTTTTTTTAATGTATCTTCAAAATTTTCCTTTTAAAAACCTTTCCTTCTTCATTCCTTGGTAAAAGCTTAAATATATAAGAAATTATTGATAACGTCTACATCGTAAGTAAGTTTTCTGGTAAGTATTCTTTTTTAATGGTTCCCAATACCCGATCCGTATTTTGTCTCTAGATTAATGTTTAACTCTTCTCCATTCTCCTCCTCCCCTCCCTGCGGCTTCGATCTCTCGTTTTAGTATTAACTTTAGTAAAATAATGATTTAATTCTTCTTTTTATATACGAACGTGTACCTATGAAGATTTACAAATTTAGTTTTTAGTAAAAAGTGCTATTATCTTATTAGTGATTTAATATTAGTATGAGTTATCTGCCCTTTGCTAGTTGGAGGTATGAAGTATCTGATTAAGGTAAGTGATATTGGTCAGAAATTCTCATAATTTTAGTGCTGATCTGTTAGTTAATTAGAATTTTAGGTGTTTATTTTTATTGAGATTCAAGTGAAATATGGCAGTTCAAAATAAAATAACAGGAAAACTTATGGATATACTTACTTATATGTGAAAAATATTAATTTAAAACCAAAAATTATGGAAAATAAGTGAGTAGAATTTTAATTAAAAATTAAATTAATTTACTATTCGGAGTTTGTGAACTCCGAACAACAAGCCAGCATGTCGTCTTCATATAAGAAGAAAGGAGGGTGCTCTTATAGATGACGCACCATGCTTTCGTGACTTTGCGTAGTCAACGTTTAGGCAAGTCTCGGAAGTGCCCTAGAGTCGACAAAATTATTAACCGAGAAACATTTGCTTATAAACAATTTGTTTTTGTTAAAATAAGAAAACAAAACAAAAAAGAAATTGCTTAAAAGCAGTTGTTGCGGTGTTTATGTTAAAAAGAAAAAAAATGTAAAAGAAAAGATTGAAAAAAAATTAAAAAAACAAGAACATTTGCTTAACAAATCAAACAAAATCATCTTTTGAAACTTTCCGATGCACAAACAAAAAAAAACGTTTTATTTAAAAGCATTTGATTAACAATGGTTTCTTTTGACAAAAAAATAAAAAAATAAACATCTAATTAATAACAGTTGTTTAGCTATGGTTTGTTCGTTCTTTATTTTTATATATGTATTTTACTTTGATTTTATTTGATTAACGATGGTTTCCTTTGTTTGTTCTTTATTTTTATATATGTATTTTAGTTTGATTTTATTTGATTAACGATGGTTCCTTTGTTCGTTCTTTATTTTTATATATTTTTTAGTTTGATTTTCTTTGTCGTAATTTATCGGCTGCCAGTCTTTAATTTAGCATCTGGCAGTTTTCGCCTCGTCAACTCTTGGGTGCTTCCGTAACCTGGCCGAACGTTGATGACGCGAAGTCATGGAAACATGGTACGTCAACTATAAGATGACGCGAAGTCATGGAAACATGGTACGTCAGCTATAAGAGTACCAAAAGGAGATAATCTTCTATGACGAGCTTGACTTGACACGAATGTCGTTTGGCGTTCGTGGACTCCGAATAGTAAATTAATTTTATTTTTTATTAAAAAATTCTACTCAATAATTTTCCGTACTTTTTGGTGTACACTAATATTTTTCACGGATAAGAAAGTATATTCAGAAGTTTTCCTGTTATTTTATTTTTAACTGCCATTTTTCACTAGTCTCAATAAGAATAAGCTCCAAATTTTATTTTGAAGGTGCAAGTTTATCAATCGGTTGGAGAGCGTGAACATTTCAGCAGTTTCTATTCAAAATGTCATACAATCTATTCAAATGAAAGTGAATGTTGGTGTATTCAAAAAAAATTCTGAGTTCATCACCTCGTGTCAGGTTGTCTAACGTAAAATAGGTGATATCTATGGCAACTAAAATTAAATGAATTTCCATTAAAAAAAATATTCTATATTCTAATTGGATGACAAGCGATTAATTTCACTCTGAATTCTGGGAAGGATCATACCCCCCCCCCCCCTCAGCAATTTTGGATTGGTGTCACTCCAATGGAGTTTAAAGAATGTTACAGGAATCATTCAGCAACAGTAAGAAAGGGACATTACAAATACAAATTCCTGCCCCAACATTTAGCATTAACTTTAATAAAATAATGATTTTATTCTTTTTATATACGCGTGTGTACCTCTGAAGGTTTACAAATACAGTTTTTAGTAAAAAACTACTATTATCATATTTATGTTCTAATATTAGTATTTTTTAATTTAGCAGTTTAAAAAGATTATCTATATAATAATACGCTATATATATTATCATGAAGCATGCATCAACTTTGGGCTCACTATCAGCATCAAGAAGAGCGAGGTAATGTACCCGCCTGCATCGGGAAAGCGATATGTTCAGCACGAGATCTCAATTCATGGAACAAACCTAAAAGACGTGGAAAAAATCACGTACTTACCCAATACCCTGTCAAGGATGGTACACATTGATAATGAAGTTGATTGAAGGATAGCCAAAACTAACACTGCCTTTGGATGTCTTCGATCCACGTAGATGAATTTGGCTGCAGACCAAACTTCAGGTATACAGAGCTGTGATTCTTACCATCCTGATGTATGCCTGCGAGACTTAGACCATATATGCCAGACACGCCAAGAAACTGAACCATTTCCACATGATCTACCTCCGTAGATTGATGAAAATCAAGTGACAAAACAAGATACCAGACACAGAGGTTTTAGCCTGATCAAACCTCCCGTCAGTATACACCATGCTGCAACAGTGTCAGGTTCATTGGGCGGGTCATATATGCAACAGTGTCAGGTTCATTGGGCGGGTCATATATGCTACATGTCAGGTTCAAGACTTCCAAAATAGCTCTTATACAGTGAGCTGGCCAAAAGCAAAAGAACCGTAGGAGGATAACGGAAACGGTTCAGGGACAGCTTGAAGGTGCCTTTCAAACAGTTTGGTTTGTATTCCGACTCGTAGGAAAACCTAGCTCAGAACAGATGTTCCTGGTGTGCTGCAACCCACAATGGGGCCACGATTGTAGAATCTGCATGCATTGAGGAATGCAAGAATGAACATGCTATTAGAAAAGACAGAGCAGTCAGCACCTCTGCTACAGAATCATCCCACAAGTGCTCTACAAACAGTAGATACTTCAGAGCTCGGATCGGACTGACGAGACATCTCCGGACCCACAAAACAACTACATGGTCATCTTCGGAAGTGATGGACGAACATCACATCATCACCTTTCACACACATTTTTAAAAATGAGATCATCCGATCAGCAAAAATGGTGATTAATTTGATGTCGCTAAGGTAAACAATTCCAACTTTACCGATTTTAAAATGAATTGTTCCAAAATCAAATTATGTTCTCCCGTCAACTAAAACAACACAATTTTACATGAATACATTTTAAAAAATGACATTCGTTTTATAGATTTGAAGAATATTTGGCTGACAATTATTTTTAAGGTAAAAAGAGAGAGAATATTTATTGGTTTATAAAAAAATTAAATTGTTCTAATTTTAACTAAATAAATAGACATTTCGAGTTATTAAATTTAAATAATATTTAGCTGACAATGACAATTATTTTTTACAGACAAAGAAGAAAGAATCATTTCTTCTAAATAGTATTGACTTAAACAGACATTTATTATTTTAAAATAATGTTAGTTTTAAGAGTAAATTATACAGATTGATGTAGAAAGCACCATGGAATTTCTACAGAGTCCCACTAGTCTAGAATAGTATGGCAACAGAGTAAGTATTTTAAATTTAAATCTAAATCTAATATTCATATTTTGTCAAATGTTGAATTATCTATTTATTGAATAAATTTTGTACTGAAATATAAAAATAAATTAGTATGAGTTATCTGCCCTTTGCTAGTTGGATGTGTGAAGTATCTGATAAAGGTATCGTCATCATCATCATCATCATCTGATTTAGGTATTTAAGGTGCTATGAATGTCTCAGATTCAAAATGTGTTATGTCTTTATGAAACTGTACGGACCCAAATTAATACGAAAATGGATACAACTCAACACTCTTTCCATTTCACAAACGCATCACATATTTTGAATTCTAACAACATTGGTTTGTTGAAAAAACGAGCAAAAACATTCTTTCCACCATCCACCAATAGAAGTCATTGTCAAGATACACCTGAAGATGGCTGGAGGTTACATCGGCCGAAACGTTGTGAGAATAAAACCCAAGATGAGACCAGTAGTCTGAACAATCCAAATAATACAAAGTTTTTGTAGCCATTATATGCACAGCGAAGCTTCTTTTTTTTTTTGCTAAAAGTTTTGTTTTCATATACGCTTTAACTAAAAAACACAAAGCAAAGTTTTCCTTCAATTATTATAATAATAAAAGAAACTTTTAATAATTCAAAACGAGGCAAAAACATCCGCGGGAACCTGCTGATTTCAAATATGCCATTGGTTTTGCTCGGAAATAACCATTGACAACAGATACATTGACAGACACACATACAGACATCTTTGCTTTATATATAGATATTGGTGTTAAAAATATATATTTAACTTTTTTTTTTTGCTTGTGGGGAAAAAGTCTTTTTAATGCGGTGATATTTTAATTTTTTTAATCAATGAAACACATTCTTTAAAAATTTTTTTTCTTTACGTTGTTTTATGGGATTATAAATGATTTTATTTAATTTGTTTTTGTATATTTTTTATTTATTAATGAGTGTTTGATGCTGATATCCAATATTACTTGCGTGTTTGTCTTTTTATATTTCTAAGCAATCTTGTAAGTATTTTAAATATTTTTCATTGGCAGAGGGTTTGAAATAGGACTCACTGCATTTTTGGGGTGATATTTTTACATTTGCTTTACCAAAAACATCCAGATTTTTATTTAGAGTACAATTATTGAAAAATAAATTATACAGATTGATATAGAAGGCACCATGGAATTTCTATTACTTGCGTGTTTGTCTTTTTATATTTCTAAGCAATATTGTAAGTATTTAAAATATTTTTCATTGGCAGAGGGTTTGAAATAGGACTCACTGCATTTTTGGGGTGATATTTTTACATTTGCTTTACCAAAAACATCCAGATTTTTATTTAGAGTACAATTCTTGAAAAAAATAATGAAGTGCCCCCCACCCCGCACTTGGTGACAAAAATACTTGTTCGGTTCTTATTCAGATTGATGCACAAATGAAATATGACAGTTCAAAATAAAATAACAGGAAAACTTATAGATATACTTACTTATCGGCAAAAGTATCTGTGTGCACACAAAATTTATGGGAAAATATCGAGTAGAATTTAAAAAAAAAAAAAATCAGTTTTTTTCTGATATGTCCAATTCTACGTTGAAGTGATGCCATTATGCATCTCAAAGATTATCTTTCTTCTTCTAATATGAAGACGCCATGCTATCTTGTGTTTCGGAGTTTGTTGAGTCCGAATAGTAAATTACTTTTATTACTAAAAGTCTACTCGATGATTTTCCATAATTTTTGGTGTACACTTATACTTTCACCTGATAAGTAAGTATATTCATAAGTTTTTCTGTTATTTTATTTTTTACTGCTATATTTGACTTGTGCATCAGTCTGAATAAGAACCTAATTTTCTTTAAATTAATTTTTCAATAATTGTGCACTAAATTGGCTAATCGACAATGATTTGGATAAAAAAAAAATTTTAAAGATACTTTTTTTTTTTTGTTTTTTTGGAAATAACTTTTTTTTAAGTTGTCGATCTCTATTCAAACTTAGTTTTAAAACGATTTCGTAAAATAGGTTTTTAAATAATTTGAATAAATTGTTTAAACCTATGAGTTTTAGTGCTCTTCATTTTTAGTATTTCAGCTTAAATAAGATTGTGATTTATATTTTTGTTGATTTAACTTACTTTGTTCATTTTTATCTTTTAGTTCCTTATAATTTTCAAGAAATTCTCATCAAATTTACCAAACATGGTTATCGAGTCCTTGGATTTGCATATAAACCCCTGAAACTCAACTATATGCGAGTTCAAAGAGTCACTAGGTAAGTAAACAAAACTAATTTATTTTCATACTTTTAGGTATTTTTTATATGAGAGTTGGTCAGTTGGTTACGCTTAAGTTTCTTTTAATAAACAATATGCAGGATACTAACACCTACAAAAGTTGGTCACGCTTAAGTTTCTTTTAATAAACAATATGCAGGATACTAACACCTACAAAAGTTGGTCACGCTTAAGTTTCTTTTAATAAACAATATGCAGGATACTAACACCTACAAAAGTTGGTCACGCTTAAGTTTCTTTTAATAAACAATATGCAGGATACTAACACCTACAAAAGTTGGTCACGCTTAAGTTTCTTTTAATAAACAATATGCAGGATACTAACACCTACAAAAGTTGGTCACGCTTAAGTTTCTTTTAATAAACAATATGCAGGATACTAACACCTACAAAAGTTGGTCACGCTTAAGTTTCTTTTAATAAACAATATGCAGGATACTAACACCTACAAAAGTTGGTCACGCTTAAGTTTCTTTTAATAAACAATATGCAGGATACTAACACCTACAAAAGTTGGTCACGCTTAAGTTTCTTTTAATAAACAATATGCAGGATACTAACACCTACAAAAGTTGGTCACGCTTAAGTTTCTTTTAATAAACAATATGCAGAATACTAACACCTACAAAAGTTGGTCACGCTTAAGTTTCTTTTAATAAACAATATGCAGAATACTAACACCTACAAAAGTTGGTCACGCTTAAGTTTCTTTTAATAAACAATATGCAGGATACTAACACCTACAAAAGTTGGTCACGCTTAAGTTTCTTTTAATAAACAATATGCAGGATACTAACACCTACAAAAGTTGGTCACGCTTAAGTTTCTTTTAATAAACAATATGCAGATACTAACACCTACAAAAGCCCACATCACTGAGCACGTGCTTTTAACTTCTAGCAAATGCCTGCTCGACAAATCATAGTTGGCGCTTCGGATCTGGTAAGTATGAATCTCTATCATTATATTAGGGGTGAGATGTAATGGGTGAAAATTTCAGATTCATGCGAGTAGTATTTTTTTGTGTTCATTTATACATAAATAACACTAAACAATCAAACATTTTGAAAATTTAAAAAAATTCACAAGGTGCAGGCCACTAGCTTTTGGCTATTTTACATTCATGAAAACCATTTCACAGCCTGAAAATGGTCCTAAATTAAAGTACTATATCAGATTAAACCATCTATATCCATTCATAGCTTTTGAGGATGTTTTAGGACCTGCAATGTCGCATGAAACCACTTTTTCACCGAAAAATGATGGATTTTGAGTCTCGTGGAGCCCTAACGGCTATTTTTGGCCTGCACTTTCTGAATTTTGCAAAATTTTCAAAATGTTTGATTGTTTGGTGTTATTTATGTATAAATGAACACAAAAAAATACTACTCGCATGAATATGAAATTTTCACCCATTACGTCCCACCGCTAATTATATATGGGATTGATTAAGCCTAGTGGGATGATTAAGCCTAGTGTTTCCCTTTTAGGAGGGGGAGCTGATTTGGTATTAAGCCCCGTTTGGATTCTATCCTTAAAAGTACAATAGTCACAATAAACAATAATGTATATGTTCATTCAAAGCTCCCTCCTGCCTTTAGAAACAATGGATATCCTCTGAACAAGAGCCTGTGCGATGAGTTTGTAGCGAAATAAAAAATTACGCAATCCCAAACTGCACATCACCTGGTTCGACTTTTCGTATGTCCAGTTGCAAGGAGAAATCCAAAATGGCCGCAATCAACATTGGTGTAAATAGAGAAGAACTGGTTTTCCTCTTTACTTGCTTCCCCACAAGAGCAAAGTTAGACACAAAGTCGGTTTTTAATGTAAGGAAAATCCAGCTCCCCAAAAAGGGCCACTCTGGATTGGAACAAAAATAAAAATTGCCTCAATCTAGAAAGATTTCTCCTTCGTTGACCGAGGACAGAATAAACTAAGTGTAGCATCAGAACAGATACTACACTTTGTTCCTAGCCAAAAGAGTTCCTTTACGATGGCTTCAGAGTCTAATCTATCCTACTTTTTCAATTACGGCTAGGGGAGAGAAGAGATGGGTTAATACCTTTTCTCAAGTATTAAAGAAAGTGACTTTTACAGCCACTTCTACTTTCAGACATATGGCACCTGATAATTCTAAATGTTCACTTATCTAAGTACTAAAGAGACTCAACATTGCTTAACTTTGATGATACTACAAGAACCATATTCTGGCACTAAATGTGGCCTTATGTGCCGTTGTGGTCACTCAGTGTCATATCTCGGATGATTCAGCGCTAAATGTAGTTCCATGCCATAAGGACCGCATGCATTCTGACTGTTTCCTCTGTCAATCATTTTATGCCCACGCTGTGTTTGGAAGATCAACAGAACTTTTGGTATTGACATAACTCACTTGGAGAGTAACTGGCCGGTTAGCAATTTCTCTCTGCTTTGGTCTGAGAAAGTGTTGTTTTAATCTATGTGTAGGCTATTTTATTTTACTGTGTCCGACTTAGGTTGTGAACAAGCAATCTGGAATAAATGTTTGCATACAAAAATGACGAAAACATTTTTGTATTTAAAAAAACATACTTTATTATAACTTTACTAACACTGTGGATGCATTCCTAACTAAAATATAAAATAGGCTTAGACACTCAAATTATACATCCTTTCCCATTTAATTCCACCTCAGAAACATCTCATACAAAAACACCTGTATGTCATATGAACAATCTTCCAATGAACTATAGGCATGCTAAGACTCATACTTAACCATTAAAAGTGTATATATTGTTTTTTTGTATAACTTAACACTAGTTATTCAAAATTCAGAGGTGTAACCCTTGCTCCTCCTAATGTGTACAAGATGACATCTCAAAATATTTCTAAGCAAAACTCAATATTGCCAGTCATTATTTGACACCAGTCATGATGTCATATAGGCTAAATGTTGAATAGAAATAAATTCAGATGAAGCAATAGTCCACACTTGTTCATAACAATGGCAAAAAGATGCAAAATATACTTTTTTATGGGAATCTGACAGCCAAATTTTCAACATGAAGAAACGCATCTTTTTTTTTTGGTTAACTATCCATCTCATTTTATATTGCATTTCAATTTAGTTAGACAGCAAAACTTTGAAAGATTTGTTTTTATCCTTGAATGCGTTGATATACAACAAAACAGACAACCTAACTTTATATATTTGGATAATTCGAACTACTGTCTATCTTAGAAGTTATTCTCACAACATTTCAGCTGATGTAACCTCTGACCTTCTTCAGGTGCATCTTGTCAAACTCAGAAGTCTGTACGAAATTTCGAACGGAATCCTTTATTTAAGCTACGTGGGTCGAGTGTTCTTGTTTTGTCAGCCAAAGCCAGGCAGAAGTCTTAAGTAATTCCTAATTGTATTCTTACTATCGCCCATACTGAGGATTGAACCTTCAACCTCCAGAAGACTGTCACTTAGAACTGATTATATACATTCATACTAGTAATACAATTATGAATTACTTAAGACTTCTACCTGGTTATGGCTGACGGAACAAGAGTAAACTACCCCCCGTGGATTAAATAAAGGATTCTGTTCGAAATTCTGCACAGATGTTTTGAGTTCAATAAGATTTATCTGAAGAAGGTCGGAGGTTACATCGGTCGAAACATTGTGAGAATAACATTCAAGATGAAAACCGTATTCTGAATAATCCAAATCATACAAATTATCGATCCTCATCGAAAAAGTTCTGAAACAATTCTATGAATATTTCCTCTTCTTCTAACCCTTTTTTTTAATCCCTCAACTTCTGTCAAACTTTTATTTACTAATGTGTCACCACTTATCAAGGCTAAAATCTACTCAAGGATTAGGTTTAATGAGTTGGATAGATTATCAGTTAAATGATGAAGAATATTATCAGAAGATTGAACATGGTGAATAGAATGAATAACATTTGATGACTGATTAGGTTTGACAGATTTTTATTGGCATTGGATTTCAAGATTACCATGTTTAATCCATGCCATAATCTTGTTGAAACACTGGTTCTTGTTTGATCATGAAGTTAAGTAACATTTAGCCTGGTCAGTATCAGATGGGTGACCATTTGGGAAAATAAGGTGCTGTGTGTGGGATTACGACGGCACCTCTCCAGAAAAAAACCCTGCAAGTTATGTTCATGGTAAGTGCTTGGCTGAGCTCCAATCCCTGCCTGCCCGCCCCCGTAAAACATTCACAGCAAGAACTCGTCTATCTACAACCACAGCAAAGAAATTTCCTTTCTCTCTCTCTTTAATGAAAACCAAACGGAACTTCCCTGAACAAAGTTTATTTTTTAGAACATCCCATCTGTGGAACAAGATGCCACGAGGGTACTTCCCAACCGACTACAACATGGTCATCGTCAAGTCTAATGTAAACAAATACTTGTTGAGCCATCCTTGTGAATAATCAATTCCTCTTAAATAATCTTCTGCTCATCCCATCCATTGTTTCAGGTCCTGTCGTGGTGTCGATCATCGTCCAACTGACGATCTCTTTAACCCTTAACCTTGAGTGACCCCTTGACCTTGACCTTAATAAGTGTTGACCCATTAGTAAAAAGAAAACAAAACAAAAAAGTAATGTCATCACTTCCCCTGGCCGGGATATACATATGACTAGGGGATCGCTTGTAAATTTAATATTCTCTAAAACCTTGGAGGAAGCTGGCTCAACCTGACTGGGGTGAATATCGCAGCAGGTACCATGATGTTGTAACCCCCCGGGGAAGCAATTTTGTGTTTGACAGATGAGAAACTCTATTCAATGGAAATTTGTAGTTGCAGTAATTTGTTATGTTTTTGTTGTTTTGCAGAGAGCAAGTTGAAAAAGATTTGAACTTTGTTGGATTGGTTGTGATGGAGAACCGGATCAAACCAGAAACAAAACCTACAATCGATCAGTTACATCATGCGGATATTAAGACTGTTATGGTTACAGGTAAGGGTTATATACCAGGGATGAAATCTGATCATTTCTTTTAAGACAGAAAAAAAAAAGTTGATTTCTTTTGTCAATTACACTCACATTCACTGATATACATAAATCACCGAAGTTAAGCAACATTAAACCTGGTCAGTACTAAACGGGTGACCATTTTGGTATACCAGGTGCTGTATGTGCTCTCCGCTTATCTCCGTATTGTCTCCAGTCGTCTTGTACTTCTTGCTACTGGAATCAAGCAGTGCTGATTCAGGAGAGGTGTGGTTGTGATTGTGCAACCCTTGCTTACAATAAGACACACAGCCACCCTTATAGGGTCTCAAGACTGAACGGAGGCCATGCATAAATATCTGTGTGACTAAGTCTTTTGATTAAGATGAAATAAAGACAGCGTAGATGTTATAGATCTTAAACCTACCTTCTCTCTTTTCCTGTCGTGCGTCTCTTTTCCTTATTTATAGACATCGCACATCGATGCCTAATGTGATTTCTGTTAACCATTACTCATCTAATGTAAGCTGTTTGCTTCTAAAGTTATGGTGGTCAGATTTTGATTTTTACCTAAAATATCCAATATTCATAGAAGCAAATTTGTGTACAAGGCCATTCAATATTTTACATAAATTTGCTGATTCAATTTTACAAAAACGAGTGGTAAAAATCTCGTCTATTTTACTTGTTCTTTTAGCAAATTTTGGATGAAATAGATTTTTGGTTTTAAATTGTTCTTAGTTATGAAATAAAATTGCAAATTGTCTTTTTAAAAAGTTTTAAAATTGACTTTTTTACTTTTTAAAAAGGGTGAGTTAAAGTTTAAGTTCAGATTGAATGGTTGTGTGTTGATAACACAGAGAGACCACAAGACAATTGACTATGATTTTTCTTTTTACTTCAATTCATCCAAAACAAATCACACTGCAATTGAGACGTGAGGGGCTACTGTGAATTAGAGGCCAGATTTATAAGGGCATCCTAAGTGGGGAGTTGTGCAGCAAGATGCTTGTTCACATTACATTTAAATTTCTGCAATTTGGTACAATCGTCGAAATGGGGAGCAGGAAGGAAATTCCAAAGGCAAGCGGTTTGAGGAAAAGAGCTATTAGAATAGAAAGCCTTCTGGCATCTGGGTACCTCTACCGTGAAAGGGTATGATTTTGCTGCTTGTCAAAGTTGTGGGTGTTCATGTTGAGGGAGTACCAGTACAACAAGTTCATCGGAGCACATTCCGTCGAAGTACTTGTAAAACAAGCACGGGGATGCAGCATTGCAGCGATGGGACAGGGTCTGGAGCTTGGTAGACAGTGTGGGTCCTATTAGATTAGAGACGCTTTTTTGGGGATTCTGTCCAAGAGAGAATTGACATGTGGTCACTACAAAGTTGAGAAACAGATAGTTGCTGCTCGCAGAAGTGAACATTTTTGGCCTTTTAAATGCAAAGGCA
Source organism: Sepiola atlantica (assembly GCA_963556195.1). Classification (NCBI taxonomy): domain Eukaryota; kingdom Metazoa; phylum Mollusca; class Cephalopoda; order Sepiida; family Sepiolidae; genus Sepiola; species Sepiola atlantica. The sequence goes on along the minus strand of OY744522.1, from coordinate 176,652,959 downwards.
ACGGCTGCAAATAGATTAAGAAATGACTTCTATGCAAATAAGTTGACTTTAAGACTGAAATTAAAATGTTGACCTTTAACCCCAAAACTTTAAAACAAATGTAAACACGCTTATAAGCAACAACTTTGTGAACGAATTTATAAAAACAAAAAAAAACGCGAAAGATCTGTTTCGGATGATTTCATAAACTATTAAATATTCTCATCTTGAGGACACATGCACTTGCTTGCTAATTTAAAGAATTGAAACAAAACATTTATTGAAAAGTTTGATTTAAAAAATTTTGGATAAAGGATTTTGATTTAATACTGTTTTTTGGGTTTTTTTTTCTTCCGATCATATCTGGTTGCAGGTGACAATATGTTGACGGCCCTCAGTGTTGCTCGCGAGTGTCACATGGTTGACAGTAACGATCAAGTCATCTTGGTACAAGCTTATCAGTCCCCGGAGAACAACAACACACCAACCTTAGAATTTGTCTATGCTGATGAAAAAGACCGAAAAGTTGAAGAGGTCACAACTGGGGTAAGTATTACATGACCTTAATAGACATTGCTAGATTATTTTTTGAACAAGTTGCCGGATCAGATCTTTTTTTATTCCTTTTTTCATGTAAATCGCTCCAGACAAGGCATGAAGCCACTTGATGTAAGGAGCGAAAAAAATAAAAGATGATTATAACATTGTTGCATAATAATAAAAAAGAGAGGAAGGTAGTATAACTTCAAGAAAAACTAAGCCTGAAAGAAACCCCACCACCAGCGTTCAATCCCCTGGACTCCAAACAGGCTAGCCAAAAAGGAATCCCTTCCAGAGCCCAATAAGGAAAGAAGGGATACCAAGGCTGGATGGCAAAAAAGTTTACCCATAAATTTACAGAACAGCAATAGCATAGAACATTTTAAGATGGAATAAGTTTCATTTAGAAATAATGGTAAAAAAAGGACATTTTTTTAAAATAAATGAAAATCAATAAGAAAAATTGTCTTTTAAAAATTAATTATAATTAATACGAAAAATTGTCTTTTAAAAATTAATTATAATTAATACGAAAAATTGTCTTTTAAAAATTAATTATAATTAATAAGAAAAATTGTCTTTTAAAAATTAATTATAATTAATAAGAAAATTGTCTTTTAAAAATTAATTATAATTAATAAGAACAATTGTCTTTTAAAAATTAATTATAATTAATAAGAAAAATTGTCTTTTAAAAATTAATTATAATTAATAAGAAAAATTGTCTTTTAAAAATTAATCATAATTAATAAAAAAAATTGTCTTTAAAAAATTAATCATAATTAATAAGAAAAATTGTCTTTTAAAAATTAATTATAATTAATAAGAATTGTCTTTTAAAAATTAATTATAATTAATAAGAAACATTGTCTTTTAAAAATTAATCATAATTAATAAGAACAATTGTCTTTTAAAAATTAATCATAATTAATAAGAACAATTGTCTTTTAAAAATTAATCATAATTAATAAGAAAAATTGTCTTTTAAAAATTAATTATAATTAATAAGAAGAATTGTCTTTAAAAAATTAATTATAATTAATAAGAAACATTGTCTTTTAAAAATTAATTATAATTAATAAGAAACATTGTCTTTTAAAAATTAATTATAATTAATGTACATGAAGAAAGAAAAGGTAGAACATTTTTCGATTGTATAGGTTTTAGCTGTAGCAGCATTACTACAAATGACAACAAGAAGCCATCATTAACAATATTTTTAATCTATGCTTGACTTCTAAGCTGGCCTCTGATTGGTGCAGGCATTTAATTTCATTTCTGGTTTACCCAATCAAGAACAAACTATCATGCATGCAGGGCATAGGCCCTGTGGTTATAAAAGACAACACTCACTACGATTCTTCCTCTTTTTGGCCACGTGATGGCACAGCTATCTGACTCATCCACAGCGCTTCTTGCAAGCCCCAAACTTCTCTTTTAGGATGCAAGCACCCCCCCCCCCCTCACCAGACCATCTAGCCCTAAGTTTGACAAAACCCAAGGATCCAACATGCCGACAGCCACACACATGTGGACTTAATATAACACACACATACACACATACCTGCTTACATTAACGACTTAATATAACACACACATACACACATACTTGCTTACATTAACGACCCTTACATATAGCAGCTGTGTTCCAAAATTTATGATGATCAGTTAATTAGTTTAGGATTGAATCCTATACATACAAATATAAACATGTGAACATACCAAAGTTTATATAAATAGAGATATATAAAACAAATGTAAACAAAGAAAATACAGATTGCAGTATAATTTCTTCTACTATCAATGGCAAGTTTGTTCTCAAACCCACCATTATCACTTCCTGCCATGTTTTTCTTAGCCGTCCCCTGCCAACTGACCCTGCTAACCTAATTGTTCTATATCTACTAACCCAAGAACTCTCATCCATTCTTTCAATGTGACAAAAAAAAACAAAGTCTTCTCCTCTGCACTCATCTCTCTATACTGTCCAGATATAACCTTCCTCTGGGGTCATTAGATCTAAGTTTATCTTTAAGACTCACATTACACATTCAAATCTATTATTCTCATATCATGTCTCTCCATGCAACACATATCCTCAACCCTCACTGGCCAGATTTCACTTCCATACATAATTACATTATGTATGCATGCCTGATAGACTCTTCTATTATAGATAGTAATGGCAGAAGTTTCCTGAACTTATTCTATCCACTCCTGACTCTTGCTATCATATCAGCACCAGTTCCTTCCTGTGCTCTAATGGTATCACCATGGTAAATGGTCGACCTCAATTGCTTCATCATTCAAATATACTTTCTTCACATGTGAATTCTCATCCATCTTCATTGTCTTACTCGCACACAAAATGGTTATGATATCTCAACTTACCAGTAATTCCCCTGCACTTCTTGTCTACTCAATACTTACAAGTACCACAAAATATTGAGTTGCTCCCAACTCCCTTTCAACTGAGCAGAGTAACTTTCCTATTTCTGAGGGCTTTCCAACATTACAACCACTGATCATCACTTTGGTCTTGATAACATTCAATCTCAAACATTTATTTTTCATATCTTTCACCTAAGTCTTTAATTTAGCAAGTTGACCTTCCATTGTTTCACAGACAAGTACTGAATCGTCAGCGTGAAGCATGTCTTCCGGACAGCCTGTACAAAACTCTCTGGACAATGTTTCTAAGACACAAATGAAAAGCAACGAACTCAGTACAGATTCCTGATTTACTTCCACTTTAACATTAAAGCTGTCACTACATGTGCTGTTAATTCTAACACAGTTTTTGAGCATTTATGTACATTTGTACATTGCTTGAATAACATCTTGCTTACTCCTAATTTACACAAATCCCACCAAACAACATCTCTTGGGACTCTGTGAAGAGTTTTTTTTTCAAATCTCAAAAAGCAAAATACAACTTCTTCATCTTCATCATCATCATCATCATCATCATCATCATCATCATCATCAGGCATAAAACCAAACTGCATTTCATCTATGCTTATCTGACTTATTTTCTGCTCACTTATTCCCTGAACCACTTTCATGACCTGATCCATCAAATTTAAGCCTCTCTAATTACCTCTATCCACAGATCCTCTTTTACCCTTGTCACAGTTTACAATTTTGCTAAGATCCCAGTCTTTCATAAGACCCCCTTCTTTTATGATCTATAATGTTAAGTCTGTGATCATATCAATACCTGTTTCACCCGCAGCCTTCAACATTTCTGCAACAACATTTGAGCGTCCAGCAGCCTTAACCTTCTTCACATTACTCGCAACTTCCTGTACCATTTCTTTCGATACTTATAGCTGGTTCAGATACAAAGGTTGTCCAAAATCTATCCCTCACCAGACAAAGAAAAAATACAAAACATTTATATGTGCTTCCAATTGTCCCCAAAGGTGATGGACAGAATTTAAAAATAAAAAAAAAAATAAGCAGGGAGTTGCAGTTTTCTGTGATTAATTTGTGTTTATTTTGTTTTTACTTATATTTATATCAAAAGCCAATACTTGCACACACACATATATAGTGTAAATTATACAAAATTGGCAATTATTATTTTATCTTTCTCTTTAGACTGGCAGCAATGCAAGTATTCGAATCGATGAAGAGAATCAACGAATCCATTTTGCAGTTACTGGACGATCATGGACAGTCATCCGTGAACATTTTCCAGATTTGTTATCAAAAGTAAGAAAATATATCCCCCCTGAATCCCACAATCTCTACCCCATAAATTCATTTGTGCTAATTTAGATATAATTATTTTTTACAATTATTTTTTACAATTATTTTTTACAATTATTTGTGTGCAAAATGAAAGTGGAGTTTATAAAAGTACTATGTTTTAGAAAAAATCATTAATATGTCCCAAAATCATACCATTGATATTTATGTGTATATATCTTGTCAAACAGATGACAACCGAATTAACTTGGTTTAAATTAAAGTCAGCCCAGAATGGTGGAATTTATAAATATATATATATATATATATATTTATATATATATATATATATATATATATATAAAACTCAATGTCTGTGTGTATTTGTGTGTGGGTGTGTTCCCTATATGAAAAAGGTTAGAGAATCTACATACAATCTAAAAGTGTATGCTTATGTAGAATTAATGGAAGTGTTAGGAGCCTATCAGGGCTGAATCACTTTAAAACTTCAAATATATTCTATTTTGATGAAATTTATTTAAATCATATGTCTAAAATCTTCTAGGGCGGACAATTGAAGTAGTCCAGAATCTCTACGCTACACTCTATGTGCCGAATATCTATGTGTCTCCGCTTCTAAGTGACCCACGGAGACAGAACCCTCTTAAAACTTCAAATATGTACATCTGATTTAATTAAATTTAAACCATATGTATAAGACACTAATTCAGAAAGTTTTTCAACATTCCAGCTTCCTCCGACTGTATTAGGGGGTGAAATGGGAGAAAAGGACCAGAAAAAAACAAAGTAAATAGTATGGTGTTATGATCATAGTGAAAAGGTACGTTGTAGTGATCCTTATAAAATCCCGAACAACGTTGGGTCTTCCTGCTAGTATTAACTATTCTACGCACTAATTATCCAAGTAACAAAAACAAATAGTAGTCAGAATGTTGGAAAGTTCAAAAGAAAGCTAAAGATATGGATCACAAAATATTTACCAGGCATCACTCCATAGTATATTTACTTGTAATTTGTTTTGCTTTTTTTTTTTACCAGACCGTTTTTATTTATTTATTTTTTTTAATATTATTTTTTTGTTCCAATCAAAGAGGAGTAGCTGTATTGATGAATACAGAATAAAGTCTGTTTTTTTTTTTTTAAGATGGTTGCCATTTAAAAATAATTCAGACAAAGTATTTTCTGGAAGGAATTAAATCGAATAACATTTTATCCTCTGTAACAACATGCTGCAATGGTCCCCAAGAAAAAACTGATGAACCAGAATAAAATATTGATTTTGTAGGAAGAATGCTGTCAATGACAAAGAAACGATAATGAAACCATTAGCGAAATCAAAAAGAGTAAATCTTAATTTCAAAGAAAATCACAAGTCCCTAATTACGCAATGCACACCTTAAGAAAATGAAAACTGTTTTTGAGAGGTTTTGATTAGTTTTTGGTCTAAAAGAATGAAAATAATAATGAATTTTACTTACCTTATGAAAGAATTGAAATGAGAAACATAGCTTTCTTTTATGAAGAATCTGATAGTCGATCAGAAGTGGATTGGGGAAAGGAAGAATTATGGATGAGGAGAGAGGATATAAAATCCAAAGACAGCGTAAGTAGAGGAGAATTTTTTCGCTCTTTCTGAAGTAAGAAGTCAGGTGATAGTTGAGAATAAGATAAGAGAAAGATGTTGAGTTATCTCCCTTGTATTGAGATATAAGACTTGTAACTCTTGGGGTATGGAGTTTAGAGTGATTTTCTTTGCTTGGTGTTTATCATTGCCCTTAAAGAAAGATACCGGTTTAGACAAACACATGTGGCGTCTGTGATTCGATTTATATTATTAACAAACTAACAAGAGAGAGGTATGGACAGATGATGCAAAAAAATATTTTGGTCTTTTTCGACGACACAGGGAAGTGTCAAAATGAATATATTTGCAGATGACACACAACATACAAATCATTTTAAGTAAAATCTTCCTAAATTCTTTCCTAAAATAATATCCGTCTTATCTTATATAAATAGAGATTTTGTCCGTCTGTCCATCAGTGAAAATTTTTAAAACGTAATAAATACATCTAATTTCGAAATATCAAAGGTCTTAACTATTTTTAGAAATGGAGAATATTGCATTAATAGTAAATAATAAATGTCAAACAAATAAAGCAGATGCCATGACAGGAAATCAAAACCGAAACCTTGAGATCTTCAGTCTGAGGTTCTACCAATTCAGTAACACTTCCATTGTCTTCCTTGGTAAATTCTACATAAGAATACAGTTTTAGATTTTATGTAGATTCGCTAACCTTTCTTTCTATAGGGAACTCACAAACGCACACACACATTTAGACTTTATTATAAATAGATCTTAAAACATTACCTTAACAAGATAATTATACCTTTGGCATGACGTCATAGATTTATGACTTATGTCATGTTTCAAAACATGAATTAAATCATAAGTGATTATAAAAAATAAATAAATGAATGAGTAAACATTATCAATAGCGTTGGAAATTATTTTAATCATCCAAAACAATTTATTTTGCTTTAACTACATATTGGCGTAAAAAAAATTTGATATTTAATATACTAACAAAATATGGGATTGGAGGGAACATGTTATTTCTAGTTATCTAAAATTTTGTTAATAAACCGTTTAATCTATTTTCCTTTTTCAGTTGGTTGTACGAGGCAAAGTTTATGCTCGAATGTCTCCAGAACAAAAAGCTCAACTTGTTGAAGTGTTGCAGTCCTTGGGGTAAGTCTGTAGTATTTTACTTATCAACAAAAAACAGTGGGTACCTTACTACAAAACTAAATCCATTAAAAAGAATGAAAACCGAAGTAAATTTGAAAATTTTCGCAATTAATCTTGTGGCATAAAATGACCAATTGATCAATCTGTAGTATTTTCAAATATTTCTTATTGAGATTGTTGTTAAAGTATTGAACATCTGTCACTGGGGTAGCGAAAATAAATGCTAGCTGGAACAATAACATCCAGTTAATTGACACAGAGAGACCTGACCTGAAGAATAATGTCCGGCTGATTGACGTAGACACCTCACCTGGCTGGAAGTATAAGATTCAGCTGATTTACTCAGGGACACCTCACCTAGCTAGAAATATAACATCCAGCTGATTAATGCAAGGACACTTCACCTGGCCGGAAAAATAGCATCCAGCTGATTGACGCAGGGTCATCTCACCTGGCCTGAAGAATAACATCTGGCCATTTGACACAGGGACACTTCATCCGGCTGATTGATGTAGGAATGCCTCACTTGGCTGGAAGTATAAGACTCGGCTGATTGATATAGAGACAACTCACCTGGCTAGAAGAATAACATCTGGCTGATTGACGTAAAGACAACTCACCTGGCTAGAAGAATAACATCTGGCTGATTGACGTATAGACAACTCACCTGGCTAGAAGAATAACATCTGGCTGATTGACACAGAGACACTTCATCTGGCTGGAAGAATAACATCTGGCTGATTAACGTAGAGACAACTCACCTGACTAGAAAAATAACATCTGACTGATTGACGTAGAGACAACTCACCTGGCTAGAAGAATAACATCTGGCTGATTGACATAGAGACACCTCACCTGACTGGAAGAATAACATTTGGCTGATTGATGAAGGGACATCTCACGTTTGTTTCCCTGTTCATACACGTCAAGGATACGTTCTCGACAATCAGTTCAACAGTTAGGTGGCCCTACTTCTGTCAGGCTGAGGTGTGATTCTGTGTAGTTCTAGACGATCCATCCTCCCAGGCTTTACCTTTTTCTCTTTGAGAAGGGATTAGTGCATTGCTAATCGCTTGAGGAGCCTTTACCGGCTGCTCAGCCAATTTTGTAGCCAGAGTGCACTTCCTCTCATGTGCTGGCTTTTTGATCCTCAGCTGACCTTGTGTCCAACCTCTTGAGGATGTAAATAACTTCTCTAAGACCGTTTTCCTATATACCTGTTAGGACACCTAACGAAAACGAATTACCTCCCTTGAACCATTTCAGGAGTTAAGAGATATCGCCCTTGAAAAAGGTAGTATACCTAGAGAGAAAATAAACACAGACCACAGCATCAGACACTTAATGTCAATTGCGTCCAGCGGAAAATTAATTCATTAATTCATCTGTGTTCAGTTTTAAATAAATCTGTTAAACGTTTCTCTTGATAGTTCATCCATTTATTTTACAAGTCATTATTTATTATAACCTAAATTACGAGCTTATAAAAATACCATAATCACATATAATACGTGCTAAAATATAATTTAGTTCTGTTTTAATTGTTCTAATTAGCCATAATTTGTAATTAACTCAAACAAATAACCCACATCTCCCTAAGCTATCTATCTATTTCTCTTGTCCCTGCTTACTCTATGTTGACTCAACCACTCTTTAATATTTCTTAATGTCTATGTGAGAATTTAAAGAGTTACTCTTTTTTTGCTGCTATCTAATTTACATAGTATCTGTTCAAAGCATAAACATGTATGCAAATTAGATTTTACTTCTATGTTATCCATAATATAAAAGTAAAGACTTATGAGTTATGCAAGAATGTCTTAACAGATCCGTATCAGTTTATAAATATTTGAATGAAATCAGAGTAGAATACATAGTAGAGATGGCTGTGACTCAACGGGTGTGTCTAGTATCTATATATGTATACTTCAAAGTGTACAGTAGGATTAGTAGGTATTACTTGACAGGGATCGCAACATACTATCTATATAATAAAGTAAAGTCGATTTTTCCTCCCTGCATTAAGACATAATAGGATAATAACTAAAACTTTCATATGCTAATCTTTCCCGCCATAAACACATAGTTTAAAGTCGTTAAGTGTTTTTGTTTGTTTTACTTTACCTAAGAATTCCTTTTCTCTTCTTTCACCATTTCAGATACTACGTTGGCATGTGCGGTGATGGGGCCAACGATTGCGGTGCTCTGAAAATGGCCCACACTGGAATCTCGCTTTCCGAGGCTGAGGCGTCTGTGGCATCTTCCTTTACCTCCAAAGTGCCCACCATTGAATGCGTACCCACAGTTATCAGGTAAAGTTCTTCCCTTTTAACACCACAACTAACCCTAACCCACAGTTATCAGGTAAAGTTCTTCACTTTTAACTATGATGCTTCTTCTCATCCCATGATTTTGGAACAAAAGTATTCATGCATATCGACCATGTGTGACCGGCATGCTTTGCCATCCATGATAGATGAGCCTAGATACATTTTAGCACTCAAAGGGCTAAGATTATTGAACAATAGAGATCAGTATTGAAAATGGTGTTGATTGAGAAAAGTATACCATGTGATAAAGACCTAGTGGCAAAGACGCTGTTGTATACCTCATAACAAAGTTCCAGTAGCGAACACATTGTTCCCAAGATCGGTATTGAAAACAGTGTTATTGAAGACCTTTAGTCTGGCTTAAAATATAAGAGTACATACTTATTCTGATGCAAACAATTCTGTAGAATTGCTTGCTTCATGTTAATTAGGTTATTCTTAGATGTTATTATGTGATATGATTCGAGAAAACATAGATTACATTTTTTTCGTGTATTGAAAGTGTATTTATTTGTCCTAATATGGACCATTTCAGTTTGAAATGATTATTCGTCTTTGTCAGTTCCCTGATCTACTTGGTTAAAGAAGTGGGAGGATTATTAGTCTTTGAGTTAGGCCTAGCCTTGAATGAGCATATGTGAGTTCTATATGTCTTTAAAGTTACAACCAGTAGCCCGGATATAGGATCGAGAATTATTTCCTATTACTACATTACATGTATACACTATATCTGAAATCATGCATTTCCTATCTAATGGACAGATATTGGGGTTTCTACAATTGCATAGGTCTTTGAATCTGGAGTTTGTAAGAGTGGGATCTTGAGTATTGTTATTTTTAACTATTTGTTGAATTTTAGCATTATTCGAACCTATAATGTAAGCCGCTAAGTTTTCAGAAGTTGAGAATGATAATTTAACCGTATTCTTGTTGATAATTTTACCTATTCTACTATCCCGATGACAATTTTTATCTATAATCCTATATATATATATACATTGTTTTGCCTGTGGCATAACAGATATAAATACTAAGGAATAATCATTTCCAAGTTCGAGAAGACACACCTGAAGAAGGTTACCGCTTACATTGGCCGAAACGGTGTGCACATAACGTCCAACATAAGAACAGTAGTCCAAATTATCCAATTAATACAACTTATCACACACACTGTATTAAAAACATTGCAGTACATAAATAAAATAATATTTTAAACTCTTAACTTCTAAGGGTTCTATTAGTGGATTATTTTACTATTAGCTTAAATGAAGCAATAACCCTACCACACACACACCTGAAAAATTGAAAATAATAGTTTGTCATCTAATCGATCTTAATTTATTAAATAAAAACAAATGAAATAACATTTGGGTGGGAGACACTGCTCTAAGTCCACCCAAACCGTTATTTAACTGATTTTGAGAGTGATTAACACTTAAACTGGACTTTAAGAATTATCGATTTTTTGCCAGCCTTAATATATATATATATATATATATATATATATATATATATATATATATATATATAATAGAGAATGGTAGTTTGCTTGAAGCATTGCTGGGAATAGTAGTAGTATGTTTTTAAAAGGCTGTGGGCAATGCAAAGTCCCGGGTAGGATGTAAGCTGGAAGGAACAAAAATAATAAATCGAATTCGAAAGTGGACTTACTATTTATTTTTTCTTAAAATCTTACATAACAGCAAGTGTGGTGTTGGCTGTTTGTGTGTTGTCCGGATGATTATTAAAAATCATTTATTTAATATTTCGGGAAAAGAAACTTTCCTTTGTCAAAAATAATAAACACCAGAGGAAAACTCCGTCTGTGCAGAGAATCGACCAAAATGGATGCCAGAAGCCAGAAGGATTATATCAGTATAATGTTTTCGGGTGTGAAGACAATGTAAGGGGAATAACTCTGTCTGTTATTAAATCGGGTCTTTAATGCGAATTAATTTATAGATTCAGTCGGTAGAAGTCTGTGTATTAAGTTATTATTTATATATATATATACATATATATATACATATATACATATATATATACATATATATATACATATATATATACATATAGGTGTCAAAACCATTTTGTTATAAAATATGATAATCTTTCAAGTATGACATACCTTATATCCCTTTGCTTTATGACGGTAAACAGCCATCTTAGACCTCCTATGTAATTAATATAGGTAAGCAGTATATCTAGTAACAATAACATTCAATATTCCTTAAATAATTCAAAAATGTCTGTTCTTCATCTTTGCTATATAAAAAAATCTTTTGTATATTTTTTGCAGACAAGGTCGAGCATCTTTAGTTACGACATTTGGAATCTTCAAGTACATGGCCAGTTACAGTTTGATCCAGTCGACATCTGCTCTTGTTCTTTATTGGGTAAGTAGTTTTATTCTCTCCACCTTTACTTGTCATGGCTAACCTCTCTCTTTTTCCTTTCTCCTTTTAATTTCTCTCCTAATCTCTATCTCTCTTCCCTTTGTCTTTTAGCCTCTTTCTCTCTTCTCTTTCTCTTCTGGGCTTTTTCTCATTTCTCTTCTCCTAACCTCTCTCTTCCCTTTGTCTTCTAGTCCCCCCCCTCTTTCTCTCTCTCTCTCTCTCTTCTCTATTCTAGCCCATCTCTCTCTTTTCATTCTCTTCTAGCCCCTCTCTCTCTCTTTTCATTCTCTTCTAGCCCCTCTCTCTCTTTTCATTCTCTTCTAGCCCCTCTCTCTCTCTCTTTCCCCTCTCTCTCTCTTTCCTCTCTATTCTAGCCCCTCTCTCTCTCTTTCCTCTCTATTCTAGCCCCTCTCTCTCTCTTTCCTCTCTCTTCTTGCCCCTCTCTCTCTTTCCTCTCTCTTCTTGCCCCTCTCTCTCTCTTTCCTCTCTCTTCTTGCCCCTCTCTCTCTCTTTCCTCTCTCTTCTTGCCCCTCTCTCTCTCTTTCCTCTCTCTTCTTGCCCCTCTCTCTCTTTCCTCTCTCTTCTAGCCCATCTCTCTTCTCATTCTCTTCTAGCCCATCTCTCTTCTCATTCTCTTCTAGCCCCTCTCTCTCTCTCTTTCCTCAATCTTCTAGCCCCTCTCTCTTTCTTTTTCCTCAGTCTTCTAGCCCCCCTCTCTCTCTCTCTTTCCTCAATCTTCTAGCCCCTCTCTCTCTCTCCTCACTCTTCTAGCCCCTCTCTCTCTCTCCTCACTCTTCTAACCCATCTCTCTCTTTTCGTTCTTTTCTAGTCCCTCTCTCTCCTGGCCCCTCTCTCTCTCTCTTCTCATTCTCTCTTAGCATCTTTCTTTCTACTCTCTTTATCTCATAGCCCCTTTCTCTCCAATCCCTTTATTTCCTAGTGTCTCTCTCTCATCTTCAGATGCATCTTGTCGAACTTGGAAATCTCTACGGAATTTCGAACAGAACTCTTTAGAGTCTTAAGTAATTCGTAATTGTATTCTTAGTATTGCCCATACTGAGAATTTAACTTTCAACCTCCAGAAGACTGTCACTTAGATCTGATTATTACTTAGCACTTTTTTCCTTTGCACTCAGGGTTCTTGCAGACATTGTGAAGAATAACACTAACAGCCGAGATGAGAACAGTAATCTGAATAACACAAAAAACTAAAGATTGCTTTTTTTTTTAATTTCAAACAGCTAAAAGAAAACAAGTGTATGTAGAAAATTTTTAAAAATTAATAAAAATAAATAAAAATATAAAAAAAATAAAAGTAAAAAACCTAACTTATAGTCACTGATTAGATTAGAATGTATGTATAAATAGGCTAACTGATTTGTAAGCCATGGCAGTAACTACTTGGCTATGACGGATAATAATTTTGTAGAAGTTTGTATTTACCTCCTTACCACCACAGGAAGACATGTGCATGCACCCTACAAAAAATGTTCCATTGGCATTCCCCAGGTAATTCACAATAAACTTTAACCTCTTCCCAAGGTAATTCACAATAAACCCTAACCCATTCCCCAGGTAATTCACAATAAACCCTAACCTATTCCCCAGGTAATTTACAATAAACCCTAACCCATTCCCCAGGTAATTTACAATAAACCCTAACCCATTCCCCAGGTAATTTACAATAAACCCTAACCCATTCCCCAGGTAATTTACAATAAACCCTAACCCATTCCCCAAGTAATTAACAATAAACTAACCCCTTCTCAAAGAGAAGGTAAAACCTACAAGAGTGGACCTCCTACAACTATACCTCAGTCTGACAGAAACAAGGTCACCAAAACACAAAAATTGCTCCGACTGGTTTGAACAACACCAGTTCATAAGTGGAATATGTATTTAGTCATTGAACGTTCATGAAAGTCATTTGTTTACGAAGTAATGTAATCGTGATTCTAGATACATGAATATTTACTTAAAACAAATGTTACTAATTATTTATTCCATGTTTGCAAGTAAGTAAATACAATGATGGTTGTAAGTGTGTATATGAAAAGTTTTGCCGGTTTGTGAATTCAGGTTAGTTAACATATACCGACCGAAAATTATGTTGTGTAATTCTATTTAGTTGTATATCCAAGCAATAAAATACAACTAAATTTGTAAAGATGCATGGGGAAATAGCAGACAATGTTTGGTTTAAGATCAATGAATATGTACGTCTGCAGAAACTATTGACAATCAAGAGGAATAATGTTCCAATAAAGTTTAGAAATGTGTATTTGAAAATTTAAATCATAGGCAATCAGAAGCCGTAGTATGAAAGCGGCGTATAGAATTACTAACATTAAAGAGAAGTAATTCTAAAAGAAAAAAAAATCAATGTAATATCTGTCAACCTGTGTTTAGTATCAGTAGGTAATTGTCTCTTTTTATCTATGGCTGTAATTAAAGATGGCTACCATAAGTTAGGTTCCCAGCATGCAAACATTTTAGTGAAAATGACGGGCACATCCATAAGTACAGATGAAGTAAGTATGTTTTTATTAATCTGAAAATAATCCACTATGTCTATTATTATTTGTTAATTGAAACACCGATTGCCATGGCTAATATAACCCTACCTGAGAGTCCAACATTCAAACTCCTTGGTCTAACGTTCACAGCTAACATGAATTGGAACAAATACATAGACGATACTGCCAAGTCTGCTGCAAAGAAATTTGGCTCCCTTTATCGACCTAGAAAACTTCTCACACCTGATATTATCCTATATATCTACAAAGCCACCATCCGCCCAGGCATGGAGTATTGTTGTCACATCTAGACTGGACCATCAACCACTAGTCTCTTAGACAGGTTCCAAAAAAGAGTCTCTAATCTAATAGGTCCCACACTGTCTACCAAGCTCCATCCCCTGTCTTATCGCCGCAATGTTACCTCCCTGTGCTTGTTTTACAATGAACTGTGTTCCGATGAACTTGTTGCACTTGTGCTCTCTTAACGTAAATACCCCCCGTCCAACTTACAATAAGCCGAATCCCACCACTTCACTGTAGAAGTCCCTAGATGCTGAAAAGCTTTCTACTCTAATAGATTCTTTCCTTAAACTGCTTGCCTTTAGAACTCTCTCCCTGCTCCCTGTTTCCCGATTGGGTCAACATGCAGGAATTTAAATGTAATGTGAACAAACATCTCACTGTATAACTCCTCACTTGCGATGACCCTATAAATCTAATCTCTAATTCTCCGTAATCACTTACGTCTGAGTGGCAGTGTACCTTGTTTGTGGTGAATATAAGTAAAAAAAAAAACAAAAAAAAAACAAAGGAAAAATTATATGGTTATTATTATGCTGAGTAAATTTAGCGTGTCAATAAGTACGGATGAAGGATTTATTTATTTATTTATCTGAAAATAATCTATTATGTATATTACGAGTGTACACTTTCCATCAAAACTGACGAAAAAAAAAATTCTTCGCCAGTGTTCGCACTAATATTCATATAAAATAATGTCTGAATCGGTGAAGTCAAACAAACGAAATAAGAAAGAAAGAAAAGGTCTGAAACTGGAAAGTTTTAAAAAAAAGGAAAGAAAAAACATAAATTGGTCTACAGAGCACAAATAAAAAAAAAAAAGAAAGAAAACATCTCATAATTTAAATAGATTGGAAGCGGGTGGGTGGTCTGACTTGCTATTTGCCTTCTCAATTCTCTTAAATACTTGGATAAACAAATGGATTCGTCCAGCAGTTTTTTTATTTGCTAACTATTGTGTGACCGGAAAGGTGTATATATCTATCTATATATAATATATATATATATATATATATATATATATAGTAGTAAGTTTTTGAAAGGCTGTGGGCAATGCAAATTCCGGGTAAGATGCAAGTTGTAAGGAACAAAAACAATAAATCGATCGAATACGAAATATCACTTACTATTTATTTTTCCTAAAATCTTACATAACAGCAAGAGTGTTTTTAGCTGTTTGTGTGATGTCCGGATGATTAAAAATCATTATTTAATATTTCGGGAAAAGAGACTTCCCTTTGTCAAAAATAATTAAACCAGAAGAAAAATTTCTCCGACTGTGCATAAATTTTTCTTTTGGTTTAATTGTTTAATTTATTGTTTTTGTTCCTTACAACTTGCATCTTACCCGGAATTTGCATTGCCCACAACCTTTCAAAAACTTACTACTACTATACCCAGCAATGCTTCAAGCAAACTACCATTATCTACTATATATATATATATATATATATATATATATGAGGTAAGGTACACGATAAGTCATGAAAATGAAATGCAGTGGTAGACAAAATGTGTGAAAAATGAAGACGTTCATGTTAGCGAACGAAACCGGTCAAATCTCTTGTTTTTGTTTTTCTCCTGCACTTTAACCTGTTTTCCGTTTGTCATTTTTCACACACACACACACACACACACACACACACACACACACACACACACACATACACACACACACATATATATATATATATATATACAGTGATTGTTCAAATTCCAATGACCAAAAGATCAAGTCTTGAATAAAATCATTTATTTTTATTTTGAAATGCAGCCATTAACCTCATTCACTCGCTATTCATCAGATACCTAAATGAAAGGCATATATAAAGAGTCCCATCCAGCACAGAGCTCGTGGGGGCAAAAAACCCTAAAAAACAAAAAACAGACAAACAATAGGAAGCAGATAACACTCAAAATGCTCCCCCCTCCCGCCAATAGGATGATTGAAATCCAATCAGACCGCCATCTGGCAATAATTGCTCAGAGCTACGAATTAAATAGCTATAAAGAACACCAACCTGATTGAATTAGCCTTTGTTAATTACAGTTCGATATTAAATTGGATAATTATTATTGTTATAATTATAATATATATTTATTATTGTTATAATAATTATAATATATATATTTATTATTGTTATAATAATTATAATATATATATTTATTATTGTTATAATTATAATATATATATATATATTATTGTTATAATTATAATATATATTTATTATTGTTATAATAATTATAATATATATATATATTATTGTTATAATTATAATATATATATATATATTATTGTTATAATTATAATATATATATATATTATTGTTATAATTATAATATATATATATATTATTGTTATAATTATAATATATATATATATATATTATTGTTATAATTATAATATATATATATTATTGTTATAATTATAATATATATATATATATATATTATTGTTATAATTATAATATATATATATATATATATTATTGTTATAATTATAATATATATATATATATAGTATTATATATATATAATGAAACAATGGTTTAAAAGTATGTCTAAATACCCTTTCTAATTCAAATTGGCGCAACCTCGCCTTCAGACATAACGTTATTTTCTGACCCAAAAGTCCATTACTATGACAATGAAGAAAAAGAGGAAGAAAAAGAAAAACATTCTTCGGCAAAGAGAATTATAATTCTCGAAAGCTAAGATTAAAATAAATTTTATTTATTTTGACACTACACATTGTTATGGTTTAAAAAAAAAAAATATATAATACTATTACGAAACAATGGTTCAAAAATATGTCTAAATACCCTTTCTAATATATATATATATATATAAATACATATTGGTTTTTATTATAGACTTAATGAAGGAAATAGAAAAATTATATTTTATTATTCTTTTACTGCTGAGTAAATCTAGCAGCGAAGAATGTCTGGTAAACGGTGTCAGAAAAAATAACGACTTGGACAGTCAAATTAATATAATAATTCTTAAGTAAAAGTACACATTTAAAAAAAAATCGTTTTAAAGAAAGACAGGGTACAACTGCTTTTTAAAATCAATGCGTTAATTAGATTAGAATTAACATACGATTAAGAAAACTATTGTTCAGGAATTTTTAATAACCAATTGCATCATGTAAAAATCTTTTCATGATTAGTAACAATCAGTAGCTTGCATCAATTCATAGAAACAACATGGTAAATAGTTGTGTGGAAAGGAAGTACTTTACTTAGTATTATGAGGTAAAAGTAATGTTAAGAAATCTATATAATAATATATTAAGCCAATTCTATGTTCGTATTATAACCCCGTTTTTAAAAGATGGGATCATTCGAAGATGCAATGCAAAAAAAAATATATTCTATATTTAATCTAATGTCGCTGTTGAAATTCTAACTAAAATACACTTTCTTGTCTTTCGGGCTCTGCTCCAAAGTACAGTATATATTCCGTCCAAAGATGGTACAATGATATTGTGGGGTCTGTGTTTGTGCCGGGCATCTATAGAATGGAAATGTGTCATAAATTTCTACAAGGAATTATGAGATAGACCCCCATAACCAGATATATTCTGAAACTGCATTAACCTGATTACTTAGATAAGTATGTTTCCGTTTGAACAAAAGTGCTACAATAATATCATGGGGTCTGCGTTCATGCAGGATATCAATATAATGCACAGCAGCAATATACAACAGGTGAAGGATACACCTGTGATATTTCCATGTGATATGCAAGTAGGTTAATATTATTTTTAACGTGTAATTGTTTATCTGCAACTGGACATAAAGAGAGCAATGTAAAAATTTCTTTTTATCAATTTAGTAAATGGCTGGGGCTGTTTTTTGGATTGGCTTTTGTTTTAAGCAGGTCGTATGTGGATATTTTCAATCTTCTCATAGCATTCATTATCATTCAGCTGCCAATCCATCAATCTCATTTACCGTTATCCTTGAGTTGATTTTTAGCCTTGATAAGTTGTGACTTATTAATGTAAAATAAAATGTTCATAAAATGTCATGAAAAAAAAAGAAAAAAATTCGATTTATTGCTAAAGTTGCTTGAAAAATGGTTGGATCATTCTATCGCTCCAGAAAGTATCTGACTCTTGATGCAATTCTTTACTCATATAAGAGTTAGATATATTCTAAGATAAGGTACTGCTGCCACATCTGAGGAGGTGCCACTCGTAGCACTTTTTTTTGCATTGACAGAGTTCAAAATCCACTTCGTATTCTAGTGAAGGGTAATCTCTTTTGTTCTTTACAGCCTCTTTCTCACAGAAGAGACCTTGCTAGTCTTTCTCTGCTCTATCGCTATTTCCATGGAAGGGACTCGACTGAGCTTCAATCTCTGGTTCCTCGTCGTAAGATATTCACAGCAAGAACTCGTCTAACTATCACCACTGCAAATAACTTTTCTTTTCTTCATCCATGTGCCGAACTTCAAACAGAATTTTCACTAACAGAGTTTCTTTACAAGAGCTTCCGATCTGTGGAATACGTTGACACAAGTTTGCTTCTCTGAAGGTTTCAACATAGTCATCTTCAAATTGAATGTCAATAAACACTAAGTCCTCAAAAGAATTAAAATTTTATCCATTCTATTATTTTCAATCCTCTCATAATATTCATCATCATTCACCTGCAAATCTATCCATCTCATTAAGCCTTATACTCGAGGGGCTTTTAGTCTTGATAAGTGACTTACAAGTCAAAAAAATATTTTTTAGGCAAGTGTGTTTGACCAAATCGATATCACAAGTGTTGAAATCTGCTGTGTGAGTTAATATCCTATCACATCTATCACATTCAATTACACACTAATAATATTGGGAAAGGTATTAACCCACAATCACCCCCTCCATCTATAGGTAAGATAGAAACTTGTGTTCACTAACTCGTTCACACTAGATATTGTTTCCTGACATTAGATAATTCAAAAGCGTTTATATGCCGTAAAAAAAGACAAACCAAATATAAGTCTTTTACCAACCTTCAAGAAAAAAGTCCTTTTCTGAACGTTATATTTTTGACCAATTCTTTTTCTTGATTTCAGATTTCTGCCAATTTGACAGACTTTGAATTCCTTTACACAGATTTATTCCTTATTTTAACTCTGGGAATCACATGTGAGTGTTTCTTTATCTTTCTTATTTGATCAACTCAAATTTTATATGTATAGGGTGACCCAAATTAAATGCCCCTCATCTATTGAATTGTTCATAAAATTCACAATACTTTCTGCAATCCTACCATATTTAATATAAATAAACTTCAGTCGATGCTTGACTTGTCCACCAAGTTTCAGTCATGAATATCCAACAGTTTTTGTCTTATCGCTGTTCAATGATTAGCACACTTGGATATAGCATGCAAAATTATCAATAACTCTGCCACTTCTTTCTAAGCACTGTCTTGATTTCGGCTGTGATGGCCCTCTTCAGATTGTTTTAATAGACATTATCTTTGAGATCACCCTATAGATAAAAGTCAGGAAAGGGGGCAGGTTATGGTCCATTCAGAATCACATCTTTTACTGATGAGACAATAACCAAGGTATCATCATGGAACTGTGATAAAACAAAGACTGTTGAACATTTATAACTGAAACTTGGTTGAACCAGTTGGACATAAACTGCTGTCATATATGACTGGATGGAGTCTAACAGCGTTGTGGATCGAGAAACAACTATACCAGCATCATTTGAGGCTTTAGAAATAGCAAATCGATTGGAAATAAAAATCCTATTCAGTGCCTCTCTCCCACCACCACTTTTAACTATTTGTATATTTAATCTGACTCTGTTCAATAAATGCTATTCTTGACAAAGTTTCATTAAAAAAAATGAAATATTGAATAAAAATAAGCATGATTCTATTTTAATTTTTCCTGTTTTATTTATTCTTTGCTTATTACCTTATTCCTATCTGTACCTGCACATTCTGTCGGATCTTCCTTTAAATAACTTTCTCACACACACACACTATATATATATTTCTTTTCTGTTAAGTTGAAATGGTATTATTGATTAAAATATGAACTGCCCAAATAAGCATAATAAAAAGCTGACAACCATGACAACAATTGTTTGTTTCTTTTTTTTCTAAAGTTGGCCGAACAGATGCTTATCCTGAAATTACAAAAGACGTACCTGATGTCAGTCTCATAAGTGTGACTCCAATTTTGTCACTCATCATACAAACAGTAATCCAGGCTGGCGTGCAGGTTTTCTGTTTCCTCAACGTCTATCAACAGGTTTGGTAAGTAAACAAAAAATCAATAAGCATAATTATGAGATTAAACCCAAAAGCTTCATAATGTGAAGGTTGCGAGTTCAATCTTTGTCTAGAAGTGTTCATTTTCATTTTTAATCACACTCAAAATTAAATTAAGGCATTTAATGTCTATTTACGTTGATCAATAGTCATTTTCTTAATAAGTTCATTTTGTTTACATGTAGTTTATTTAATTATAATAAAATATAACTATAGTTAACCAAACCTATACTTATTTTCTATATCTTTTAATGAAGAAAATTTCTTCTAATTTCTAAATGTCATCTAATATATCCTACACTATGGTCAATCCTACGATCAAAAGTTCATAGCGTAGGAGTTTTACTGTACTATGTACTATTTATAAATATATACTATCTATATAGATATATACTATAAGTTAATAAGTGATGAGAATAAAAATTGGGTAAAATGAAATATTTATTAAATCGTCAATAGTTCAAAATAAGGGTTATATATAAAAAACTATTTTTCATTCCTTAAACCATGGCTTTTCAAAGATGTAGTCTTATCAGAGGAAGTTCAACAAATAAGTCAGTAAAATAAAATTTACTATAATGCCGACATTTGAAAAAGTGTAAAAATATAAAATAATGTAAAAGATATGAAAGCAAAGAAAATCACTGTTGAAAAGGTGTATAGAGTATGTATAAACAAATCTAAGGATTCAAGCATGGGGTAAGTTTCGGGTTGTGGGTTGAAGTGTTTCAGACATCCGGAGTTGTAGAAATTTCCAATTCAAGGAGATAGAGATATTCAGATCCTAGAGAAAAGTTTGTTTGTAGTGATGTGAATGCTCCCCAAAAAGGTACATAAATATCTGTCCTGACGGAATTGGTAAAAAGTTGATGAAGTCAAAAAGAAGGCGTCTCAAAAGCCATAATTAAATTTCTTCCTGGGCTTTAAGAGAGAATCATTGTGAATATAGAACGAATGGGAATGTGTTTAATTCAATCAAAATTTTGATTGAATTAAATGCATCCCCATTCGCTCTCGGTCTGAATATTCATCAGTGTAGAGATAATTATTCAAACCGGTCGCAGGATTTGAAACCCCGAAACAAGAATCATATTTTTAACCCTCGCGGCTACCATGAACAACTACATGAATCGGTGAGAGCTTTAACTTATTGTACCGAGCTGGTAAGAGTAGGTAATTGATGAGAATAAAAATTGTGTAAATGCAATATTTATTAAATCATCAATTGTATAAAACAAGGGTTATGTATAAGAAAAACTAATTTAATTCCTTAAACCATGACTTTTCAAAGATGTAGTCTTATCGTCAGAGGAAGTTCAACAAATAAGTCAGTAAACTAAAATTTACTATAATGCCGACATTTGAAAAAGTATAAAAATATAAAAGAATGTAAAAAATATAAAAGCAAAGAAAATCACCGTAAAAAAGGCGTATCGCGTTCGTTTATTTGTCGG
This sequence comes from Sepiola atlantica, assembly GCA_963556195.1. NCBI lineage: Eukaryota > Metazoa > Mollusca > Cephalopoda > Sepiida > Sepiolidae > Sepiola > Sepiola atlantica. Next base: position 176,630,676 of record OY744522.1, on the reverse strand, counting down.
TGTCTTATTGTATTACTTTGTTTTATCTTGCCCTTCCTTGTTCCTGTCTGGTGATTATAATTGTAATCTCATTTAATTTTTGTATAAACTCGTCTACTTGTTCGGCCCAAACAGTGTTAAAATAAATGAGTAAATAAAATTGATACATTTCTTGCTTTAGACTTCTCATCCAGCATCTGATTGACAGGAGGTGATGTGATTGGCTTGGAGTATTCTTCACATTCATTTTTGAAGGCTTGTAGTGTGGAAACATAACTTCGAAACTCAAAGTACTTGAACAATAAAAAAAAATGTAAAATCATTTAAACATCTAATTATAAGAATGGAAGTTGTATGCAACAAATTACAGAAACAAAATGTATGAAAGTTGTATGTTTTCTTGTGCTTTTTGTACTAATGAGTTACCACTAAACAAGGCCAAGAAGCCACTCCAGGATAAGAGTTAATAAGTTTGTCGGGTATATGATAAGGCACCACCTTGAAAGGATTGGAGACGATGAGTTAAACTGGGCAGAATTGGAGTATATTTAAGAGAACCACTCGACAAGAATTTGTTAACATTGGACTTGAAGACGGCCATGTTGTAATCAAGTGTTCACTGTTTCCTCCATGTGCTGGAGGTGTCACGCCCCGTCTCTTCCTCGCTGCTATCGTCTGCTGCTGGTATTTCATCCTATTCTTTTCAAAAAGTTTGCTGCTTTCAAAAATCGCTTTTCTCCACCTTAACCTATCTACAGCCACCTCCTCCCATCCCCCAACATCAATTCCAAAGCACTTCAAATCGTCTTTGAGACAATCTTTGAATTGCTTACGAGGTTTGTGCTGTGGACAAGTATTCCCAGTTAGTTCCCCATAAATCACCTGCTTGGGCAGTCTGTCATCAGTAAGACGAATAAGATGATCAGCCCAACGAAGTCTGCGTTTCCTTATACGAGACTCGATGCTTAGAAGAGCAGCTCGTTCCAACACTTCAGTGTCAGGGGTAAAGTTATCCAAACGGATGTTAAGCAAGTGCCTAAGGTAATTCTGCTGGAAACGTTTCTAGCAGGTGAATATGAGCTCTGTAAGTGGTCCATGTCTCACAAACATATAGCAAAGTTGATACAACACAGGTTTCATACACAGAGATCTTAGTTTCCAGCCTGATATTACGTGGTGTCCCGCTTCTCCAAATGACCGAAAGGCACACCAGCCTGTTCAGTATATCCATTTATCTCAACATCCAACGACCCGTTCCTCAAAATAACACTACCCAGATACATAAAACGATCCATTACAAACAGTTTCCTGATATGGTTTTCCAGGGGCTGGGGCAATATATGTGAGATATATATATATATATATATATATATATATATATATATATATATATATATGCATACAATTATTACGTTATCATTTGGTCATTTTGGTCAAATCTGTTAATAAGCCAATCAAAATGCTTGAAATACGAATTACTAATGGTGAATCAAAAAATGTGTCTATTACTACATTTGTTCTGAAAATTAATGAGTGACAGGAAGAGAATTTTCGACTGTAAGAGAAAAGCTCTTTGTCTCTCCTCTAAATATCACTAATCAAAAGTAAAATATACATCAGGATTAATAGTGTATACAATAACATTGATTGAAAATACTTTTCTTGTAAAGAACATAGCCCAATGTTTGTGATACACAACAGGCAAAACAGAATTAAATAGTTATCTTGTATGAGAAAAGCTATTAAGTATTTATATACAACCATTTTGGCTCACTTTATAGATAAGAAATTTCTCTGTTTAAGCTTTTCATGCTTTTTCCATCGAATTCAGACATAAAACAAACACTAATTATGAATCTCTGTAGATCATTTATTACAAACAACCGTTGAGACTAACATGCTTCTCTCTCTCTCCTTTATTTTTGTCAAAATCTGTTATCTATAAGCTCATTCCGATCCTGGAGGGATAGAAATTTCTGATGCTTTCCATCATTTGACTTAAATCAGAGTCCAGTCCGAAAGTGAACTACATTGGCCATGGTAATAATGATCCAGATAATATTCTCTGGAAACTGAATAGGCATCATAATATTTAGCAAATGGAACTTTTGAATCATCTTTTGTAAAGAGCACACACTCTGTGGAAGCATTGCTATTTAATTTTTAAGAACTGTACAGCTCTTTCCAGTTTAAAAAAAAAATTAACTTAGCTACTATACAAATGAAAAATTCCATGAACGAATCAGGAAATTCAAAAAACGAATTCCAGTTTAAACAAGAATATGTGTCAGTCGTGAGACTGCCTACCTCCTGCCTGACAACACAAATATGGGCCAAAGTCTTACCTGGGCCTTACTTCTCCATATTGTACAAGGTTTTCCAGAACTGATGCCATTAATAACTCAAAAACTATTTATCTGATCAGCCTGCAATTTGGCATAGTGTGTACTATTATCAAAGAGCATCAAATCCATACATAAAATTTGGAAAATTCGGAAGTTGAAATTCGGTAAAAATTTCGACCGTGACCAAACGTTTCAAAATCAAGGGCACATAAGATGCAGTAGCTAATCTCTACAATGAACAGAACTGAAGTGTGACTTTCACATTTTCCTTGACCTTGACCTTCGATCTAGATATCCAAAAATGAAATCAGTTTCAATGTAGAACATGACCGTTATTTTGACCAAATTTGGTGACGCTTGATCAAGCGATATTGATAATGACAAACTGGATTGAAGACATGATCTCTTTGGCGAAGGTAAGAACTAATTGAATAATATAATTGACAGAATATTTACTTACCAATTCCTACACACAATTCCAATGTAAATCTCCATAATTAGAACTGTACAATTTCAAAACCTGTCAGTTTCTTTGTATCAAGTATAAAAACTGAGATTTGTTATTTTGTTGAAGGGCTTTTAATGAAGGAAAAAGGAAATAATAAAAAAAATAGGATAATCTCGGTTAGTTATAGATATTGATATAAAGAAGTAGGTTTATTTTATGTTATTTGGCTCTGAAGAGGCCATTAGGTCTAAATTCTGGCAATGGCTATCATTTATGTGCCATTGTCGATCTAAAATACAAAGAACATAAAAAACACACACTTTTGTTGTAAATCAAGAATTGCTTGTTTATTTAACATTTGATACAATTACAACAATTTCTCTCTTAAGAATTTCTCTTTATTGTGGATAATTTAATGCATACATTCTTAGTGACACAGTTTGTTGTTATGGTTTGCATTTCCGTCTTGGTCGCTGTTCCTTTCTAAAACAATCATATGTGTCAACTGTACATCTTTGTTTCTTTGTTTCAATTTCAATACAATCTTTTTTTGTTATATGTAATTTTGTTCATCAAATTTTTGATAGTTCACTACATGGGTGAAGTAATTTATCTGATTCCTATTGTCCATTGTCCATTGATTGACATCATAGAAGAAAATTGCCAATACCAAAATCGTGTTTTACAAATTCACCAACCAACTGCATTCTAATAATAATCCTTCGACTTTTTATTATATTCTTTTTATTTCATGGTTTCCAGTCTAGTCTTCATCCGTGTTATCTTTTCCTTTGAGTTATCTTGTTATGCATAGGCTTCAGCCACAGAAACATAGATAATTATTGTTATTTAGGAATTTCAGTTCCTTGCTTTTTAGCAGAATTCCGCCTTTTTTAATCCATATGAAGTGGATTTACGTTTAAATTGCTAGAGATCCCCATGGATGTTAATTCTCCACTTATTGATTGAAATCTGCTTTTCTTTTTTTAATAAGAAAAGGGTTAGGGTAATTTCTGCTAAATCACTAGAGCCTTACCTCCTTATATTTTTCTATTTTATTTCTCTTTCTTGCTTTATCTTTATTTCTTTTTTCCTGCTTTTTCTCTCTTCTCTCTTGATCTTGTCTTACAATGCTTTCCTTTCTACTCTTATGCCAGTTCTCTCTGAAAACTAAAAATGTTAATTTTGCCATGAAGGCTAAGACTTCAAACGATTCATGATGGCTTATAGAGGAATTAGATGACTTTTCATCAAAGAATGACTTCCGGCTTCTCCCCCACATGTGCACTCAGTGTCTTTCTTGAACTGCACAGGACCATACCTAAGTCCAACAGAGAACAAGCTATCCTCAACAATAGCCTAGACTCTACCAATCTGATTTTGGTATGAATTAACTTAGAATCCCGACAATTGGAGTTGTTTTGGAAAAAATTCATGTTTTGCCCTCTAAACACACACCCACACGTGTGTGTGGAGGAGTCCATGTTGAGAAATACATCTAGATTTCAGCTTTTTTGCCATTGGCTACTCACATCCTAGAGACTATCCTCGAGTGTCTTCGGTCACTCTGTACAAGGGTTTGTCAGGAAAACCTGACATGAGGATACTTCCCCTACAAGTAAACCCTGACCAAATATTCAAAATAACATAGTATTCGAAGCCCAGATAAGATCCCCTTGACACCGCTATACACTGGCTCATACGAGGAATGGTGCAGTTTTTCCAAGTAATGTTACCTCAAGTAACAGCACTTTGCTGGATACTCCACCAGACTAGATGAATTCTTGTCCTGGAATCCGGTAAGACCAAGAGAAAGATATACTATAACATAGTTACCTGGTCAATTGGAGAAAGAAAAATTAATATTCTTAACTTCTTTACTAACTCAACGGAGAACATTAATGTAAGATTCGAATATCTATGTATCTGATATAGAGATCAAGTGTTAGCTCCAGGAAAGGGGCCCTTTGATTTCTGAGAACTTTGACTGAAGTAAAAATGAAACAAAAAATAGATGTTATGTAAAAACTACTGCTGAAATGCTATACGGATTTACTGAAATCACTTTCCTTTTCTTTGTAGGTTTGAACCATTCGTGGTCAACGAAGAAGAAGATTATGCGTGTTATGAAAACATGGCGATTTTCCTCTCCTCCAGTTATCAATATATCATCATGGCCGTTGTCTTCTCAAAAGGAGCTCCTTTCAGAAAGTCAATGTTTAGTAATTGTAAGTATGAATTCATCTATGACATTTCCTCTATATATATATTAATGAAATTTATCTACAAACCTCTAATAGGTCCCCCACTGTCAACCAAGCTCCAGCTCCTGCCCCATCGCCGCAATGTAGCATCCTTGTGCTTGTTTTACAAATACTTCAATGGATTGTGCTCCAATGAACTGGTTACTCTGGACCCCCTCTACGTAAATTCACTAGACCAACTCGACAATCAGCTAAATCCCATCCATTCGTTGTGGAAGTCCCCAGATGCCGGAGAGCCTTCTACTCCAATAGCTTCTTTCCTCGTGCTGCTGGCCTCTGGAACTCCCTCCCTGCCCCCTGTTTCCCCGACAGTACCGACATGCAGAGGTTTAAAACTAATGTAAACAGACATCTCGCTGCACAGCTTCTAACTTAGAATGACACCCTAAACCTACTCCCTAATTCTTAGTAGCCCCTTACGCCTACAGTGGCGTCCTGCCTTGTTTGGGGTGAAATATAACAATTTTTAAAAATATTTTCATAGAATCTATTTTTTTTCTGAAACAAATATAACTTTTATCACTATCTTTATATAACCGTGTTGCGTTCTCAACATTGTGTCATGCATGTAGTAACCAAGTTACCGTAATCATTACAGGAATTAAAGGTCACAAATTGTTATTCATACTTTGGATGCTGGATATTCTCCTTGTACGTGCTTCTACAGACTATACAGATTTCTATTCTCAATTCAGAGTGCTCCTTTTTTGGAACTTTTGTTGGGAGGCAAGTAAATATGGACATTTGCTGTTTCAAAAATCAATTCTCTTTTTAATAAACGACAAATTTGTAATATATAATATATTTAAACGGCCATCTGCAACATCAATTTTGATGATGTAGGCTGGACTCGTTTCATTGTCGGCTTATGCCTCCTCCATCTGCGCAAGTGAGGATCTGCTTGAGAGTATTCTACATGAAGCATCCTAATCTCCTTTCGATTAACTGGTCCATGACCTTTCAACCGACAGGAGGGGTGGAGGTCTCATCGTTTCGGAGCAGATGGGGAGACAGAAGAGCTGGGACACGATCAGCATGAAGACCAGTCGAATCCCTAAGAACCCCTTACGACAAACACCGCCTGACTTGCCTTGAAGCTGTAAGTTCACCACACAGCGGTGTGTGGCTAACAGCCTTGCCATCATCAGCTGTTGGGAGTCTAGTTGATGACGATTGCCTGAGATTCGCTGTAGCTCGACACAAGTTCTATGGTTTGCAGCAACCACAGGTGCTGTTGTGATCAGCCGGTCGACATATATGGACTCTACACCCTTTTGTGTAAAAAGAGTTCAATCAGATTTCCTAGGCACAGTGCTCTCAATGATATTGTCAGATAGGCACTAGACATAGCTGGCTTCCCGTCAATCCTCGAACCAGTTGGCCTGACAGTGTTTCTCTTTGCAAACAGCAAGTCACTTATATGGGATGTGACTTGTGTCGACACTTTTGCACCCTCGTCAGTGATAGAATCAGCAACAAACCCTGGACATGCTTCAACGTTAGCGGAGTGCCACAAGCGGTCAAAATATGCCGGTCTTCTTGACAGATTTGTGTTTCAACCGATTGCCATGGAGACGAATGGAGTGATAGGCCCCGCAATGCGTGACTTCCTTGGCAGCCATGATCTGTTAATGAGGTACCACACCAGGCGCAATCGTGAATTGTCTTCGCTTTACGAATGCCTCTCCATCGCCATTACTTGTGGAAATGCCTTGAGCTTGCTCTTGGCCTGCCAAGCCACAAGGACATTTGATGAAACTTTCTGATGCGTTGGTTTCGAAAAAGAACATTTTATTAATTTATTATTATTTGCCTCCCATTTTCCTTCTTCAATATTTTATTTTACTATCATTGTTTGTATTTCACAAATTGTTTTTTTTTTGGTTTAATGTATTAATAAACAAATAGGATGTTTTGTCTCCATTATTGACTGGAAATATTTTTTTGGGAGGAAAATGTCTAATAATTATCATTTTAGAAATGAAATATTTAAAATATTACTTTGATGGAAAAAGAAAATTATTTAAAAATTTAATTTTCAGATTTTTTTTTGGTAAATGTTGCCGCGTGTGTTGCTGTGACGTTAATGGTAACTATTTACCCCTCGGAAGGAGTAAGCGAATTCCTGGAGGTAGGTCAAGTTTGACTTTCATGTTCATTTTTAGACCCTAGTAGACAACTCGTAACCCTATGGGCCAACGTTTGTACATCAGATAAATAGATAGATAAAAAATCAAATCAAATCAAAGGTTAGACAGGTTCAACAGTATCAATGTTTTAAGCAACTACAACAGAATCAATACACAAAATACCCACTTTCCAGAATGTCAAATATTGAGTCAGAATATTTAAGAATGCATTGTGATGTCATAATAGAAGAGTTATTTAGGAGAGTAGAACGTGGACCTTGGGTTTACTTTCAACAGCCTTGTAACTCTTGCTTCCCTTATTTTGTCCTTCAGTCCTCACATTCCATGAGTGATGTTTCTGACAAAGGGAAAAGAATTGCTGTTTTCTGGGTCGAAATCTATCCATCTAACACTTATCGTTGGCTATTTTGACCTTGAAGCATTTTTTTTTTTACCTCCTATGTCTAACTCCCTTCTCTCTCTCCCTCTCTCTCTCTCTCTCTTTTTACTACCTTTCTTTTTTCTCTTTCACTTTTTCTCTCTTCTTTCCGCCCTGTCTCTCTCTCACTTTTCTCACCTTTTCTATTTTTTATCACTTTTTTCTCTTTCATTTTCTTTTTCTCTTTTCTCTATCTCCTTCTCTCTTCTTTCTCATTTTCTCTTGTCTTTCTTTCTCTCTCTCTCTCTCTCTCTCTCCCTCATTTCTCTCTTTTTTCTTGTCTCTCTATATTTCCCTCTCTCTATCTCTTCTGTTTTCCTCGCATTTCTCTCTCTCTCTCTCTCTCTCTCTCTCTCTCTCTCTCTCTCTCCCTCTCTTTTTTTCTCCCTCTTTCTTTTTTCTCTGTCTTTCCTCTTTCTCTGTCTCTTCTCTATCTTTTTCTTCTCTCTCTTCTTTTTTCTGTTTTTTTTCCTTTTTTCTCTTTTTCCTCTCTCTTTTCTTCTCTCTCTTCTTTCTTCTCTCTCATTCTTATTTCTGTCTCAGCTCTATCTCACTTTCTCTCTCTTTCAAAGATCCATGGTCTAGTCTCCCCAACTATTTCAATCATAGCAAAAAAGAGAAGAGGTGGATTCGTACTTTTTCCCAAGAGTATTTGCAAAACTGAAACAACAGCTTGTGCAGGATTCGATATTGAAACCTGATTGTTTTGTCAGCAGTCAGTGTCTTATCTCTACCATGCCTAATTTAGTTGATTACAGAAATGAGGAAAGTTCATTTTGAGTCGATGATGTCTCATATAGATAAGGAAAGAGGTGATTTCAAAGGTTCAAATCCTGTTTATTTAAGAGATGAATACAGAGACTCAATAAGCAGTCAAAGTGAAACTGCTAACCACTGCATAGTCATTTCAAAACACTTCTCAACACAAGGGCAGCCATGACGCTTCCCTCTGCTTACTTGTCTACTCTCTAACTCTTGCTTTTCCTTTCCCTATATAAGACTCTCTTTTCTTTTATCTGCTTACTTGTCTACTCTCTAACTCTTGCTTTTCCTTTCCCTATATAAGACTCTCTTTTCTTTTATCTGCTTACTTGTCTACTCTCTAACTCTTGCTTTTCCTTTCCCTATATAAGACTCTCTTTTCTTTTATCTGCTTACTTGTCTACTCTCTAACTCTTGCTTTTCCTTTCCCTATATAAGACTCTCTTTTCTTTTATCTGCTTACTTGTCTACTCTCTAACTCTTGCTTTTCCTTTCCCTATATAAGACTCTCTTTTCTTTTATCTGCTTACTTGTCTACTCTCTAACTCTTGCTTTTCCTTTCCCTATATAAGACTCTCTTTTCTTTTATCTGCTTACTTGTCTACTCTCTAACTCTTGCTTTTCCTTTCCCTATATAAGACTCTCTTTTCTTTTATCTGCTTACTTGTCTACTCTCTAACTCTTGCTTTTCCTTTCCCTATATAAGACTCTCTTTTCTTTTATCTGCTTACTTGTCTACTCTCTAACTCTTGCTTTTCCTTTCCCTATATAAGACTCTCTTTTCTTTTATCTGCTTACTTGTCTACTCTCTAACTCTTGCTTTTCCTTTCCCTATATAAGACTCTCTTTTCTTTTATCTGCTTACTTGTCTACTCTCTAACTCTTGCTTTTCCTTTCCCTATATAAGACTCTCCTTTCTTTTATCTGTTTACTTGTCTACTCTCTAACTCTTGCTTTTCCTTTCCCTATATAAGACTCTCCTTTCTTTTATCTGTTTACTTGTCTACTCTCTAACTCTTGCTTTTTCTTTCCCTATATAAGACTCTCCTTTCTTTTATCTGCTTACTTGTCTACTCTCTAACTCTTGCTTTTCCTTTCCCTATATAAGACTCTCCTTTCTTTTATCTGCTTACTTGTCTACTCTCTAACTTCTGCTTTTCCTTTCCCTATATAAGACTCTCCTTTCTTTTATCTGTTTCAACTGTATATATCATCATGTTTTGCTCACCAATCATGTGGAGTCTTCAATTGCATCTACATGGAATTTAGACACTCTACCACACTCCAAAATCATGTTTTACATAATGTGACATCATCATAATTTTTCTTTGCCTTTAATTAAAATAAACTCTTAGTCGAAGTTGTATATATTTGTCCTTTTACGGTTTAATATCTCAATTTAAAGAAATTGGATTTATCGCGTCTTGCATTCAAACTCTTCATATATCACTTTGATCACAACAAAATTCAGTCATGTTCATTTCTTTTTGTATTTATCTCCCTACCACCGCGGAAAATAAGATTGAAAAGCCAGCGCCCTAGAGGAAAAGAACTCATACCTAAAAAAAATGCTTGGTCAGCCCTGTTGGCATTCCCCGGTAGGAGCGCCTCAGGCGATTAGCAATAAACTAACCCATTCTCAAAGGGTGAGAAAGCAAAGCCTGGAAGGATGAACCTCCTAGAACTGTGGAGGACAGACTGGGAGAATCAAGGCCCGGAGGCCAAGACGGTACTGGTCTACAGAGTGTATCATCAGTCGGAACAGATACTACACTTTGATCTTAGCCAAAAGGCCGTTATTTAACACCTACCCACAATAGGAGTATGTGACACAAGGTCGGAAAGTGGGATTTGAAAAGCCAGCGCCCAAGAAGGTGAGCGCTCTGGCCATTAAAAATTGCCTGGGCAGCCCCGTCGGCATTCCCCGGTAGGGGCGCCTCAGGCAGTAAGCAATTAACTTACTCCTCCCCAAAGAGAGGAGGTAAAGCCTGGGAGGGTGGACCTCCTAGAACTGCACAGGACAGATCAGACCCATAGATCGGCGGAAATCAAGCCCCTAAGGCCAAGACAATACCGATCTATGAAGTGCAGTATCCATCGGAACAGATACTACACTTTGATCTTAGCCAAAAGGCCAAGGAGGATAGTCATGTTGATTTATGCTAAAAATGTATCGTCATATTGAAGTGTCGGTTGTGCAAGTGTTTACTGCTGCAGTCTGTGGGCTGAACATGCCGTGTTAGAGTAGACTAATACCCTGTAGGAAGAGATGAATTCATAAAGTAAACAAAATCGCTGATTCTAGTCTAGAAAAAAGAAAACTGAAATAACACCTGTCTCTTCACCTATCCAAGGATTGATTACACAATCCTTGGATTGTTAACTGCTATTGGACTTGAGTAAATGCTTGGAAAGAAGAAGTGCGGTTTGAGATTATTCAAACTTTGCATCACTATAAACTCATCATGTAAACCCCCTTACATAGGGTACTCGCGACACCCATACAAATTCAATAGATGTAGAGTATATCTGGATACCGAAGCTATTGAGGTTGTCAAGATATTTTGTCACCTTGTTGATACCATTGGAGCACAGGGTGGAGCAGGTGCGAATGTGATTGCAAGAATTAGGAGTTGACGGAGTAAATTCAGGGGACTACTGCTATTACTAACCAGCAGAGCGTTACCACTGTCTACCAAGAGAAGAGTTTATGTGTACTCAATCTGATGTTAAATGGAAGTGAAACTCGGCGTGTGAGGGTTAAGGACATGCATTGCATGGAGAAAAATGATATGAAGATGTTACATCATGGGAGGGAGTATGCAGCAGAGAATCTAGAGAGTTACTACCATACGTGAAATTATACTTTTCCGCTGAACACATTTGAGTTACATCAACAAAGCACTCCTGTCATACAGAATGAACAACTTAGGACTCAACTGAATATATTACCTAGGATGTCAGTTCGCATCCAAAACCATGCAAATCCAATGCAGGTTAGGCCATGATAAAAGAATTAATAGCTCAAAGCTCAAAGTCGAAGGTGTTAGATAGAACAGACTCCATCTCGAGAAAAATCGTGTTTACTGGGGAGTAACTCTTTGCCCTTAGTTATCTCCCTTGATTAAAACAGCATTTTGAAAAGCAGTATTATATGCTCATACATTTGGGAAACAGGGAAATATTCAATGGACATTTTGCTCAGCGACAGACAATTAAATGGATCCTAATTATTTTTTAGATTTTATTTATGTAATAAATAATTATTATTGTTGATCTACTGAATCGTTTTCATCCAATTTATTTCTTCATATTTGTGTCCCACAAAATACCACTTTATTTCACTGCATAAAAGTGATTGGTTTTCGATTCTTTTACCATTTTATAAGAGTTTATGGGGGGGGGTGCAGTTCATCTGGATGCAGATGCTGTGAATTATTGTAAGTAAATCAAATTTCAGAGTAAATATTGGAGTTATTTGTTCTTTTAATCGCTTCCAGACGAAGAAAAGATCAACATCTCTGCCACTGCTACTGCCACCATTTCAAGAGACATCACTTTCTACTGAGCAATGATCCTATGTGTCAACAAGAAAGACAAACAGCTGTTTTTGTCCACAACACAACGTGTGGCAGTTGTTCACAATCGGGGTCAACCAGAACTCCTCATCCAATGTTACGAGTCACTTATTATCACGTTACCTTAAAACTGAAAAGACAATCAGATGTAAAGAATAATTTTGAATGTCACCAGATTTTCTTGGCGCTGATTTATATTCTTATATTTATTGTTAACATTTTTGGCCAACATTTCATGACTTTTATATCATTCTTTTAGCAGTTTAATATTTTCTTATTTTGTGTATTTTGTTTTTGCTTATCTTTTCAGCTAAAGCCGTTTCCCCAATTGTCTTATCGATTGTTGTACGTTGGCATTGCGGCGATTAATTTCTTATTGTCTTTGTTTGTGGAGGTAAGACAATTTTTCTTTTTGTGTTTTTGTTATTGTTGTTGTAAAGTGAGTTTAACCTCTGCATAGAGCTCACAAAGATCGTGCCTCAGGATTGTCTGGTCTGCATGAAGTCCTCCTGTAGCTATGTGACAGAGATGACCAGAAGATGACGGATCCTGATTACTCTTGGAATTTCACCGACTTTTACACTATCACGTTGCCATCGCTCCTACCACAGTAAGGAAGGGCTGAACTTTAGGGGGGTGTTGCTGTTGCTGTTGAGACATCGTGAAACAAAATTCACTGAATGAAAAATTTATTGGAAATAAAGATTTCAATAAAACAAAAGCCACCATATAAGTTAATTTGATTTAATTGTTGGTCTTTCCATTGAACTGTATATGTATATATTTTTTATTGTTTCTCTTTTCATAAAAAGTTCAAATAGGATTATTAATCAAAATAAGAGATGCCCAAAACATTCATAATCTAGTATATAAATTATTTTGTTGATTTTCAGAGTTTGCCATTGACAGCAATTTATCTGATCAATCAATATTTGATTCAGACTAGCCTATTTTATTTTAATAACAAATGTATTTCACTTAATTATTCTGGCATGGAACATTATTAACATGGAGCCATTTTTCACTAATAACCTTCACTTTTTCCTGCATTTCTCTATAGTAACTTTACCATAAACAATTACATCTGCTTACAATACATATTAAACGATTTATTTGTTCAACTTATTTGAATAACAACATAATAGGTAGAAAATTTCTCTTTTATTACATTGTCTTATACATACAATTTTATATAAGCAGCCTTAAGGTTTCATCCATGAACTTATTATTCCTGATTATTGTAAGCACGGAGTTAAATTGAAACAAAAATTTACGGTTTTAAAATTAAACAATTTCTTTTAAATCCTGGCACAGCCATTATTTCTTATTTATATTTTCATGGCTTTAATAAAGAAAACTAACATTTTTATTTCACTTTTTTAAATTTTTAATTAACTTGCTGTCTTAATTTGGATTATTTGGATTATTCGGACTAAGGTTTATGGCGATGTAACCTCTAACCTTCTTCAGGTGTTTATTTACTCCTCGCGGAGTTAGGCACAAGGCCAGTTTTATCTTACTCCCACAAGTAAGATGTGACCCAAGATCGGGTCGAGCAAGTGGGGTTAAAAGCCAGCGCTCGAGAGGTGAGCACTCTGGCCATTTAAAAATTACCTGGGCAGCCCCGTCGGCATTCCCCGGTAGGGGCGCCTCAGACAGTAAGCAATAAACTTACTCCTCCCCAAAGAGGGGAGGCGAAGCCTGGGAGGGTGGACCTCCTAGAACTGCACAGGACAGGCGTGCAGTATCCATCGGAACAGATACTACACTTTGATCTTAGCCAAAAGGCCGAGAAACCTTCTTCAGGTGTGTGTTATTGAAATCAGGGATCTTTCTGTTGAAATAATCAGTATGGAATTTCGAATGGAACCCTTTATTTAATCCATGAGGATGACTTGCTCTTGATCCGTCAGCCATGACCAGGTAGAAGTCTTAAGTAATTCGTAATTGTATTCTTAGTATCACTCGCACTGAGGATTGAACCTTCAACCTTCAGAAGACTTGCAAGAACCTGTGGTGCAATTGATAAAAGTGCTGAGTATAATCTGTTCTGTGTGACCATCTTCTGGCCGAAACGTTATGAGAATAACATCAAAGATGAGAACAGTAGTCTAAATGATACAAATTATCAATCCTCATCTAAAAAATCCTGAAACATTGATGTTTTGATGAATAAAATAACATTGATACTTAAAATACACTCGTGCAGAAACAGCTTCTAAACAAATAACCAGTCGTAAAGCGATTTGGATGTAAATTGGCTCATGTTAAATTACTGTAAGAAAATACTAGTGTGCAATGCTGAAACACAATACTATCGAACAGTCATCAAACCAAACGCATATACACGTTGAGTTCGTTAATACAGATATTTAATGTTGCTTTTCTTTTATATTAATTGGCTGTTATAAAGTTACGTGACAAAATGATTCCCAGATTTACCGCAAAAAGTGATTCGAACACTAGAGCTTAAATATATCCATGATGCAAGTTACTAATCTCTAGCAACTTGTGTTGGTGCCATATCTCTTATGCAACATTTTCTTTGCTCATTATTTTCATAATCGTATTTGAGTCATGTTGTATCAGTATTTTCTCTTCAAAAAGTCACCCGTTTGTATTAAAATCAAAAAATTAATAAATGTTCCATAGGTTTTATGAACGTTTTCGATTCTTCGTCGAATCATCCAATGCTTAACGTAATGCGATTTTGTTCTGTGATGCAATCCAGCATTGCTAAATTTAAAATCGCCAACAACTTCCTGGAACAATGTGGAAAACGTTTTCTGCGCGTTTCTCAACCGTCTTTTTAAAATTCTTTCTTTCTCCAGCTTTTTTGTTCATTTGCTTTTGACACCTGAGGATGATTCAACGAAGAATCGAAAACGTTCGTAAAACATGTGTAACCTATGGAGCATTTATTAATTTTTTTGATTTTAATACAAAAAAGACCATCAGAAAAAGTAAAAAAATAAAAAAAGGTATAATTAAACAGACGAATTCTGTTATTTTTAACAATGTCTGCATGAATGAGAAAATGCTGCCGAAATACACACAATTCAAATATATGTATGTATATGTATATATAAGTCACATAGTCATAAGTTGGATAGATTTTAAGTCGACAACGACCTGTATTTCATTTTATATTATTTATTATTGTTAACTTTTCTTTAATTTATTAATTTTGCAATCTCTTCGTTTTTTAATATAGAAATATATATATGGTCATAAAATCAGTCAGTTTTAAGTTGAATAAATTGTAACTCTATGATGACCTTCATTTAATTTTATGACATCAATTTTTCTAAGACTGACAAATTAAAATATTTTTCTAATATAATTTTATTATAACATTAATTTTTCTAAGACTGACAAATTAAAATATTTTTCTAATATAATTTTATTATAACATTAAT
The DNA here is from genome assembly GCA_963556195.1 of Sepiola atlantica. Lineage (NCBI taxonomy): Eukaryota > Metazoa > Mollusca > Cephalopoda > Sepiida > Sepiolidae > Sepiola > Sepiola atlantica. The sequence continues at coordinate 176,615,313 of OY744522.1, read as the reverse complement.
TTTTCTAAGACTGACAAATTAAAATATTTTTCTAATATAATTTTATTATAACATTAATTTTTCTAAGACTGAAAAATTAAAATATTTTTCTAATATAATTTTATCATAACATTAATTTTTGTAAGACTGACAAATTAAAATATTTTTCTAATATAATTTTATTATAACATCAATTTTTCTAAGACTGACAAATTAAAATATTTTTCTAACATAATTTTATTATAACATTAATTTTTCTAAGACTGAAAAATTAAAATATTTTTCTAATATAATTTTATCATAACATTAATTTTTGTAAGACTGACAAATTAAAATATTTTTCTAACATAATTTTATTATAACATTAATTTTTCTAAGACTGACAAATTAAAATATTTTTCTCACATAATTTTATGATAACATTAATTTTTGTAAGACTGACAAATTAAAATATTTTACTAATATAATTTTATTATAACATTAATTTTTGTAAGACTGACAAATTAAAATATTTTTCTAACATAATTTTATTATAACATTAATTTTTGTAAGACTGACAAATTAAAATATTTTTCTAATATAATTTTATTATAACATTAATTTTTCTAAGACTGACAAATTAAAATATTTTCTAATATAATTTTATTATAACATTAATTTTTCTAAGACTGACAAATTAAAATATTTTCTAATATAATTTTATTATAACATTAATTTTTCTAAGACTGACAAATTAAAATATTTTTCTAATATAATTTTATTATAACATTAATTTTTCATGCATTGTTAATTAATTTTTCTTTTCTTTTCAAACTTTTTATTTTAGAAATTCATCATTGATAACTTATACATCAGGCATAAGTGTGAGCGTTTCCTAGAGAATCTGATGCCGAGTTCACGCTGTGAATACGTGGCGATTGAACAAGAAATTGCAGAACAACCCGACTGGCCACCTATCAGTGAATCGAAAGCCAGTCTGGCTGAAGTGTTTCGTAAACTCGACCCTCTTCCAGCACCCAAATCCGGAGAGCAGTCGTTCAGTTGCGAGTCTGATGAAGACCCTTCGGATTCTTGCAAGAGTACACCTCATATAAATCAAGAAGCTCCAAAAATCGAAGACCCCGAATTGTCAAGCGTCCAAAAAACAACCCCTAGTGCAGGGCAGCAGGAGGACAACCCTACTGTCACGCCATTACGCTCACAGTCTTCTGTCGCTTACTCTTCATCGTGCTCCTCTTCTCCAATCACGGGGGAGTACATGTCTGCCTCATATGAGCCGCCAATGACAGTGGTCACTACGGTGGCTGTAAATGATCTGGGTCCAGCTGCTGTTGCATCCTCGCAGGTTGATGTCGACCTATCCTCTGTGGATGGGAATGTTGCTTTATCTCCAGCCAACCAAGAGGCCGAAGAGAGGGCCGAGAAAAACAGAATGGAAATCACGCAATTGTAGCATTCGCTAAATTTTAGGTTACTTTGGTCAATTTTTAGTTGTGAAAATTCCAACAAAAGAATTCATTCATGACAGTGTTTCGGTCAAACATTCACATTTTCTTTATGTCTAGAAGCACAAAAGAACAGTAATACTTTATTTTCATTTACACTTTAATTCAAGCAAAAGATTCATTTCTCTTCACTAGTTTAAAGGCTCTAAAATTATTTTCAAATTTTGCACGGCCATTTTTTTTCTATCTATCAATAATGAATTCAAATGGCTGATTATGTATATATTTTCATGGCCCTTCTAAATTTGGAAGTGATTTTGAAGCATTTAAACTAATGAATAGAAAGTAATTTTTGGTTTGGATTAAAGTTTAATAAGATAAAAGTCAAGTATTATAGTTCATCTGTTCTCTTAAACCAAAGAAGAAAATGATTTTTTGACTGAGTTATTGTCGTTTCAAAGAACAGAAAAATGAATTTAAAAATTTGGTTGGAATAAGTGATAGTTATTTCAAACATTCTGTCATATCTGGATTAAACTTTAGACAAAATGAATTGGAAAGGTTCTTTTAAAAGAAAGAAAACCATTTTAAATGTTTTAGCTTTTCCATTTTTTTTTTTTTTAAATCAACAAAGAAAAATTTTGTAACGATGTTTTCATATTTTTATATTTGATCTGGACTTTTTCTTTTAATCGGTAACATTTTTAAATGGACAATATATATCTTATCTCTATACAATTCTATATTTTCAAAAAAATATGAAATAAAATAAAAAAAAAAGATTTGCGATAAAAAAAGAAAAAAAATTGCTACAAAAATTTTTAAAAATTCTATGCATACACTCACTTCATATCTATCTATATATATATATATGAGGATAAAATACACAAATATCAATGAAATGTCGTCAAGACAAAATGTATGAAAAAACAAAAGAAAAACAATTAAACACAGGAAGAAATAAAAATCAAACTAGAGATTGACCAGTTTCTTTCGGATCAACGAACATCTTTTTCTGAAGATGTTCGTTGATCCGAACAAACTGGTCAATCTCTCGTTTGATTTTTATTTCTTCCTGTGTTTAATTGTTTTCCTTTCTGCCTTTACATACATAAATATATATATATATATGTATATGTCTATAAACGTGTCATTCATAGAACTGAGGTACATGAGTGAAAGATATGACTTTTCTATGCACTTTATACTAAATTGTATGAGACAGAAAAATATCATACAAAAAATATACAGATATAAAAAAAACATTTGAATGGACTGTATTGGTTGTATCAAAGGAAAAAAAAATTGGTTCATTTAAAAAAGAATAAAACATTGTATAATTGGGGTATCTCCAATGACTTTGTGACAATATTGGCTGTTTATTACGAGTTTAAAATTTTTGTTTTTTATAACAACCCAACGATTTTCAAAAGATTATTGACATATGACAGCATTTATTTTACAAAAAGGCTATTTTATCGGTCACAGAAAAATAGGGTAACCTCAGTCATTTTTCTGATCTGTCATTTTTCTGGTCTGTATTTAAAATAGTTTCAAATAATGATAGAAAGATTTGATAACAATGTATTTATTTGTAACAGTTATTTTGCTGGGTCTTTTAAAAACTAAATAAATATATATATCTATATATATATATATATATATATAGTAAGGAATAGGTAAAATAAATACCTTTTGAAGCATTAAAGATGCGATATCAATTTTTTTTAAAAAGAAAAATAAATCGATTTATTTTTCTTTTTTAAAAAAATTGATATCGCATCTTTAATGCTTCAAAAGGTATTTATTTTACCTATTCCTTACTAAATTTAACAATAGATGCTTCTTAAAAAAATATGAACCTTAAAACACTTTATATATATATATATATATATAGGAGGTAATTCAGAGATGTATTGGATATAAGCAGATTGAAAGCAAGATAAGACGAATATAAAAGTGAAATGAGTTATTCGTTTGCTTTTTCCTTTTATTATTATTGTTTTTTTTTTAATTACAAATTTTACTTGCTCTCAATGTCATTTGATGTTGGGGTCCAGATAACATAATATTTTGGGAAGAAACACTTCTTTAGATGACGACGAATGAAGATTTTGAAACGTTTTTTTTTAAAACGTGCAAAAGGTGGCTGTAGAAATAAAAAAAAATGTTAAAATAAAAATTAACAAAATGTTTTTAAATAAAGATTTCTTTAAAGAAAATGCAAGTCAAATTGATTGAATGAAAAAAAATTTCTCAAAAACAATATTTACCATAAAAGCAAACTTTTCTCTTCACAATCCCAAAGGCTGCAGTATATTTTAATAAATAAAAAAAGAAAATTATTAGACTAATTTGTTTACTTACACAATGAGTAGTAAATTAGCGAAAGCTTAAAATAGTCTTTGTATTTTGTTCAATAGTTCCAATATCAGGGAAGACTTGTTGGTGTTTTGTTTAATGTATTATATGAAATATATTTTTATATATGAACTAGTTGCTCTACCCGGCATTCTTTGGGTCCTAATTTCCATAAATTATGTAGATTGCAAAAAAAAGTATCTATTCTTTTTACAAAAGAATATTGCTGTTTAGCTAATTTGAAATCACAATTTTCTACATACCCATATGTGTGTGTGTGTGTGTGTGTGTGTGTGTGTATCCGAAACAGTTTTTCATGGTAAACAACTGATGATCCCTTAAAATAGTGTTAGAAACTAACTAATATAATAACTGTAAAAAATAAATTGACTTACATGAGTGATTTTCCACTGGAAGACTTGAGACTATAAGTTTTTTTTTATATATTTTTTTTTTTTTTATATATTTTTATTTTTATTTTTTAAATTTTTTTTATATAGTTTTAATGGTTGAGAAACTTCCGAGACTATATATATATATATATATATATATATATATACTTTTTTATGGAAATTGCTCCATTATAATAAATAGTGAAACGGAGTATATATATGTACACAATATACTTTTTTATGGAAATTGCTCCATTATCTCTCTATCTCTCTCTCTCTCTCTATATATATATATATATATATATATATATACTTTTTTATGGAAATTGCTCCAGACAAGGCATGAAGCCACTTGATGTAAAGAGCTAAAAAAAAAAAATACTACTTCAAGGTCAAAAACTAGCCAATGATAAGTGTTAGATGGATAGAGTCTGACCCAGAAAACAGCAATTCTTTCCCCCTTTGTCAGAAACATCGCTCATGAAATGTGAGGGGTAAAAGACATAATAAGGGAAGCGAGGGTTACGAGGCTGCTGAAAGTAAACCTAAGGTCAACTTTCTGCTCTTCTTTTTACGTCTTTTCAAGGTTCATGGTTGCTATATACGCTTAATATTGTAATTTGAAATGTCTAAGTTCATTCGAGACAGTCGGTGTAAATTATCATGCTTTTAGTCAGGTTTGAACTGACAACCTCCATCTCTAAGTGTGTTGCAGTAACAAAATTTTGATTAATAAATGCATGAACCCTCCCTTTTTTTGATTCCGATGGCCATCTTTTGCACGATTTAAAAACAGAGTTGAGAATCCACATTTGATACCATCTGAAAATATGATTTTTTCTGAAATATTATCTTATATGGACGCCATGCCTAATACAAAGCTTGGAATAAAGAAACCCCCCAAAAAGCAACAAATTAAACTCGTACAGAATTCAAACCTGTGCTCATGTCTCCTTTTTCACTTTGTGGTTTTCTTTGTTTATTCCCAGCCCTATCGACTTAACTGTTTATTTAACAGTACCTATCCAACATTACCTGGAGTCCTATTTTCCACAAATTACGTAGATTATAGAAAAAGATAAAAACTAAATTGTCTCAATTATTTTTATAAAAGAGTATTGCTTTTTAGGTAAGTTGGAATCTTATTTTTTTTTCTTATTTTTTTTTTAGAGTGCTCCACCATAGGGGTGCATATATAGTCATCTGCATACACCTGTTACGTCTTTTCAAGATTCCTCAGTGTGGCTATCAATTTAATATAATTTGAAATGTCTAAGTTCAATTGGGACAGAGTAAAAATAATTATGATCAGAGTGAGGTTTGAACTTACGACCTCTGTCTCTAAGTGCGGCATTGTACCAAAATCTTCATGCTGTTAAATATGTTTGTTTTCTTTCTCTTTCCCCTCTCTATTTCTCTCGAAAGTTGAATGTAGGTCAGATTAGAGGGAAAGCAATAGCAAACGAAAAAGTGTACATGGAAAAATGTTATCTTGTTACATTTCTTCCCGGTGTTATGGGTGTCAGGCATAGTAGATGTGACTGTGAGGTTAAGTACTCCTCAGCCTTCCTCTATTCATGACAAATAAAAAATAAAATATTGATCAGGATTAAATATTAAAATCGAAGAAATCGATTAAAAATAAAATTTATCTGTTTAAGGATATGTACTGATATAAAGTCTTTTGTTAAGAAATGTAACTTTACTTTATATATAAGAAGATAATTCTTTTTTTCTTGAGAAAATTATGATGAGGTTTTTCACCTGGAGTTCATGGTATAGTCTGAAAATCTCTTCCTCATCACCACTTCTGACCTCAGCAGCTGTGCTCAGCCAATTTAATGATAGCATCATCTTACAAATATCTCCGGATAAGAAACAAAACAATCTGCAAGTAAAACACTACAGACAACATTGGGTAGGAACAGCTAGTATGTATGTATGTATGTATGTATGTATGTATGTATGTATGTATGTATGTATGTATGTATGTATATGTATGTATATGTATATGTATATATATGTATATATATGTATATGTATATATGTGTGTATATATGTGTATATGTATATATACACGTTGTCTGTTTGATTGGCAACGCCAATTTTGAAAGAAAAACATTAAAAAAAAATTCTTTTCATAACATTAGTACAACTTGATGGATCTACATTTTTATATAGCACATTGTCTGTTTGATTGGCGACGCCAATTTTAAAAAAAAAATTTGTTTAAATATATATATATATATATATATATATTAGCGGGGGCAGAGAAATATCTGGTATAGTAACCAGGTGCGATGCTACTCTAATCAGCAAGATGGACCCGTAGATTTTGTTAGATCATCCATCTCGGAGACAGACACTCTGATATAAAACCTGCGCTCTACATTGTCTCTGTTATCTTTCTTTGGCTTGTCACTGAAACCAAGCTTTGTAGAGGACAATGTGCTTTGCGTGTCGAAAAGCATGCAGCATGACCATCTACATGTACAGATATTCCTACAAGACTCATTGCGATAAAAATATGATGAAGTTTACGGCTGTTCATATCAGCAAGACTTGTAAAAATAAGTCGGGCCTGCTGAGCAAACAGACCTTGCAATCTTGTAGGAATGGCCTTCCTCTGTAAAGAAGTTGCAATCATCATCATATATATACATATATATATATATATGTATATATCTGTATGTATGTGTATTGGTTATATTAGCAGGAAAGTGTCAAAGCTAGCCCTGATATGTTAGAGGTAGTAGCTTCCTTTTGCTATCTAGGAGGCATGTTCTCAGCTTTTGAGGGTGTGAACTGATCACCAAAACAAGAGTCAAAATGCCTGGCAGAAGTCCCATGAATTACAGCCACGACTCGCCTCACATGCAAGACTTGTGGCCATGCTTATAGCTCTTATGTTTGCAGTGTAATGCTCCATGCAAGTGAGACCTGGTCTTTGGCCAAAACAGGGCAATAATTAGACAGATACAATGTGAAGTCCGAAGATGTGGCAATTGGAACAGCTTGTCCTCATTGACATTGATGTCATTAATAGAGAAAAAAAAGGCTTCGTTGGTATGGACATGTGGAATGCTGGAGAGTGTCCTCAAGATAGCTCGGTATTTGGAAGTCCCTGGTAACCGAGGGAGAGGCCGACCTAAGATATTTTAAGAAATAAGTGCCGCAGAGAGATAGTATAGCATGGAGGCTCTTTGAAGTTGATCCTCATGATAGTTTCTTGGGGGGGTGTAGTAAGATTCGTCATGCCTGCAGATAGCCAGCTACCTGGCCGAGGACCGACCAGGATGAATGATGCCTCTGATCCTGCACGTTAATA
>OY744522.1:176562808-176602808 GCA_963556195.1 Sepiola atlantica | reverse complement strand
CTTCTCTGCTTGCACATTCAACTGTCGGGCTTTGGCTGGATTGCTAAAGCCCGACAGTTTAATGTGCCAGCAAAGAAGATTACCTCTGGCAGACCCAAGTTGTCTTGGGAGGACGTGGTCAAACATGATAGGAGACCCTTGGGTATGGATTCCGTCGGGCCCACCAAAGACAAGAATCAAGAGAAACACTTAGATCGAGACTAGACAATCAGGCCCTACTTTCATCAGAGGATTAATTGTGGCCTGAATCAACAAATAAACCGGTTGATAAGAATAATGACATACATACCAGAAGAATATTACTTCTATGACGGGTAAAAATTAATTCCCCACACAGAACAGATTTGCACAACTGTTATGTCTCCTTGGAAAACTCAAGATATAATAATACTATACCTTATGTCTAGGATGCTTAGTGCATAACTTTGGAATCATTTTTTACTTCTCTATTATAAAATAATATAAAAGTTGTTGGAAAACAATGTAAAAAGTATGTCGCCATTTTTGGTGGCATGTTAACGCTAGTAAAATTATAGGAGATTTAACAGAAAAAAAACGGGTGAAAGAAACAAATAGGAAACAAATAAATGTTACCAGATGGAATAACATTTACTTTTCTACCTATTTAGATAAGTTTGTTTTAAAGTATCACAATGTGTTTTTATTGCATTTTAATAATCCAACAAAAGTACAATGGATTTTACTTTATTTTAAAAATGGCCGACGACACTTTTTCCGGAATTTGTCGAAGACCCTTTTTTTCTGTTTACTTGCTTTTCAAGAAATAGTAAAAAAAATATAGAGAATATATAATGAATATAATACATAAATAAAAAAAAACAACTTATCAGTGAAAAACAGGCGTTACACCGAATATAATGATGACGATAAATGCGTAATATGAGTTTTAAAGACAGCAACCATAAGCCAATGCAATTCCAAATTAATAATACTAAACATTAAACGCCTTAAAATTTACTTTTATTGAAAGGAGTTGGAACAGGTATTTGTTGACTATTTTTTGAAAAGCGAGTTAACAGAAAAAAAAGGGTCTTCGGCAAATTCCGGAAAAGTGTCGTTGGTAATTTTGGTAAATCGACAAATTATAATTGCCCTGCAATTATTTATGAAATTTTAGACTTATATCTATGAATGACACACATACGTATAAAATAATGTTTCCCGTTTAATAATAATATAACAGCAGTGACAATGGGAGTATAAGCTTATAATATAAAATTAGAAATCAAATAAGTAATACTAAGAAAGGCAGCGGTAAAAAATGAAACTATAAGAAAATGAGTGCCAAGATGAAGCCAACGGAAGAAGGAATGAAGAGTTAAAAAAACATCATGCATGCATGAATATGCAAATAAAATTTACCGACAATTTCTCACCTTTTTGAAGTGAAATGTACAAAAATAAGCATTTAGTAAAAAAAATTGTAGTAAAACATATAAAAAGAAAGAAAAAAAAACTTTCATGAAAATAGAATAGGGGCATTTTTTTGAAAAAAAATGTTTTTCTTTTTCTTCTGGTGGTGAATAATTTCGCTTTTCATCTTGTGGAAAAATGCGAATTTATTAATGATACGTAAATCATAACCACACTTTCATACCCCCCCCCCCCCGTCCTGGTCGACAAATCTATTTCCTTGACCTTTTGTCTAGGTCCAAAGTGTAGTGTCTGTTCTGATCCTACACTTTATATTTTCTATCCTCGGTCAGTGAAAGAGACTAAAATGCAATTAAATTATTTTTCCAAATCCAGAGTGCTCCTTTTTGGGGAGCTGGATTTTCTCCTCATGGAGACAATTTTATTTCTGTTGGTTACATACTAAAGGTATTAATCAGGTTTTATTTCTTTTTAATTACCTTTCGGAAAAAAATAAATTTTTCCATGATGGAAAATATCTTGTTATCCTGATACAATTTTCTGCATTTCATTTTTTTGTTTTAAATAATCTTTTTTTTTTTTTAAATATATATCGTATTTTGATTTAGGCAAATTGGGAGTGCATAATTATTTATTTTTCTTAAATAAATATAAATTGTTTGGAATTTCTTTCGATGCAAGAAAATGTTATTCTGAGACCAAAAGTGTTTTGCTTACGTTTGGCAATGTGTGGCAGCGTTTATAGTGTAACGCTAAACACGTTCTTTTCAGAAGTCAGCAAAATTGGGGTACTTAATTCAATTTTTTAAAAACTTTTAACAATATTGGTAAAAGACTTTTCAAGCGTAGAGAAATCTGGAAAAGTACAAAATAAATTTGGGTTTTATAAACATCTTTTTTATAAAAAAATGTGATTTTTAAGAAAATGTTTTTGTATGTATAACTTGTATATACATGGCAGGTTATGAATGAAATTCTTTTGTTTTTCAAACACAAGTCCTGCTACTTAGTATGATAATAAAATGATATACATTTGAAATATTGTTGACTGAAGTTTGTATATCTTTGTTGTTTTTTTTTTTAAACATTAAAGTATATTTGGATGACGAAACTATTGAGCTCGTTCAGACGTTTTGTTAGCTAGTTGATATAATTAGAGCACCGGGAGGTGCAGGTGCTAGTGTGACTACAAGAATTAAGAGTAGACGAAGTAAATTTAGGGAAATTCTGCCATTACTAAACAGCAGGGTGTTACCTCTGTCGACCAAGCGAAAAATCTATCAGACATGTATAAACAGTGTTATTATGTATGGAAGTGAAACTTGGCCAATGAGAGTTGAGGACATCCGTTGCATGGAGAGAAATAATGTAGAGATGATACGATAAATGCGGTATATGAGTCGTAAAGACAGCAACCATAAGCCAATGCAATTCCAAATAAATAATACTAAACATTAATTAATTATGAATGGTTTAAAAATAGTTATGCTAATTAGGCAGTCAAATGATTCTCTCTTATTTGTTTTTATCTCCATTATATATACAGAATATCAAGATTTTATGTTGTATTATTGATTTTAAATAACAGTAACCCGTTTTAATTATAATATTGGAGTGATAAATGAAAAAAAACTTTCGCATTTATTAATTTAGATATATATATATATATATATATATATATATATATATATATATGATAGATCGATATTGCTATCAGTCTTCATAAATATCTACATACTTATTTACCAACAATGCTTAAAAAACTACCATTCTGTTTATATATATATATATATATATTAGAAAGGGTATTTAGACATATTTTTTAAACCATTGTTTCGTAATAATATTATATATATAAAAAAAATAATATAATACTATTACGAAACAATGGTTTAAAAAATATGTCTAAATACCCTTTCTCATTCAAATTGGCGCAACCTCGCCTTCAGACATAACGCGATTTTCTGACCCAGAAGTCCATTACCATCGGACGATGAAGAAAAAGAAGAAAAAGAAAAACACTCTTTGACAAGGAGAATTGTAATTCTTGAAATCTAAGATTAAAATAAATTTTATTTATTTTAACACCACCAATGTTATGGTTTATTTATATATATATATATATATATATATATGTATATATATATATATAATTAAATATGAGAATGGTTCGAGTCCGGCGACCGGTATGAATAATCATCTCTACACTGATGATTCCCATAAGGATGAAACGTATACGTATATAGATAAAAACCTTCTGATGACCTAAAAGAAAGATTAAATCTGAACAGCATAGGGAGATGTGTGTAGAATAATAGACTTCGATGGTATGCCCATCTTGAAAGAATGGATGAGAGTTCTTGTGTTTGTAGATGTAGAACAGTTGAGGTAGCAGGTTCTGTTCACAGGGAAAGGCCAAGAAAAACATGGAAGTAAGTGATAAAGATGGACTTGAGAGAAAGTGATTAATAAAGTCTTAGCCAGGTATAGGTTAGTTTGGAAGTCAATTTCTAAAAACCGTCCAACACATGCCAGCTTGTAAAACAGCGTTAAACCGAATATTATGATGATGATGATGCTGATGATGATGATGTAACAGTTTAGATAAGGAGGGCTCAGTTTTCTATATAAGCTCCAGCCCCTGTCGCATCGCCGAAGAGTTTCATTCCTATTTTAGTAAAAAAATCGCGACGACTTTTTTTTTATTTAACAAAGTTTATAACATTATTAAAAAAATGTTAATGGCTTTAACATTACAAAAAATAAATAAAATGCGACAATTGTTGCGGAGGATTTGTAACTGTTATTACAGAAACTGACGATTTTTTAAAAAGTGGTCGCAAATACATTGAAGACATTGCCAAGGCAGCTGCAAAGAAGGTGGGCTCCCTCTACCGTGCCAGTAAACTTCTCACACCTGACATTATCCTATATCTCTACAAAGCCACCATCCGCCCATGGATGGAGTATTGTTGCCACATCTGGGCTGGTGCATCATCCGCTAGTCTCTCCCTCTTAGACAAGGTCAAAAAAAGAGTTGTCAACTTGATAGGTCCTTCACTATCCACCAAGCTTTAGCCCCTGTCCCATCGCCGCAATGTTGCTTCCTTGTGCCTGTTTTACAAGTAGTTCAATGAATTGTGCTCTGATGAGCTTGCTGCTCTGATACCCCCACGACATAAATATTTTTTAAAAAGTGGTTGCAACTTAGACGAATGGTTTTGTTTATTAAAGAACATGTTTAGTATGCTATGATAGTTGCAAAAGAAATTTGAATTTTCATTTGAAAAATAAACTACGACTTTAATGTAACACAGTTTATAACATAAATAAATTATTACGGTCTTTATCATTGAAAAACAAAATGAACAAAAAGCGTCGCCGAACGTTTGTACAATATATAAAACAATGCGGTTCATGTATTTCCGTAGATAATTTGGGACGCTAAAACCAACGAAAGTTAGATCAATTGTTTTATAAATACTTCCACAGAATGTGCTCCGATGACCTTACATCATTTGTATCTCACAAACGAAAATACTCCCGAACCATCATAGTGGCTGCTTGATCCCACCCCTTCACTTGTTAAACTTGCATAAAAAAATAGATAAAATCATATTTTTTATATGAAAATTTTGTGGTTACTCAATAGTAATCAGGAAATTCAAAATAAATTTGAACAACAATTTTAGATTAAGTAGCGTGAGCTTCAGTGTTACAAATCTAAGAAGATAATGCCCAATCAGAACACAGAATCTGATTTATATTGGAAACCAAAAACGTGCCACGGACAGCAGACAATTTTTACTGCAGAATAATTTCTTCTTTAAAGATTTGTTTGATTTGTCTGTTTTACAGCATATCAACCCTTTTGGGGGTATTTAATCACAATGCAAATATGAATACGCTGTAATCACGTTCGCAAACCGGTTCTCATTAGATCACCAAAGTTAAGCAACATTGAGTCTGGTCAGTACCAGATGGGTGACCATTTGGGAAAACCAGGCGCTGTATGTGGGAGGACAGCGACACCTCTCTGCAAAATACCTGGTTGTTAAAATTATCTCACCTGAGCAGGATACGCATGCGACTGAGGACCGCTTGTTAATTTTACAGAGACTTCCTCATTCAGAGATGAACCTATGAAGATGCATGCGGCACCAAGATAGGAGAAATGCCCAATTCCCATTCTAAATATTTAATTTAATGCGATTAATTGAACGCAAGTTGCTATTTTAGCCATAACTGAGAAGGAAATTGAAGGTTTCATGCATTTCCCCAATGGTATTCATGTGTAAATCAACCCAATCAATTTGAGAGAATGTGAAAAGGGAAGAGCCTGTTCCATAGTGCATCATGGTATTCATTAGGACAGGCACAGGTAAAGATGTGAAATTACTGATTTCCTTGGAGGTGCAAATGTAGTAATATTGGACATATTAAAATAGTGTTTAAAACGGAATTTTCGATATACGGTTTGATTGTAAACATGCGTACTACTGCATGTTTAGCGGGATGCATGCTGCAAACGACAGGCCTGCAATGGGAGAAATATTTAATCCAAGAAATGGGCTAAGCTCTTGGAAATATTAATAGCTTTTTATTAACAGCTAGTTATGTGGCCTTACCAAAATGACACCAATACCTCTATATATTCCCGTAAAATGGGCAGAGGAAGTTACTTTTGGTTTCTGTTGGTCTGAGAGAGAGAGAGAGAGAGAGAGAGAGAGAGAGAGAGAGAAGAGGGAAGTTCTTTGAGGGATTACATGGAGAGACTGTTTGTGTTTTGTTGGAGAATATGTTTGTCCTGACTGCAAGTCTGTTGTTGGGTAAAAAAACGAAGTATCGTTTTAACCTCTCAAAATAAAATATTGTTACTTGCTAAAACTTAAGTTGTGATTTTATTTGGAGGATAACTGTTTTATACAGCAGTGATCGATTGATTGACATCACAACAAAAGTTGAAATCAAGCACCAAATCCGGACGAAGATAACGAGCGTACGAACCATCATGGCGAATGCGCACAAACGCATGTTTATGAAATGAAGAACAGGGAAAAATTCCATTTGAAGTTAAGGATTTAAATTAGAGCCAATTGTGAAAGAAATAGGAAAGAAATCCGAAGACGCTGAGAATTAGATAGCAAACTCTTTCTCTTGTGCATGTGAGCTGATTGGGCTCAAACGTCTTTTTCAAGAGATCTATCTTCGTCTTTCACTAACACGGAATAACGTTAGTGCTGTAAAAATATAAAACAGCATAAACACATGATTTAATAGAGCAATAATGTTGTTGTTTTTTTTTAAAATGTTACTAAATTACAGAACGAGATGAAAGAGGACAAGAAAAACTTCTTCACTACGACTACAACGACTACTACTACTGCCACTACCTATTCAGCCGACTACCAACATGGCAACAAGTCTTAAGCTGTTTCTGTTAACACAATGGCGACCAGCTATTTACAATGGCGAAAATAATTTGCCAAGCGTAATGTTACACAAATGTTCATAAAATATAATCAAGGATAACTGTATTCTGCAAATGTGAGCAGTGTCGTTTGAAGCGGCGTGCATGGGCTATTGTCGCCTAGAGAATAGACCAGCATCAGTATACCCCATGGGAAAGCTGACACAGTAGGTATTAGGCCTCAAAACCGATTTTATAAAACCGGTTAAAAACAGTTTTAATAGGGTCATCACTAAAACTGGAACCTATTGCTGAAAACCGATTTCATAAAACCGGTTAAAAACAGTTTTAATAGGGTCATCACTAAAACCGGAACCTATTGCTGAAAACCGATTTTATAAAACCGGTTAAAAACAGTTTTAATAGGGTCATCACTAAAACCGGAACCTATTGCTGAAAACCGATTTATAAAACCGGTTAAAAACAGTTTTAATAGGGTCATCACTACAACCGGAACCTATTGCTGAAAATCGATTCATAAAACCGGCTAAAAACAGTTTTAATAGGGTCATCACTAATAATAATAGGGTCATCACTAAAACCGGAACCTATTGCTGAAACCGATTTTAATGTTTTTAGTCTTCCGCTTCTCTATTGTATTCCTTAAAAATATATTTGTAGTGATGTCTGTTTCATTGAAGCAGATCGCAACATATCAATTTTGGTATCTAGGTTGCAGAGTTGTCACAGAATTATTTTTCTATTACTGTGTTTGGAGTTTTATATATAAACATTTTTTATAGACCCATTCATCTACAATAACTCAAATGTCTACAACGGTGTACAAATTTAAATATCATAGTCTTGATTGATCTATGTTGAAAACAGCGCATACACGAAAATAATTCTCTACTTCTTTTAATAATAATAAAAATAATTTTATAATTAATCATGTTATTCCTTTCGTTGCATCTTCAATTTTATTCAATTTGTGCGTTGTTTTTGACATGGAATGTGCGAGGATCTGATTATTTACAATCCAGATCAGATTTTAAACTTCTACACTCTTGAACACTTGGTGTTAAAAACAGTGCACAAATGAAATAATTCTTTCAATTCCTAACCACTAAAGGTTCATTAGGGATTCATTATTGAATGAGGGTCAACACTGGTTAGACAAAAGTGATGGTTAGCGGCCCGAATCCCCAGTTTTTAGGGACTCTGGTCAATACCAATGCACGCTATGTAGAAGGGGGTTAGGAGCAATGCGATACAGTGCAACCACTGCACTCTATTGGTACACAAAAAGTGCAGCGTAGTGCATGGTAGGCTCACACCAGATCCAGACTTCAGATATAAGAGATGTCTAAGACTTGCATGCCAAATTGAGGGCCGTCCTTACACAGAAATTGAAGTAGGCGAGGACACCCTAGGGGTGGTAGACTTCTTTTGCCACCTAGGAGATATGCTGAGTGCTGAATCATCAGAGTCAAGACAGCTTGGGGAAAGTTTAGAGAACTTCTCCGAATCCTAATATCCCGTGCCATCCCAATTATTACCAGGGGTAAGGTCCATAATAGCTGCGTAAGAATCGTGATGCTGTATGGCAGTAAGTGTTGGGCCCTCACCTCACTTGCCCGACTCCAGAGAAATGACAGGGCAATGATTAGGCGGATATGTAATGTAAAGTCGGCCCAGATTCAGAACATTAGGTCGGACACTCTACTTAAGAAATTGGCCATTCTAAAATTTGATGTCCTAATAAGCGCTAACCGTCTTCGCTGATTCGGGCATATTGAGAGTAGCTAGGGGTATATTAAAACATGCAGAGGCCTAAGGCTGGACACAAACAGAAACCTGGGCGCCCAAGGAAGACATGGAAAGAAACCATCAGACAAGACCGTAAACAGTGGCAAATGGACACAGTCAACCCCCATAACCGTGAGCACTGGAGACTTAGCATAAGGACAGCCAGACAACGTCGAACCTCTTGTCAAAGGTAACATAGACGATAAACCTGAATAGTGAGTTGGTGAATGAGTTACGCCGGAAACTTTGAAAATAATACATTTTCCTGAAAATGTTTCGCGAGAATCTGAGAGTTTGGCATCTAATCGATATTAATTCATTAAAAATAAACACAAAACAGAAATCTAAATTCACAAAAGCAGTTTTACCGCTTTTGAGAACGACTAATACTAAAGCTCCTGGCATTTTGGCTATGAGAAAAGTGTAGTATCTGTTTTAAATACTACTCTTCATCTTTTCTGTTCTCGGTCAATGAAGGAGTAATCCTTCTAAACTGACGTAATTTTAATTTTTGTTCCAATCAAGAGTGCAACATTTTAGCACAGCTGGATTTTCCCCACATCAAACACTGACATGGCCTCTTATTCTGCTCTTGTGGGGAGGAAGGGAAATAGGAGCACTTAAACTCGGTTTTGATAATTATCGTTTTTTTGCAAGTTGTAGTAGAGAGATAATTGATCCATTGAGGGAAAATTATTTCATAATGGCCATTTCCAAAAATATCTCAGATTAAACACGTTGACGATAAATTTGAAGTCAAAGAAATGTCAAACTAACTCAGAAAATCAGCGGTCCTATAAGGTAAGAACCTTATAGGACCGCTGATTTTCTGCGATATTAAGGTGTTTCCGTTTGAAATATAACAAGCTGTACTTTATTTTCTCTAACGCTAAACCAATCAGCTTCTACAGTGGAATCAAGTCCTCCACCATTTTACACATCTGTTTCCCTATAGCACTCAAGAAAATCGTTTTACATTTTACACCCGTTTTCTGGCGACTAATTATATCATATTTAACTTCATCACCGCCAGTACTCGTCCGAGTTTCGTCGTTTGTCCTGGTCGATGATTCTTTCAACAGTTCTGCACATTGTGTTATTATATCACGGAAGGCCACAAGTCGTCAAACGATGAACCGGAATGTGTTGGTCGTCAGGCACAAACAAGGTATCAAAAGAAAAATATATCCACAGTTATAATGTTGATCAGTTAATATATGAGACGTTGATACAACTTGTTGGAAAATAATAAAGATAATTCCATTCTCCGCTACGAAATCTTATCCGACTTTTATCAGAGTTGACACTGAAGAGTCTGCTCAGTTTTTTTTTGTTTGTCAAATTGTTAGTTTTATTTATTGGGTTCAAGATCCAAGCTTAGGTAAGTTGTTTTTTTATAGTTAACCCCAAACAAGGCAGGCCGCCACTGTAGACGCAAAGGGCTACTGAGAGAAAAGGGTGAAGGTTGTTTTTATTTTTTTTGGGGGGGGGGGGCAACCTAAATTAGGAGCTGCGCAGCGAGATATCTGTTTACATTAGTTTTAAATTCTTGCATGTCAGTAACGTCATGAAAAGCAGGGAAGGAGTTCCAGAGTCCAGCAGCACGAGGAAAGAAGCTTTTGGAGTAGAACGCTCTTCAGCATCTGGGGACCTCCACAGTGAATGGATGGGATTTGAAGATTGTCGGTTTAGTCTAGTGAATTTACGTCGTGGGGGTACCAGAGCAGCAAGCTCATCAGAGCACAATCTATTGAACCACTTGTAAAACAGGCACAAGGAAGCAACATTGCGGCGATGGGGCAGGGGCAGGAGCTAGGTGGATAGTGAAGGACCTATCAAGTTGATAACTCTTTTTTGGACCTTGTCTAAGAGGGAGAGACTAGCAGATGGTGCACTAGCCTAGATGTGGCGTTTGAATGGTGGACTCTCAGGTAGGGTGCTATTTGCCATGACAATCGGTGGTTGAAGAGGTTTCTTGTAGTTATTGAAGGAAAGTAGCTTTATCTTTGCGGCATTAAAAGTTACCATCCATTTTTGACCCCATTCCATTACAGACTGGAGGTCATTTTCTAAGGATTCAGCCATCGCCTCGGAGATGATCGCGTCCGTTTTTTCCAAATGACGAGAGCAAAATGTGCTGTCGTCAGCAAATATACCTATCTCAGTCGCAATGGCATCAGGGAGGTCATTTTTGAAAATCAGGAACAGTAGAGGTCCAAGAATAGATCCCTGTGGTACACCAGAATTTATGCCATGTTGCTTAGAAGAACGGCCATCGAGTAGTTTTTGATTTCGTCTTTCCACCAGCTATAAAAGAATATATGTTTAAAGACGGAGAGTTCTTACTTATATTTAGATGAACCATAAATTAGTGCGAGATTTGAGATTTACTTAATTTCATAATCTTCCCACCAGTCCTTCTCGCCTAAATATCATTCAGTGGCTTTTTGAAATTCAGCAATTACCATTTTAGAAAGAAAATTATTTCAACCCCTTAATGGCGGTAGAGGCTGACTTCAATCCTCTTTAATTTCCACCTCTCACTTAGATTGGACGCGAACACCCCAGTGCTGCCATGCTCCTCACACTCTCTTTGTTTGAACTTAGACCGATCTAATTGTCCATTAAGTAACCTCTTTCCCAAACACGTGGTTCGAAAGGAATATCCTCAATGTCAACTATTTAATATAGTCTTTTCAACCTGGTCTGCTGGTTTATTTTGTTATTTATACATTTCTATATATAGAATTCACCTCCACACTAATATTCATAATCTCTGTTAAAAACAATAATCCTTTTGAAATAATAAAAGTTTATCAGGATCAATATTATTAAAAAAAACCAAAAAACGATTCTTTCTTCTTCCGTAAAGATTTGTCATTGTAAGCTAAATATTTTTTAAATAAATAAAACGAATATGCCTCTTCTTTATTAAAAAATTGGAGCTATTTAATTCTTTTTAAAAAAATAAATATTCTCAGTTACTTACTGTAAAAATAATGTATTCTTTAAAAAGATAAAAACCAATGTAACTTTTTAGAATGTATTTATTTAAAATTGTACAATTTTAGTCGCCAGAATTCGATTTTGGGACAATTATGTTTTAAATGAATAAAGTCGGAATATTTATCTTAGCGACATGAGATTTTCTTTTAATGGAAATCGCTCCAGACAAGACATGAAGCCACTTGACGTAAAGAGATAAAAATACTACTTCAAGGTTAAAAACTAGCCAACGATAAGTGTTAAATGGATTCCGACACAAAAAAACGCAATTCTTCCCTCTTTGTCAGAAACATCGCTCATGGAATGTGAAGACTAAAAGACAAAATAAGAGAAGCGAGAGTTACGAGTCCGATTAAAGTAAACGCAGGGTCTACTTTTTACTCTCATTTTCGGAGGATCTCATCTTTTCAATGTGTGTGAAATGTGATGACGTACGTACGAGCACGAAATGCTTATTATATAAATATTTCTAAATATCACTTTATCTCATTCATATTTTAATTATTAAATTATCTTATTTAAAACGCCATGCATAACAATGTGTCATATATTCTCTATAAAAATGTTCTAACCGACCCAGGTACGCCGAAATACTCCGAATCTATACATAATCTTCCAAACGAGTGTTACATTCTTTACGTGACAAAACAAACAGTTTCTAAATTGACAAAATTTCACGGCTTGGTAAGAGGCCGGGAGTTTGGAAGAATACTGATAACTTAAACGAGTTTGGTTCAAACTGTCGACCAGAAACAAAATGGCTGACGCGGTACTTCGGGGTCGATCCAGTAGATTTAACAGTAACATAAAAACAAACAGCACTACGCACTTACGTTAATCTGATCCAAAACTTAAATTCTGACAAACTTCCGCTTCATTGAAAATCTCCAAGATGTTTAATTTTAACTTGTGTCATTTATCGGCCCGTGTTGCTAGTCAAAATCTATATTCGCAACTTTAAAGAGAATGAATATTATGGCCAATGTTCCAAAGGAGAAAAAAATAATGAACAATAACCGATTTAAATCAAATGAAATATTTAAAACAATATTTGGCAAAGGGGCATTATAGTTAATAACAAAAACAAAAGAGGTATCTTTTACAATAATACGCAGAGTGAAAACGCTATAAAAACAAATATACAACAAATAAACGTAACTGTAGCCGATAAAAGTTATTTTCCAACTTATCTATGACATTTGTTTGTATTTTTAAGCCGTTTAAACTGCTATTTATTAGAAATCAATATTTTGTCACACGAACATTGGACAAGCGATGGTGGGTGGGTGGGGTGGGGGGTTCGTAACGAGGTCATTTTGTTTTAGTAAAAATACGTGCCAAAAAAAAAAAAAAACACGAAATTTTTTTTTACATCTAATAAAAAAAACATTCATAGTACGTAAAAATACGGCACTTCTGCAGTCTTTATGAAGCAGCTGCCGATTAAGAAATCGAAATTGAAGAGTTCCGGTTTTTTTTCACCAAGTACCATTCATTCATAATTCACCGGAAGTTGAATTTACCGGGAGTTGAAGTAGAATTTAGTTTTTAGAAAATGGAGTTAAATGAGCTGAATCTTCGCGACATTGGTAATTTAATGAACCAGACGCAAAAAACAATAGATTTTTTTACAGGCACATCGCCTGATTTCTTGCAGTCGGACATGTCCGTCATGTCAAAGACAGATGCAGATGGCAAGCCATAATGGAAGTGATGGATTTATTTGGAAATGCTCACGGAGGAACCAGCCGCAAAAAACAATAGATTTTTTACAGGCACACCGCCTGATTTCTTAATGTTAGGGTTAGGGATTTTTATTTAAATTTTTTTTACTTCATATAATAAAAAAAAGAAATTAATTGTTACCAAAAAACAAATCAGTCTTGCATTTTTTTTTAGGTTGTAAATAAGTCACTTCCGGTTGAATTACTTCCCTTTATTTTCAGTAGGACAGAAAATCCGCTGCTTCATAAAGACTGCAGAAGTGCCAAAAATACTAAACACATTTCATAGGTAAGTACGAAAATATCTATTCTCGACGTAGGTCACCGTCACTTTTTGCATATTTATTTTTTTTACCCCGTTCTCGTTCGTTTTTTGGACCCCGTTGGCGACTCTGCGGATTATTGTACAAGATCAGCAACAAAAGGTTAAACACAAACAAATATACTACAAATAATTGTTCAAAACGCAAGAAAATTTATTTTTCTTCCAAATTGTAAGCAGAAAATGACAAAAACAAAAGTAATCCGTCAGCCACTTTTTGCATTATGACTCTAACGATATCCAATGTGAGCGAAATCTTATATTGAAATAAAAACGCTTTCAAACACAGAAAATATTTAGGTAGGTAGAAAAGTAACTTTTATTGATTTTGGTAGCAGTTATTTGTTAATTTTTTTTCACTACGTTTTTCGTTGTTAACCATAATGCACCTTTGCCAAATATTTATATTTTAGTATGAAGTTGTAGTTTTCGTAAGAGTCTGTAGCGAAAAATACCACCGAGTGAATAAAGGTGGAGAAAAGAGTTCAATGTTGTCTCAGTTTATTTGTATAATACTTTTGTAAGAAAGTAGTGTTTATGTACGAAAAAATATTTTTAGTCAAAATTTCGTTCACGCAACGAGAAATAGATTTTAGTCTATTTCTTTGCTTCTGTAAAGGATAATATTTAGCAATTGTTCAGATATCAGCATGCTTACGAGTGCTGCAGTCAAGTTTTAGTTCACTTTAAAAATGCAATCGTTAAAGTTGTTTTTGTTATTTCTTTTTATAGACGTAGTCTTTGTTGAAATTTAAAAGCCTTTACCTTTTTCTTGATATGAGACCGTTGCTCGCTTTCGGGTTGGCTACGCAGAGAAATGCTTATTCGTCCGTAATGGGATGGTGTGGATCTGTATATAGATCTATCTTCCATCTTTAAATCCTGGCTTTGATAAAAATTTAATGGAACATTCTAGAAGCAATTACTTTGGACGCAAAATAACGTGTTTGGTCGAATTGTGTATAGGCGAGCTGCTCTGCGCATGCGTCTTGGTCATTTCTTGAAATACGTTGGATTAGTAACTTCTAAATCAAATGGAGGGGTAATTATACACGTCGACACCTGTATTCATTATAAAAAGATTTATTTTATTGAATACATGTTGAACATTTCTTTAAAATTAGATAATTAATTCATTGGTTTCGTTACAAAGAGTAATGTAGTTTTATAGTTGACTTGTTTTAATGCCAAACTTTCTTTCTTTATGTTAATTCTTGTGTTACATTTGTTTTTAATATTTTTCTTTTTTTTTTGGGGGGGGGGCTTCTGTATTATTGGGGCAGATGAAATTTTCATCTCTAATTTAAAAGTGTCTGTTGAAAGGGGAGATAATTCAAACTGTTTATTGAATTGTTAGGTGAAAGTACAGAATAGTTAATTACAACCCCACCTCCCCATGTTACGAATGTATTATTGGGACAGATGAAATTTTCATCTCTAATTTAAAAGAGTCTGTTGAAAGGGGAGATAATTCAAACTGTTTATTAAATTGTTAGGTGAAAGTACAGAATAGTCAATTACAACCCCACCTCCCCATGTTACGAATGTATTATTGGGACAGATGAAATTTTCATCTCTAATTTAAAAGAGTCTGTTGAAAGGGGAGATAATTCAAACTGTTTATTGAATTGTTAGGTGAAAGTACAGAATAGTTAATTACAACCCCACCTCCCCATGTTACGAATGTATTATTGGGACAGATGAAATTTTCATCTCTAATTTAAAAGAGTCTGTTGAAAGGGGAGATAATTCAAACTGTTTATTAAATTGTTAGGTGAAAGTACAGAATAGTTAATTACAACCCCACCTCCCCATGTTACGAATGTATTATTGGGACAGATGAAATTTTCATCTCTAATTTAAAAGAGTCTGTTGAAAGGGGAGATAATTCAAACTGTTTATTGAATTGTTAGGTGAAAGTACAGAATAGTTAATTACAACCCCACCTCCCCATGTTACGAATGTATTATTGGGACAGATGAAATTTTCATCTCTAATTTAAAAGAGTCTGTTGAAAGGGGAGATAATTCAAACTGTTTATTAAATTGTTAGGTGAAAGTACAGAATAGTTAATTACAACCCCACCTCCCCATGTTACGAATGTATTATTGGGACAGATGAAATTTTCATCTCTAATTTAAAAGAGTCTGTTGAAAGGGGAGATAATTCAAACTGTTTATTAAATTGTTAGGTGAAAGTACAGAATAGTTAATTACAACCCCACCTCCCCATGTTACGAATGTATTATTGGGACAGATGAAATTTTCATCTCTAATTTAAAAGTGTCTGTTGAAAGGGGAGATAATTCAAACTGTTTATTAAATTGTTAGGTGAAAGTACAGAATAGTTAATTACAACCCCACCTCCCCATGTTACGAATGTATTATTGGGACAGATGAAATTTTCATCTCTAATTTAAAAGAGTCTGTTGAAAGGGGAGATAATTCAAACTGTTTATTGAATTGTTAGGTGAAAGTACAGAATAGTTAATTACAACCCCACCTCCCCATGTTACGAATGTATTATTGGGACAGATGAAATTTTCATCTCTAATTTAAAAGAGTCTGTTGAAAGGGGAGATAATTCAAACTGTTTATTAAATTGTTAGGTGAAAGTACAGAATAGTTAATTACAACCCCACCTCCCCATGTTACGAATGTATTATTGGGACAGATGAAATTTTCATCTCTAATTTAAAAGAGTCTGTTGAAAGGGGAGATAATTCAAACTGTTTATTGAATTGTTAGGTGAAAGTACAGAATAGTTAATTACAACCCCACCTCCCCATGTTACGAATGTATTATTGGGACAGATGAAATTTTCATCTCTAATTTAAAAGAGTCTGTTGAAAGGGGAGATAATTCAAACTGTTTATTAAATTGTTAGGTGAAAGTACAGAATAGTTAATTACAACCCCACCTCCCCATGTTACGAATGTATTATTGGGACAGATGAAATTTTCATCTCTAATTTAAAAGAGTCTGTTGAAAGGGGAGATAATTCAAACTGTTTATTGAATTGTTAGGTGAAAGTACAGAATAGTTAATTACAACCCCACCTCCCCATGTTACGAATGTATTATTGGGACAGATGAAATTTTCATCTCTAATTTAAAAGAGTCTGTTGAAAGGGGAGATAATTCAAACTGTTTATTAAATTGTTAGGTGAAAGTACAGAATAGTTAATTACAACCCCACCTCCCCATGTTACGAATGTATTATTGGGACAGATGAAATTTTCATCTCTAATTTAAAAGAGTCTGTTGAAAGGGGAGATAATTCAAACTGTTTATTGAATTGTTAGGTGAAAGTACAGAATAGTTAATTACAACCCCACCTCCCCATGTTACGAATGTATTATTGGGACAGATGAAATTTTCATCTCTAATTTAAAAGAGTCTGTTGAAAGGGGAGATAATTCAAACTGTTTATTGAATTGTTAGGTGAAAGTACAGAATAGTTAATTACAACCCCACCTCCCCATGTTACGAATGTATTATTGGGACAGATGAAATTTTCATCTCTAATTTAAAAGAGTCTGTTGAAAGGGGAGATAATTCAAACTGTTTATTAAATTGTTAGGTGAAAGTACAGAATAGTTAATTACAACCCCACCTCCCCATGTTACGAATGTATTATTGGGACAGATGAAATTTTCATCTCTAATTTAAAAGAGTCTGTTGAAAGGGGAGATAATTCAAACTGTTTATTAAATTGTTAGGTGAAAGTACAGAATAGTTAATCACAACTCCACCTCCCATGTTACGAATGGCTTTCTAAATTATAACGTTATTATTTCAGCCCGGTTCGTAAACTGCACAAGTACCTATTTTTAAATTTATTTTCTTACTAATTCTCTGGATTTTCCTTATGGGTTATGGTTACAAAACAACAACAACAACAACAACAACAACAACAACAACAACAACAACAATAATAGTTGTAATTATCTCCCCTTTCAACTGACTTTTCCAAAATTAGAATTGAAATTTCTATCGGCCTCAATAATGCAGAAGCACCAGTTTTCTACAAGTTACTACAAGAATAGTTAAACTTCTACATCGCCCAATATGGACACCCCTCATAATTTAGCATTTCAATCCACACAAATTTTATATTACTTGTTAGAAAATTAAAAAAAAATCTTTCAGATTATAAAAAACACGATTGGAAAAATATATTGGTTCAATTTTTAACAGAGTGTTCAGTATTCTATGTAAGCTTCATGTAAAATGGTCATCCCTAATTGATTTTACCGCCCCCCCCCCCGAAAAAATCCGGTTTAAAATGCCCTTGCGAAATTTTGATTGAACGGCATGGGGAAGGGTAATTTCAAGTTAAACTTAAACTTAAATAGCAAACTGAATTCTTTTGAAAAATTGAACCCTGAGTTATTAATTTTTTCTCATTTAATAATTTTAAGATTGGATCTTCAATCGATATAATAATCAAACGATTAAAAAAATAAAAAAATAAAAAAACGAAAAACGAA
The DNA here is from genome assembly GCA_963556195.1 of Sepiola atlantica. Lineage (NCBI taxonomy): Eukaryota > Metazoa > Mollusca > Cephalopoda > Sepiida > Sepiolidae > Sepiola > Sepiola atlantica. The sequence goes on along the minus strand of OY744522.1, from coordinate 176,584,651 downwards.
ATAGCATTTTTAGATGGCAGTGAAGAATCGTCAGGGGTCTTTTGTAAAACAGACACACCAGTAATGGAAAAATGAGCTTTGCAAAACAATTGGCCCCAGGAATCATGCGCAGTGCGCGCAAACGCCATTGACCTACTTTGTGAGAGATAATTAGACATGCATCTTGGTTAGAGTTAGAATTAGAGCCCATGTACTTATGTTGAGATTAATAAAACCGTAATTTCTCGCTGTATAAAATAGAGGATAAACGCTACTGTGGAACGCATTGCGAAATGGTGTACAGCTATCTGTGTGAGTTTATGCGTAGGCAGTATCTCATGGGTAAGCAAAACGTTTTGGTGCTCATACAGCTGAAAGCGCAGGTGAAAATCGCAGTTACGCAGGTGCATATTTCAGTTCCAAATAAATTAACAGGAAAACTCTTTGATATACTGACGCATCAGGCAAAAATATGTATTTACACCAAAAATTAGGTAAAATTATCAATTAGAATTTTAATTAAAAATAAAAATCAGTTTTATCGTATTTTGCTGATCCGCCATTGATACGAACGGAATACCCGTAAAGCAGGAGGAGATAAGTCAGTCTGTATTTTAAACAAGTTATAATGAATGGTGGATCGGCAAAATACGATAAACTGATTTTTATTTTTAATTCCTAATTTTTGGTGAGGATACTTATATATATACAATAGTTTTTTTTGTTTTTTTTGAAATGCTTTTTTTATATGTGCTTTCAGCTGTAGAATAACTTCTTTTTTTTAATTACAAAACGCATTTTGTCTGGTTTTTTTTCTGGTGGAAAAGTTATTTTGTAGCTGGGCCCTTATACAAAATATCGATCCTCAGAGAGATGGGGGAGCATTTCACGTTAACTTTGCTTCGCATACTGAACGCTTTCGTAAAAATTGAACAAGTCGGTTAAAAATATAAAAAATATATTTTTTTCATCTATAGTAATCCGTAGAGTGGTTGTTTCTACAATTTAATATGAACACATTTGGATGAGGGGGTGTTTTATAGGCCCGCAATGGTATTTAGTGCTTTTTAATCGATATTATGGAGGTGAGTGGTTAAGTGGATAACGACACGGACTGAAGACCTGGGTGTTCCCAGTTCGAATCCAGTCTGTTCCACAGTACTACTTTCACTTAGTGATGTTGGCAACCTTCTCGTGGTCCTTCCCGTAAGTACCCGATGTCTTTCCAGAAAGATTTCTAACTATTAAAACATCGGGGAAACTAAGGCCAACACCAGAAACATCTGATTAACACGAAAGAAGAAGAATCGATATTACGTCGAAGAAATCGCTAGCAAAACTTTCAGGGGAAGGGGGATCGGAGTGATTGATCCGAAGTTCCTCCTTTTTTTTTTGTATTTTTATTATTTATCTTTATTTTTATTTTTTCACTGGGTTAAATCATCCGAATAGCCGGACGCCTTCGCCGCTCAAGATTGATGCCCTAGTAGTTTAGCCTCTTCAACTCACACAGATTTCTTTTTATATGCCACACAACAAATAGACAGAAAAGAAAAAGGGGGTAAAGATGGCCCCCAATTCACCCTAATCATCGCCACTGAACAAATTCTCCTTCATAACCGATTAGTCTTTTGTTAATAGAAAAAAGGAAAGAGAAAATCTGCCCGCATCGAGGCGAACCGACCACAAATAAACAGACACGCTTCAGTACATTTATTGTGTCCATTGTGCCTTCCACGGTCGACCGGTCGGCACGAGCGGTGGCATGGCGGCGGCCATCTTTAAATTGGTTGGGAGGTCATTGTTTTGAAGAAGAACAGATACGCCCATTCGATCTGCGCGTTTAAGGATGACAAAGCCATTTCAAACATAGGCATGACAGACTGATAGACAGACAGACAAAGCCTCTTATGCAGATGTATGGACGCATCTAAAACAAGATGCATCTATTCAATCTGCGCGTATAGTGATGAAAATCGTATTTTAAAATTAAGCGTGACAGACTAAGTAAATGATATTTCAAACTAGAGCGTGACAGACCGACAACATTCTCAATTCGAACTGAAATATTGTGGATCAACGAATATCTTATTTAAAAGCGAAGCATGATAAACCGACGAAAATCTTATTTCAAACTGAAGCCTGACAGACAGACGAAAATCCAATTTCGAACTGAAATGTGACAGACCGAGAAAAATGCTATTTCAAACTTAAGCATGACAGAAAAGCGAAATTCTATTTCAAACTGAAGCATGACAGAAAAACGAAATTCTATTTCAAACTGAAGCCTGACAGACGGATAAAAATCCTATTTTGAACTGAAGCGTGACAGGTCGACGAAAATCCTATTTCAAAATAAAGCATGACAGACCGACGAAAATGCTATTTCAAAATAAAGCTTGACAGACCGACAAAAATTCCATTTAGAACCGAAGCGTGAAAAACAGAGCGACAGCCATAACCTCTTATAAAGATTCTGAGACACATCTAAAATAATTCAATTTGCGGATTTAGCCATACAACTTCTTTTGTTAGCGTGACAGGCCGATTGATCGACTCGCCGAGCCTTTCAAAAACGCCAGGCGCATCTAAGAAGAAAAGTATAAGATTTCTTTATTATTTAAAAAAATAGGGAGCGAAAGAGAATATTGGGGAGAGGGGAGAGAAAAGAGTGGTGTGGTCCCATCTAATTTGTAAGGAACAATTGGGCGGAGTATTTACACAGCCGTCTATGGAATATAAAAGAAACAACCGGTGAAGACGCGAATTGTTGGTTGAAACCTTCCCCATTGAGACGACGACGACGAAGAAGAAAAAGAAGTAGAAGAAGAAGAAAGCAATAGAAACAGTTTTTTTCTACTGATTATTTAATGGAGTGATCCATGGAATTGTTGGACAAAAAAGGGAACGGCTAACCTTCTCCATGGAAGAATTACCGAATTTAACAATAAACTAGGCGTACCCGTGACCCGTTTAACCACAACTACTACCACTATTTATTTCACTTTTGTTTCATTGGAAAATTCACAAACTGTGACAACTAAAAATAATGAATCTCTTTACTTCGATATTTTCCTTATGAATAATACTAGACTAAATGTGACCCGTTTGACCGCCCATTGGGCCCGGGTGAGATTATTTGAATCAGTAAAAAGTGATTTTGCAAAGCCAGTTAAATGAAATACAAAAAATAAAGACCAAATTAAAAATTAGTCTCTTCTCTGTTCGCTATATCCCCCTACTCTCTATCTTTCCATCTTCAGGTACGGGTTAAATAGTATTACGATTTGTGGACATAACTTCTTTTGCTCGTAATGGACTATTCCAATCTTCAGTTTCATAGTTAGTATCAAATCAAATCCATTCACAGTGGAGGTCCTAGATGCCGGATAGCCTTCTACTTCAATAACTAATTTCCTCGTGCCACTGGCCTTTGGAACTCACTCCCTGCTCATTGTGTCCGATATGCAGAAATTTAAAACTATTGTGAACAAGCATCTCGCTGAACAGCTCCCAATTTAGGATGTCTCCCCAAAACTTTCACCCTAATTCTCAGTAGCCCCTTACGTCTACAGTGCTACCTTGTCTTGTTTGTGGTGAACTATGTTTAAAAAATACGTTTTCGCCTTCACGCAATAATAATAATAATAATAATAATAATAATAATAATAATAATAATAATAATAAGAGGATCGAGGAGGGAAAGCGCAAACCAGACCTCCACTGGAAGAGCGCGGACAACTCTGGGACCTTGGGAAGGCTTGTTGCCACTCGGGCCCCAGAGGGGACCAATGGCCCTTATCAGCGGGAAATCGTTGGTAGGTGGCTGTTGCGATTACCGCAAGGTCATCAGCGGTGATGAACGAAAAGAGGTGGAGCATACTGGAAGTCTGAGGAGACTTGTTGTCACTCAGACTCCAGGGAATACCACAGGTTGTCGGCAGTGGGCGATCACTGACGATGACCAGTGTGATAACTCCTAGTGAGTAAATAAATAATTAAAATAATAATAAAAATAATAATAATATGAATTTCTACAGGACACCATCCTCGAGTGTCTTCGGTATCTCTGCACAGGGGTTTGTCAGGACAACCTAGCATAAGGATACTTCCCCCTACAAGTAAACTCTGACTAAATATTCAAAATAACAGTATTCGAAGCCAAAATAAGATAATCTCGACACGGCTATACACTGGTTCATACGAGGAATGCTGCATCTTCTCCTAGTAATGTTACCTCAAGTAACATCACTAAGCTGGATACTCCACCAGACTAGATTAATTCTTGTCCTGGAATCCGGTTAGACCAAGAGACCACAAGAAAGATATACTATAACAATAATAAACTGATCGATTGGGGAAAAGAATAGTGTGTTCTTCACTTCATTAGCAACTCAACATTTGATAGGTAAAGAGAACTTTAATTGAACACACGGATATCTATGTATCTCATATAGAGATCAAGTGTTAGCCCCAGGAGTGGACCCCTTGATTTCTGAGACCTGAGTTAAGTGAAATGAAAGAAAATAAAGAAAATAAAGAGAGAGAGAGAGAGAGAGAGAGAGAGAGAGAGAGAGAGAGAGAGAGAGAGAGAGTGCGTGTGCATAAAATATTAACCGGAGTCAAACAATATACTGTGAGAGAGGGTGAGAGTGTTAAACAGAAACTTAGTAAGAGATGGGTTACTTGTATAGAGATGGTTGTATTCTTCTAAAATAAGATGCGTCCACGCGTTCATCACGTTTACACGATGAAAATGATATTTCAAAGTAAAAACGTGACAGACAAACTGATAGGCAAAGCCATTCAGAGAGATGTATGGACGCATCTAAAACGACGAGTTTTTTGACCGAGAAACGAATTGATTGTAAATGTATGGTACCCCCCCCCACACACACACACACAAACCCCCTAAAAAATGGAAAAAATATTAATAAATACTTGTTGAGCCGTCGTCTTGGATAATCAATTCCTCTTAAGTAAAGTTTTGTCCATTCTACCAAATTATTATTAGTTGTTAATCGTTCAACAGACAATCTCTTTAACCCTTATCCTCGAATCGCCCTCCTCTTCTAGGCCTTGATAAGCGGAGACTTATTTATAAAAAAAAAACACTATTTTATTTCACAGACTAAACGTGTGGTTAATAAACATGACTTGTTTATTATTAAATGGGGTTGGTGCTTCAGTTTTAAAAGTAAGCTTTACGGAAAATGACTTCGCCCCCCCCTCCCCTGGAGCTGATGGTATTTATCTTCCTCCCACAGTAGTAAGATGTGACACAAGGTCAGAAAAGTGGGATTTGAAAAGCCAGCGCTCTAGAGAATGAAGAGCACTCTAGCCGTTCAAAAATGCCTGGGCAGCCCCGTCGGCATTCCCCGGTAGGGGCGCCTCATGTGATTAGCAATAATCTAACCTCTTCTCAAAGGGTGAGAAGGCAAATCCTGGAAGTGTGGACCTCCTAGAACTGCACAGGACAAACCTACAGACCGGCGGAATCAAGGCCCAAAGGCCAAGACGGTACCGGTCTATAGGGTGTAGTATCCATCGGAACAGATACTACACTTTGATCTTAGCCACATGGCCAATTTTTTTTATTTATCTTCCTCCCACAAGGTAAGATGTGACACAAGGTCGAGATAGTGGTATTTGAAAAGCCAGCACCCGAGAAGGTGAGCACTCTGGCCTACAAAAAATGCCTGGGCAGCCCCGTCGGCATTTCCCGGTAGGGGCACCTCAGGCAGTAAGCTATAAACTTACTCCACCCCAAAGAGGGGAGGCAAACCCTGGGATGGTGGACCTCCTAGAACTGCACAGGACAAACATACAGACCGACGGAATCAAGGCCCGAAGGCCAAGACAATACCAGTCTATGGGGTGCAGTATCCATCGGAACAGTTACTACACTTTGATCTTAGCCAAAAGGACCCGTAGAAACGTTAATAAAATCCACAATCCTTTGGTACAAATTAACATTATTCTATGCCTTACTTGTACACCAAATATTTCTCATGACCACAGTTCAATGATAAGTACACCTGACACGGCGTGCAAAATTGTCCATAACCTGACCCATTCCTCTCTTGGCACTGTCATGATTTTAGCGGTCAAAGCCCTCTTCAGTTCAAACATAGTCTAGCGATTGTTTCAATAGATAGTATCTTTAAGATAACTCCACAGATAATAAATCTGGAGGGTCAAGGTCTGGTGAGCATTAAACCTATTAAGGATCACACTACCTACTGATTAGACGATCACCAAAGTGCTCCTTCTTATAATTGAACGACGATAAAACAAACACCTATTCGACATTCATGACTGAAACTTGGTTCGCGAGTCAGGTGTAGACTGATGATTATTTGTATCACATATGGTTGATTTTATTAACGATTCTTGGGTGTCATTTTTTCGAGGCGCACCAATATATATATATATATATATATATATATATATATATATATATATTACTATTTCATGTATCCACATAAAATGTTATGAGGAGATATAATTTTTTATGTATCAATTTTCAGTGGTCGATACGTAAGTAGAGTTAGGTAGTAAGTTATGAAAATATATTATGGCAATTAAGCTACACAGTTTCCAATCCTCTCATGATATTGTTCATAACATAACGGTGATTTAGCGGAGAATCCTCATTTCCTCTTAAATGTAGATATAATTTTCTTTTTAATTTAACAAACTTCTTAATGTTTTCCCTTCATGTATTGTCGCCAAGATTTTAGATAAACTCATTGTGAGATTTTCATCTAAATTTTACACTTGTCCCATTTTTCCTATTTATCTACTCGTGCCATTGTTACCGGGCCATTTTTCCGGTGTAATTTTTACCTAAATTCGTGATCATGATCTATAAATTTTAGTTTAAACTGGTAGTTTAAATTTATCATTTTATCATTAGTACAAGCAATAGAAAATTAAGTTTTAAACAAGCAAAACAAAATTAAAAGAATCGTTTTTGAAATCGGAAACCATGCTAAATTTTTTTTCTGATTCCGATACCAATTCCGATACCGATTCCGATACCCCCACAATTCCGATTGTTCGATTCCTGATTCCGATTAATAGTCCCAACACTAATAGATATACATTGAATATATCACTCCCACTTCAATTGATATTACTACTAGCTGAAAAATAGATTATTACTATAGTTATTTATGTTTTATGACCTTTTATTCATTTATTTTGTGTAAACATAGAATAAATCTAAATGAATAAATACAAACTTTTTTCCACCTACCTTAATTATATTGACATCAAAACAATTTATACTATGATACAACATAAAAAAAAAAAATATTTACCTCCCCAGGAGGTTAGGCACAAGGCCAGGTTTATCTTACTCCCACAAGTAAGATGTGACCCAAGCTCGGGTCGGGAGAGTGGGGTTTGAAAAGCCAGCGCCCGAGAGGTGAGCACTCTGGCCATTTAAAAATTGCCTGGGCAGCCCCGTCGGCATTCCCCGGTAGGGGCGCCTCAGGCAGTAAGCAATAACCTTACTCCTCCTCAAAGAGGGGAGGCAAAGCCTGGGAGGGTGTGCCTCCTAGAACTGCACAGGACAGAACCATAGACCGGCGTAAATCAAGCCCCGAAGGCCAAGACGATACCAGTTTATGGCGCGTATCAATCAATGATACGACATTTTATTTACCTCCCCAGGAGGTTAGGCACAAGGCCAGTTTTATCTTACTCCCACAAGTAAGATGTGACCCAAGCTCGGGTCGGGAAAGTGGGGTTTGAAAAGCCAGCGCCCGAGAAGGTGAGCACTCTGGCCATTAAAAATTGCCTGGGCAGCCCCGTCGGCATTCCCCGGTAGGGGCGCCTCAGGCAGTAAGCAATAAACTTACTCCTCCCCAAAGAGGGGAGGCAAAGCCTGGGAGGGTGGACCTCCTAGAACTGCACAGGACAGACCCATAGACCGGCGTAAATCAAGCCCCGAAGGCCAAGACGATACCAGTTTATGGCGTGTATCAAACGATGATACGACATTTTATTTACCTCCCCAGGAGGTTAGGCACAAGGCCAGGTTTATCTTACTCCCACAAGTAAGATGTGACCCAAGCTCGGGTCGGAAAGTGGGGTTTGAAAAGCCAGCGCCTGAGAGGTGAGCACTCTGGCCATTTAAAAATTGCCTGGGAAGCCCCGTCGGCATTCCCCGGTAGGGGCGCCTCAGGCAGTAAGCAATAAACTTACTCCTCCCCAAAGAGGGGAGGCAAAGCCTGGGAGGGTGGACCTCCTAGAACTGCACAGGACAGACCCATAGACCGGCGTAAATCAAGCCCCGAAGGCCAAGACGATACCAGTTTATGGCGTGTATCAAACGATGATACGACATAACATTTTGAAATACCGTATATATAGTAATCTGCAAATACCCACAAACAGTAATAGATATGCTTAATTTGCATATTTATTTTATAAACAGTCTCTAATAAATTAATATTCTGTAATATGCATTCATTGTCATATTTTCTTATATATACGCAATAGTATATATGGCGATAGTATAACGTCTGATGTCGCTGAGATGCTGAGAACAGATAGTACATTTTGATCTTAGCCAAAAGGCGAAAGAACCATAAAAATAATGTTTTTATGACTAGGTATTTTTAAATGACTGAAAAAAAGAAGCAAACCCTGATTCAATCTATTATTGTATTATCTTTTAATGAGGGTAGGTATTGTACTATTGATTCTGATCTCATTTCTCCCAGGAATTACTTCCGCCTTGTTTAAAGGGGTGGGGGTAATCCTCTCAGATATTACATTTTTATTTTAGGGAAGGGGTAATGTAGTATTTGTTTTGTTGTCATGAGATCATCTTCTCAGAAACTACCTTCTCCTTTTTAAACGAGGGGGTAGTGTAGTATCTGTTCTGTTGTCATTGCACCATATCGCAGGCATTACATTTTTGAAAAGAGGGAGTAATTTCATTAAAGTTTGACGTCTGATGTTGCTGGAATGCTGAGAACAGATAATGTTTTCATGACTAGGCATTTTTAAATGAATGAAAGCACAAAACAAAAAACAAACCCTAATTTAATCTATTATTGTGTTAAAAAAATGGTTATGGAAATCGATCCAGACAAGGAGCTAAAAAATACTACTTCAAGGTCAAAAACTATCTAACGATAAGTGTTAGATGGATAGATTCCGACCAAGAAAACAGTAATTCTTCCCCCTTTGTCAGAAATATTGCTCATAGAATGTAATGACTAAATAACAAAATAAGGGAAGCGAGATTTACGAGGCTGTCGAAATTAAACCCAAGTTAGTCACTTTCTACTCTCCTTTTAGGTATTTTAGTATTGATTCTGATCTCATTCCACCAGGAATTACTCTCGTCTTGTTTCAGAGAGTGAGGGTAGTCTTCTCAATTATCACATCTTTATTTTAGGAAGTGGGTAATGCAATATTTGTTCTTTTGTCATGACATCATCTTCCCAGAAACTACCTTCTCCCTTTTTAAGGGGGGATAGTGTAGTATCTGTTCTGTTGCCATCATACCATACTCGCAAGCATTACATTTTTAGGGAGCGGGGATCCATCTTCGTAGGCTTTACATCCTCCTTTAGGGGTAGTGTAGTATATGTTCGTTCCGCATGATACACTCGTCTCAGGATTACCTTCTCCTTGTTTGGCGGATAGTGTAGTATATGTGTTCTGTTTTCATGATAACATCCCCCTAAGCATTTACTCCTGCTTTTGGCAGTCATTGCCTCTTTCATTACTTCCATCCTCCCAGTCTAGCAAAAATATGCGACCGGCAGGAGCATTGTTTTGCTCGTATGTGAACATAAATACACTGAAAAAATTATTGCATTAAACTTTAATGAACTTACTGCACTTACACCCCTAAACAAAAATACCCCCGACCCATCTGACTAACAGCAAAATCCCACTCGTAAACAAAAATACCCCCGACCCATCTGACTAGCAGCAAAATCCCACTCGTAAACAAAAATACCTCCGACCCATCTGACTAGCAGCAAAATCCCACTCGTAAACAAAAATACCTCCGACCCATCTGACTAACAGCAAAATCCCACTCGTAAACAAAAATACCTCCGACCCATTTGACTAGAAGCAAAATCCCACTCGTAAACAAAAATACCCCCGACCCATCTGACTAACAGCAAAATCCCACTCGTAAACAAAAATACCCCCGACCCATCTGACTAGCAGCAAAATCCCACTCGTAAACAAAAATACCCCCGACCCATCTGACTAGCAGCAAAATCCCACTCGTAAACAAAAATACCTCCGACCCATCTGACTAGAAGCAAAATCCCACTCGTAAACAAAAATACCTCCGACCCATCTGACTAACAGCAAAATCCCACTCGTAAACAAAAATACCTCCGACCCCTCTGACTAGCAGCAAAATCCCCCTCGTAAACAAAAATACCTCCGACCCATCTGACTAGCAGCAAAATCCCACTCGTAAACAAAAATACCTCCGACCCATCTGACTAACAGCAAAATCCCACTCGTAAACCAAAATACCTCCGACCAATCTGACTAACAGCAAAATCCCACTCGTAAAAAAAATACCTCCGACCCATCTGACTAACAGCAAAATCCCACTCGTAAACAAAAATACCACCGACCCATCTGACTAACAGCAAAATCCCACTCGTAAACAAAAATACCCCCGACCCATCTGACTAACAGAAAAATTCCACTCGTAAACAAAAATACCTCCGCCCCATCTGACTAGCAGCAAAATCCCACTCGTAAACAAAAATACCTCCGACCCCACTGACTAGCAGCAAAATCCCACTCGTAAACAAAAATACCTCCGACCCATCTGACTAGCAGCAAAATCCCACTCGTAAACAAAAATACCTCCGACCCATCTGACTAACAGCAAAATCCCACTCGTAAACAAAAATACCCCCGACCCATCTGACTAGCAGCAAAATCCCACTCATAAACAAAAATACTTCCGACCCATCTGACTAGCAGCAAAATCCCACTCGTAAACAAAAATACCTCCGACTCATCTGACAAGCAGCAAAATCCCACTCGTAAACAAAAATACCTCCGACTCCTCTGACTAGCAGGAAAATCCCACTCGTAAACAAAAATACCTCCGACCCATCTGACTAGTAGCAAAATCCCACTCGTAAACTAAAATACCTCTGGTCAATCTGACTAGCAGCAAAATCCCACTCGTAAACAAAAATACCTCCGACCCATCTGATTAACAGCAAAATTCCACTCGTAAACAAAAATACCTCCGACCCATTTGACTAGCAGCAAAATCTCACTAGTAAACAAAAATAATTCCGGCCCATCTGATTAGCAGCAAAATCCCACTCGTAAACAAAAATACCTCCGACCCCACTGACTAGCAGCAAAATCCCACTCGTAAACAAAAATACCTCCGACCCATCTGACTAGCAGCAAAATCCCACTCGTAAACAAAAATACCTCCGACCCATCTGACTAACAGCAAAATCCCACTCGTAAACAAAAATACCCCCGACCCATCTGACTAGCAGCAAAATCCCACTCATAAACAAAAATACTTCCGACCCATCTGACTAGCAGCAAAATCCCACTCGTAAACAAAAATACCTCCGACTCATCTGACAAGCAGCAAAATCCCACTCGTAAACAAAAATACCTCCGACTCCTCTGACTAGCAGGAAAATCCCACTCGTAAACAAAAATACCTCCGACCCATCTGACTAGTAGCAAAATCCCACTCGTAAACTAAAATACCTCTGGTCAATCTGACTAGCAGCAAAATCCCACTCGTAAACAAAAATACCTCCGACCCATCTGATTAACAGCAAAATTCCACTCGTAAACAAAAATACCTCCGACCCATTTGACTAGCAGCAAAATCTCACTAGTAAACAAAAATAATTCCGGCCCATCTGATTAGCAGCAAAATCCCACTCGTAAACAAAAATACCTCCGACCCCACTGACTAGCAGCAAAATCCCACTCGTAAACAAAAATACCTCCGACCCATCTGACTAGCAGCAAAATCCCACTCGTAAACAAAAATACCTCCGACCCATCTGACTAACAGCAAAATCCCACTCGTAAACAAAAATACCCCCGACCCATCTGACTAGCAGCAAAATCCCACTCATAAACAAAAATACTTCCGACCCATCTGACTAGCAGCAAAATCCCACTCGTAAACAAAAATACCTCCGACTCATCTGACAAGCAGCAAAATCCCACTCGTAAACAAAAATACCTCCGACTCCTCTGACTAGCAGGAAAATCCCACTCGTAAACAAAAATACCTCCGACCCATCTGACTAGCAGCAAAATCCCACTCGTAAACAAAAATACCTCCGACCCATCTGATTAACAGCAAAATTCCACTCGTAAACAAAAATACCTCCGACCCATTTGACTAGCAGCAAAATCTCACTAGTAAACAAAAATAATTCCGGCCCATCTGATTAGCAGCAAAATCACACCCCTAAACGAAAATAATCGCGACCCATTTGACTATAGAGGTCCGTTGATGCCGGATTATTTTTTTACATTGATAGCGTCTTTCCTCAGACCGCTTGCCTTTGGATGGAATTCCTTCCTTGCTCACTGTTTTCCCTACAGTACCAACATGCATAACTTTAAATCTAATGCGAAAAAACTTCATGCTGTCCAACTCCTTACCCAGATTTCCTCTTATAAATCTGGCACCTACCACATTAACCCTTACACAACATTGGCAATATTTCTTCTTTGGGGTGAATAAAAGTTAAAAAAAATGTAAAACGCGAAGGTAGATAATAACACTACAGATATTTATTATTTTATTGATTTCCTTGAAGATTTATCCACGAAATTATTTTTGATATATATAAAAGTTACCCTCTCTCTCACAGACGTGGCTACTCTCAGTCTTTTCTATATCTTTTCAACCACCGATTGCCATGGCAAATAACACCCTACCTGAGAGTTCAACGTTTAAACTCCTCGGCCTAACATTCACAGTTAGCATGAATTGGAACAAATACATAGAAGAGATTGCCAAGGCTGCTGCAAAGAAGTTGGGCTCCCTCTTCCGTGCTAGAAAACTTCTCACACCTGACAGTATTCTATATCTCTACAAAGCCACCATCCGCCTATACATGGAGTATTGCTGCCACATCTGATCTGGTGCATCATCCACTAGTCTCTCCCTCTTAGAAAAGGTAAAAAAAAAGAGTCGCTAATTTAATAGGTCCCTCACTATCCACCAAGCTCCAGTCCCTGTCCCATCACCGCAATGTTGCATCCTTGCGTTTGTTTTACAAATACTTCAATGGAAATTGCTCTGATGAACTTGCTGCTCTGATGCCCACTCGATGTAAATACACTCGACCAACTTGACAATCAGCTAAATCCCATCCATTTACTGTGGAGGTCCCCAGATGCCGGAGAGCCTACTACTCCAATAGTTTTCGTCGTGTTACCGGCCTTTTGAACTCTCTACCAATTTAGGATAACTCCTCAAAACTTTCGCCTTAATTCTCAATAGCCCCTTACGTCTAGAGTGGCAGCCTGCCTTATTTGAGTTGAACTATGTTAAAAAAGGTACTATTATGGCATTCTTTGGAATTGTCTGATCTATTCCCCACTTCTTTTGTACCAGCTCGTTTGACTCGTCGGTCTAGTGGTTTCCATCAATTCGCTGTTTTGATACCTCATTGTAATACAACTTCCTATTTCAGTAGCTTGTTTCCAAGAAATGCTGGTTTGTGAAACTATCTTCCTGCTGACTGTTTTCCTCCTACCTATAACCTTGGTCTTTTCAAGACTAAAGCTAATAGGCATCTCCTGTCTGTGCGATAATCATATTTCGTTCTTGTTAGCTCCTTGCTTCATGCCTTGTTTCGGTCGATTTCCATAATAAATAAATGAATAAATATGAATAAAAGTATCTCTTTTTGTTTAATTAGTGTTATGTAATTATTATACCCGCTTAAAAATACGAAGATGTATTATTAATTTTAGTCCTTGAGAAAGAAAGTGTAAACTTTTTCTTCAATATCTATATATAATATACGGTACAAATCACGTTGACACACCGGTTCCCGTTAGATCACCGAAGTTAAGCGACGTTCAGCCTGGCCAGTATTAAATGGGTGACCATTTGGGACTACCAGGTGCTGTATGTGCTCTCTGTTTATCTCGGCATTGTTTTCAGTCGTCTTGAACTGCTTGCCATTGGAATCAAGCAGTGCCGACTCAGGAGAGGTGTTGTTGGTATTGCGCAACCCTTGCTTCATAATTACACGCGCAGCCAGCCCCTTATAGGGGTATCCATAGTCTCTCTAGACTGAACGGAGGGCCTAAATATATAAGTATTGTATCGAAAAACTATACCATATAATATCTGTTTGGCGTACTAGGGTTTTATCTTTCTGGAAAATGGATGCTGGGGTAGAAATCGTCTAGTAATTGTCGTTCAGATTCATTAGCACCTACCAGTCGTCGAAAATTTGCGAGAAAAGGTATAAACAGTGAAAACACAGCAATTCACCCGGCGAGACGGTTTTTACCCCAGAAACTTTTGTCCAGGAAGATGAAACACCGGTACGCTTAACAGACACTGTATCTATTTATCTTCCTCCCACAAGGTAAGATGTGACACAAGGTCGGGAAAGTGGGAAAAAACCAGCGCTCGAGAATTTGAGCACTCTGGCTGTTTAAAAATTGCCTGGGCAGCCCCATCGGCATTCCCCGGTAAGGGGCGCCTCAGGCGATTAGCAATAAACTACCCCCCCCTCTCAAAGGGTGAGAAGGCAAAGCCTGGGAGGGTGCACCTCCTAGAACTGCACAGGACGGACAACTGATAGGGACAACCGATAGACCGGCGTAAATCAAGACCCGAAGGCCCGGACAATACCGGTTTATTGGGCGGGGTAAAAACTCCTGGCTAGTTCTTAAATAAAATACTTCATATTAGCTTTCGTAGAACCTACGATCGAACACTTTATTGGTTTCTCTCAACTAATTTATGAGAAATTCTTGATATACAATATATATATATATATATATATATATATATATATATATATATATATACAATATATATATATATATATATACAATATATATATATATACAATATATATATATATATATATATATACAATATATATATATATATATATATATATATACAATATATATATATATACAATATATATATATATATATATACAATATATATATATATACAATATATATATATATATATATACAATATATATATATATACAATATATATATATATATATATATATATATATATATATATATATATATATATATAGTCTATCTATTGACATATCTACTTTTATTACGTCGATATAGCAATAATAAGATAAAATGTACTATATATATATATATATGAGTTTTTATATTTGTTGACGGTTTCAAAAGGTTTTAAACGCCCCCCCCCCCTTCTGGACCAATGGAGAGAAAAGAAGTGCGGATAAAAGGGACACAAACGACTGACGATGACAAATTATAAGAAGGAGAATAAGGGACACGGGTCAGGGAATAATAACCGCCGCCCTCCCCAACCCTAAACACACAGGGCGTGACGAGCGGGGTTAGATGAGGCTCATCTGTTACGGTAGCCACGTGGACGAATACAAAAAAGATGTCAATCGTCTGGCGTGTGCCCGTCTTTCGTTGTGTCTTTCACCACGCTCACCCCTAAAAAAACCCAGAATAAACAAAAAATTTACAAATCAAGATCGCTATTGTTGGGTGGTTAACATGAAGAAGAAGAAAAAAAAAAACAGCGAAAGAAAATCTTCACCATTTGTTCCACGTGACCGACCTCGTCTGGGTCAACAACCATCACCTCTATTAGGGGACCCCATTTTATACGTCTCGTATTCGTTTTCTTCTTACTGTCTCTTATTCTCACTTTTTTCTCTTATTATTTTACCTGTTCTTCCTACTCCCTTCCTCAAATAACATTCTCCTACTCCCTTCCTCAAATAACATTCTCCTACTCTTACTGTATTTCTTCTTCTTCTTCTTCTTCTTCTTCTTCTTCCATCCCTCATACCTGCCCGTTCTCTTTTCTTTTACCATTCAAGCAAATAACAATAGATAACAAGAAAAGAAAGAAACAAAAAAAAATCATATTTGGGTAAAAATGCCACGCCCCCCCCCCCACCGAAGCCCTACTCTATCAAAAACATTTCTCATTTTACCTCTTGGTTTTCGTTAGCCCGAGGCCAATCAGAGGGAGGGGAGTCACCCTTATCCACGTTTTTCCTTTTGCCCGTTCATCTGTTCCTGTCTTATTTTCACGGATAAAAAAAACTACCCCAAAGAGCAGACATGCGTACCTATTTTAGTATATTCTTCAATCCAGACGACCCAGTTTCGATATCATTAATGCCACAATTGATTTTGTTTGTCTGATTATATATATATATATATATATATATATATATATATATATATATATATATATATATATATATTTCATGAAAAATGCCAGTATACTGAAATCATATGCCCTTAATAGGGTTAAGATGAAAATTCATATACACTAAATGTACAAAAGCAAAGAAATTCCCAAATTTTTACACTTTTATTGTCATTAAGGGTATGACTACATATCCACCACACCATTTCATTATCACATAACTACAGTATAAATCTCTATGCATGAGTGGATGAAGTGTGTGAGGTGCGCGGAAGAAAAATTCCTACCAGTATAATACATAGGCCTGTTGTGCTCGCATACCCTTAATGACAATAAAAGTGTAAAAATTTGTGAATTTCCTTGCTTTTGTACATTTAGTGTATATGAATTTTCCTCTTAACCCTATTAAGGGCATATGATTTCAGTATACTGGCATTTTTCATGGAATGCCACTAAATTTGTAAAGGCTATGCTTCAATACAATGCCTTCTCATAACTGATATAGTTGGTAGTTTTACTAATCCAGGTATATGGTAAACTGAAATTAAAATGCCATCAACAAGACACTAGAACCTCTATCTTTGCCAAAAATCAACTGAATCCATCAAATGGTCGATAAGATATAAGATAAAGTCTATGAATACTGGTCATTTTAAAGTTTTTTTTTTTAATTTTCTGGAAAACTAAGGTATATGGTAAACTGAAATTAAAATGCCATCAACTAGACCCTAGAACCTCTATCTCTGACAAAAATCAGCTGAATCCATCAAATAGTTGATGAGATACAGGGTGGCACATACGTATGTACTTACACACAGATAACCTGATTTCATGATTGAACTGTCTGGATCTCTGGGTTGCCTTGACTAATGATGCTGAAATTCTACACACTTATAGAACCTATCAAATAACAATTTTGTGCAAAGTTTTAACTAATTTGGTTCATTGGCTTTTGAGTTATGATTGATCAAAGAAATGAGATTTCCAGCATAGGCCATTCGTGTCGTCTATTAAGGGATAGAGCGCTCTCGCGCCTCCCTTGATATATATATATATATATATATATATATATATATATATATATATATATATATATATATATATATATATGGTAAATGAAAAAAGGAAAACCAAAAATGTTATTTATGTATTCATCAACGTTTCGTCTTTATTTCAAGACTTCCTCAGGTTGATTAGTCTGAAGAAGATAACAGACAAAGTACAAAATATTTGAAACAATGACTTTGTACTTTGTGTGTTATTTTCTTCAGACCAACCACCTGAGGAAGTCTTGAAATAAAGACAAAACGTTGATGAATACATAAATAATATTTTCGGTTTTCCTTTTTTTTCATTTTCCATTATGTGTGAATATTAGTTCCATTTTTTATCATATATATATATATATATATATATATATATATATATATATATATATATATATATATATATATTCATCCACATACAGCCTGTTTCGCTGTTTCATATATATATTAGCCCGGGGATTAAAGGCGGGAGCCTCTGTGTAGCTTAGTTGCCATAAATATATTTTCATAGCTTACTACCCAGCTCTACTTACGTATTGAGCACTGTTGAAGTAAATACTGAAAATTGATACATAAAAAATTATAAGATTTGATGTGGATTCATGAAATTCTAATATATATATATATTTCTTTATATTTCCAATATATATTACAGAAGATCAGAACAAAATTGGTACCGTTGTTCTGATCATCTGTAAATAGATATATTAATAAATATTACGATCTTATTTTTCAGTTTTCTTTATAATTGAGCACTGTGCTGGGGTTCTTTCCCACTAACCTTACATATATCTATAATGGTTTCTGATTTAACTATTATATTTAGGCAATCTGAAGTCGCTGCTTCATAAAAAAACAACTGCGGTGATTTACTTCATCAAAAGATTAATACAGATCTACAAGGGTGTGTATGTATGTCAGTACAAAGCATAATGATAGTATTTTCCAGGTTCTTACCTATACACTAAATAGAATCTTCCCTGAATAATGTATGGAACTGTATCCGTTGGCGAGACCCAACCTATATATTGGGACGTATAAATACTTGGTTTAGTATCCGACGGCGCAATAAGTTCACTAGGCGTCGGGAAATGTTCGGAGCAGCAGCAGCGAATGTTATTATGTATCGGCTCTCGATAGGACAGAAGCCTAAATCAGCGATTTCTTTCAACAAAATCATACGTGTACTATGAAAACCCAAACACACAGCTTTCTTTCTTTCATATTTTCTTCCAGAGACAATAGACGTACGCACAACATAATCCTGCCTAGCCCCCTTTGGGGCGAAGGGCCCATCGGTAAGCAGCACATATATTGTGATAGTATGGACTTTCCCTCCTTACACACACGCAGCCGGGACCGTCGAGAAATGATCAGAATGTGAGATAAGTCGACGGCGATAGGGAAGCCTAGCAAATCCATAGTACTCCACAGACGGAATGGTGCCCTGACAGTTGGTTGGTAGCTTCTGAGTGTCCGGATAACGATAAGCTGAGAAACGAAACGGATGTGACCAGTTCCGGTGATAGGCTGGGGTCACTGAGAGAACATATAGTATTTCCGGTTAAGAGTAAATATATTTGGGGGACTGACTGTCGAGAGGAGTTCGGTGCGGGGAGATTGTTGAGAGAGTCCGAGAGCCACGACGGTAAAACGCACACACCGACTAGTACAACTAAGTTATAATTACACCGCCTAGTACAACTAAGTGTTGAGTTTCTCGTAGCGCGACCACTGAGACGATCATTGGACTACAATATAACGAGAGACCTTCACGAATTACATAATTGCCGCTCATCGAGCGGATATACACATTTAATAAATACACTCTAACTCGCTAAACAGACACGCTAATATACACACATCACCATGACTATTCCATTTAAACACACGTAAACGCACATGGTGCCAGCCGAAATGAACACGTCTGCTTACACAAACAATAACTCTTTTACCCAGAAACATCCCCATGACTTTTTGAACCCTCATTCTTGTTGAACTATTTATGTTGATTGTCTTAACCAGTTATAAATAAAAGCTATTTTTTTTATTTAATAGACTTTGCCATTCTCTCTTTTTATATTGCATGCCTCTCTAGACATATATAAAACCGGCTGTTCTACTGAACAGAATATATTCAGCACTTTGCCCCTTCCTGAGATTCTTTATATTGCGACTAGGAGTCGTTGTGATGCATTCGACTTATACATTTGCAGGCACTTAGCACTTAACTACTTGCGGAATCGTCTGGTCATCAGCGATTAAATTTCCCTTCACGCCATTATCATACCCCCCAAAAGATTAGAATAATACTTGCAAAAAGCCGGATGAACACCATCATCTAGTTGGTGATTTGTATGTTCTTGTTAGCTGGACACTAGACACTATATAAACCATGCGATTGATGCAAGCAGTTACCATTTATCTTACACCGGCTTCTCTTTAGGTTCTGGCTATGGATCTTCAGCGAGCGGTACGTGTGCAGCGCGAACACATGCTATTACAATCTTTTTGTGCAGATATATTTTTACAGTCCCACAGCAATGGAAAAATGGCGACGCGCTGAGACACACCTGCATGCATATTGTCACGCAATTGGCGATCAATTCTTCTGACACTTGTCAGGGGCAAACACTACGAATGCCAACATTATAAACCCAGAAATATTAAACCGATTATTATAATATTTGGAACAAAGATTTATGTCTGCGTTGGTAACATGATAACTTTTTTTATTATAAAGGACTCCTAAGGCAGACTAAGCCCTCTATTTTAGAAGATTTAATCTCGAACTTTAATAAAATTTAAATTGATATATATATATATAGTCACCCACATACAGACTGTTTCGCTGTATCACAGCTCATCAGTGCGGGTAGACCAGTTAGTGCCTCAAGCCGGGAATGAAACTCAACCGCCGAGCCGACAGTCGGCGATCCTACCCCTGTGCTATCATACGACACTGACTGAATGTAAATAATATCTCAATGTAAACATTGCAAGTGCCGGGAGCTCGAATTAGTTTTACCTAATGAGCTATGCCTTAAAGCTAATGGCAGTTGGCGATATCCATACAAATAAGTTCTACCCGAGGAGGGAGCTTCATAATATCTTTTTAGAAAACCATAAAAATGTGTGTGTTTTTTTAAATAAATAAAATTTTTCGAAAAGTGAAATTATCCTTGTTAACACAAAATGTTTTTTCTTTTTCCTTTTCGCCGTCCGATGCTAAATAGACCTTTGCTATCAGAAAGAACAATCCAGTCATGCCTTTACGCGCGGCTACATATCTGGTTCGAATCAGTAGGAGTGTAGACATATTTTTTTAAACATTGTTTCGTAAGAGTATTAATTTTTCATTGAAAAAACCCAAAACAATGTTTTTTTTTAAATAAATAAAAGTTATTTTAATCTAAGCTTTCGAGAATTAAAATTTTTCCTTGTCAAAATTTTTTTTGTCTCTCTTTCCTTTTCATCGTTCGATGGTAAGTATATATATATATATATATATATATATATATATATATATATATTCTTATCCGTAATGAGTACTTTCAGAAGAAATGGACAGGAAATAGAATATATTCGTGTCCAATAGTAGAAAGAGAAAAATAGGTTAATCCAAATAAAGAATCAATATGTCAAGAGGATTGCCATTTTGGTCTAACTTTGAAAATCTTGCGAGATAACTTTATAACACACACACACACACACATATATATATATATATATATATATATATATATATATATGCGACACAACGGAGTGTGTAAATATCTTCACTGGACTATTTGTAAAAAGTGGAATATCCAGTGTAGCAGCAAGACCTGGGAGCATATACCAGAAAAAACAGTTGGAAATAATTTATACACCATCCACTATGACTATGCAATCCCTACAGCTACATATCTAGAAAACGGAGCTGTTAAACCTGGCATCATAATATGGGACAAAAGGGAGAAAGTAGCAACCCTAGTTGAAGTCAGTGTCCCTAATGATGTAGGATTAAACAGAGCTGAAAGGGAAAAGATTACGAAATACCAAGGTCTTATGTACGACATGAAAAGAAACTGGAATCTTAGGAAAATCTCTATCATCCCAGTAATTATAAGAGCAACAGGACTAATGAAAAATAATTTCAAAAGCTATCTAGCGAGTATACACTGTGAACCGAGTGCAAGAGAAATACAAACAATTTCCCTTAAAGGGACAATTAGAATCTTAAAAAGATCTCTAGGCTAGAGTGTCTTAAATAGCCGGTGAATGTCTGGCATCCGGTACGATACCCCATCTCCAACAAAAACAGAGAGATAATATATATATATATATATATATATATATATATATATATGAAGAGTGATGTATATATATATGTATATATAT
>OY744522.1:176540308-176557808 GCA_963556195.1 Sepiola atlantica | reverse complement strand
CTATCGATCCTTAGTTAGATCAAAGCTCAACTATAGATGCGATATATAGAGAGCAGACAAGAAGTCATAAAAAAAGAACAAAATACAGTACATCACAAAGGATTAAGCTTGGCTTCAGGAGCCTTCAAAACTTCCCGGTGGAAAGCCAGTATACAGAGGCTAACGAACCACATTGACAAAACTAGTATTACAATACTACTTAAAGCTCTTATCATGTCCATAAAATCAGGCATACCAATGTGTTTTCCATCCACAATACACAAAATTATTCAACGAACAAGAAAGTACTATCAAACCATACAACCTACACATAAAAAACTCTCACAGGAGTTCAAATAGACAACAAAAGTTCATGAATCCATCAAATCAAAATCTCCACCTTGGATGATTAAACAACCATCCATAATATTAAAACTAACAAAGCACTCTAAAACTAAAACCCATCATTCAATTTTCCATGAACAGCTGCTCAACATTCAAAATACATACAAATAACATTTTAAAATTTATACAGATTGATGAAAAGATGGAGACAGGGTAGGATGCGAGGCCATCCATAAAAAATTAAATTAAAGAAAAGGCTCTCGAATGAGTCTTCTGTGTACAGCGCAGAAGTATCCGCTATCGACTTGGCACTAAATATCATAGCGTCTAACGAAAATAAAAAAAATGCCACAGACTTTCAGACTCTTTAGCAGTGCTTATATCATTAAAGGGGGAAAAATGACAAAACTACTAAACAGGATAAACACCCTAACAGTAAATAAAAACATAATCTTCTGTTGGATCCCAAGCCATATCGGTATTCACATGAATGAAAAATCCTTAGTACGGACTTAAAACCCAAAATAAATATATATATATATATATATATATATATATATATATATATATATATATATATATATATATATATATATATATATATATATATATATATATATATATATATATAACCGTGGTTTTATTTTATTATTTTTATTTTTTCACATTTCCAAAAAACATAATATTTCTGTGAGATATATTTTTTACGGTCCATTTCACTTGTCTTGTGCCAAACAACATTTTCATGTCAATATCGTCTCTGCAGCACTACAAAATCATCAGAAAAATTCACAAATAGTAAAAAGTTCTTGGATTAAAGTGTCTTGAAAAAAACCTACACTATACAGTAGTTCATTTCTGGGTGAAAACAAACAAAAAACAAATAAAAAGAGAGCAAAAACTCACACGTGGGGGAACCCACTAATACGCCATTTTGAATTTTCGTTCAAAGCTAGTGCATCCTAAAAATTGTGCGAACAATTATACATTTTAATTCAGTAATATTTCTTAAAATAGTTAATAAGTTGTATAATTTATTTATAAAAATTCTAATTCGGTTGAGGATAATTTTTTTCTTACTAAAGTTAGATCAATGTCTATTTAGGTTATTTGAATACGAAACTCATTTAAGTTCAACAGTTTAGAGCTAGTTTCATAATGTCAACCGTCCATTTAAGCAACTATTAAAATTGTTATACTTTGGTGTTTTTGTGGAAGATATATAGTATTAATTAATAAATCGTTTCCATCAATACTAAGATAAGCTTAATTCCCCAGAATTCTTCACTTAAGTAGTAAGTTTCTAATTAAATGCGAAACTAAGGGGGGGGGGAGAGGAATTTGTCACTCACAATGAAGATATCTTACAGTTATTGATGGAAACGATTCAGTCCAGCCTGAAATGACCTATGTTAAGTAAAGAAGGGAAATACAAGCCTAAACAATCTAAAAGATGCTATCTATGCACTCTGGAATCTTACCATATAGTTATGTCTAAGGACAATTTATTGAATAAGAGACAGGAGGTAGTTCAGAATTGTTTCCATAGACCCGCATATATTCTCTCTCGTCACAGACCTGTATAGATACCTGAGGTATACATTTCCTATCAACGTAAACAACAATATAAGGAACTTTTAAGATAAGCTAGGTAAAATAAACTTAAAACCGAGGAGTAGATTAGGAACAAGAATATCAGGGATCATAAGATATTAAATATGAAATAGTAATGGAACAATGATATAGGTTAAAGAAATCCTATGAATGAGCAATGGACGGAAGGGTATATCATAAGTAAGATTGGAGGGGGATAACCGTGGTGGGTCCTAGAAGTGAAATAGGGTATAGTCGGCAGTTAACATAAATAAGGGATTATTTTTAGAAACCTAGAAACAGATAGCGCCAAATATGAACGCTACCTAAATGTTGAATGTAGATAGGGAGGCATAAGGCTATACATTGAATACACTCTAATATAGATATATACACTGATACACGCACTTGCCGTATTAAAATTATTAGAGTAGAAACCTTTTTTTTACTGATTACTCGAGGTATCTCCTAATCACGACTGTGAATATCACTGGAATGAAGCTAATTTTGTAAATCTTAAGAAAATAAAAATATATAACCCTTTCCACAAATATATTTCTGAGGGTCACTATACTAACAGTAGGGAGGGAAGTACTCTCTATTAGTTCTTTAGTTCTAGGCCGGAAACATATAGTGGGATAAATCACTAATTTAATAGTATCTATGAATACATAATAATAGAGTGATTTATAGTGGTTGAAGTCTGGTAGTGTAGGAAGGAAAACTGAAAGGGGGGTATTTAATCCAAACAATTTTCTCCAACTTATGAATCACCTAGATATTCTCACGAAAATAGCCGAAATCATTTCCTCTAATAATGATGCATGCGTTTCATCCCTGGGAGAATTATCAGGCTAAAATGCATCTTAGCCTTAATATTTCCCCCCGGGGATGAAACGCGGGAGCCTCTGTGTAGCTTAAATGCCATATATATATTTTCATAGCTTACTACCTAGCTCTACTTACGTAGTAAATACTGAAAATTGATACATAAAAAAATATATCTCCTTATAAAATTTTATGTAGATACATTAAATAGTAATATATATATATATATATATATATATATATACCAGTACGGAAGGGGGTACTCTCTATCAGTTTTTTTAAATTTCTAAGCCTAAGACATATAGCGGGATAAATCACTAACCAGTTTAATAGTATCTATTAATACATAATAATAGAGTGTTTAGAGTGCTAGGGGTCCGGTTGTGTAGGTAGGATAAAGGGAGGGGAAAATATTTCATCCAAACTATTTTTCCAACTACTGAATCACTTAGATATTCTCACGAAAATAGCCGAAATCATTTCCTCCAATAGTGATACATGCAATAATTGCTTATCTCACAGTGATAGGCATGTGTAAGTTTTTTTTACTTACGTCATCTACCATTAAATTGAAAATAAGACTACAACATAAAAAAATTAACGTGAGGCGCTATTTATTAATACAAAAATCAAAACTTATCTTCACGTAATATGGATTATAATATAATTGAAAAGGGAAGTTTAGATGTTCAGAATAACTTAGGTAGACTAAATGTAATTGTTTATGTATTCTTTAGAAGTAATCAAATAAATATGCTTTATTGAAAAATATTCTTCCAACGCTTATTAGTAAGTAACAGCATCCGACAGGAAAAATATCTAAAATAGATTGGTATAAAAATACTATTCATTGAATTCGATATATAAAACAAGTACTTATTAACAACGAATTCCCTAATTATATCGTTGATGAACAAATAAAATTAATGATTCGAAACTTAAAAAACACCAATAATAATAATATTCAACATCACAACTCGAACAATATTAACATATACTATTGTAATCAAATGCAACTAAACTTCAGATTAGAAGAAAAAGACATGATAAATATTATACGCAGATACATATTCCAAATTGACAATGACAATAAAATTAGACACATTATTTACTATAAGAAATTTAAAACCCAAAATCTTGTAGTAAAAAGCAACTTCTCCCCAACTAAAAAAACACTAGAAAGAACCAATGTTATTTATAAGTGTAAATGCCCTTTGGGAGAATGTAACTCCCATAATAATAATAAAGCTAATATATATATATATATATATATATATATATATATATATCCCCAATTGATAATAATAATAAAATTAGACTCTTTATTTACTATAAGAAATGTTAATGCATTTTGAGAGGATGTAACTCCCATAATAATAATACAGCTTATAGCTACATTAATTTTACAAGCACTACCCTATCTTGCCGCCTCACCATGCGTCTTGTAAACTCAATTTACCAACATCTACAAAAACATAACTGACCTCTTTCTGATTTAAGACAAATTCTAGCTAATAACACTAAAATTATACATTCCGAAACCAATAAAAATAAATTAAAAATACTGGAAGCTATCTACATAAAAACACAACAACCTAAAATTAATAACATCACATACAAAACTAGTGGTAACATTTTAAAATGCTTAACGTAATGCGATTTTGTTCTGTGATGCCATCCAGCGTTGCTGAATTTAAATCTTCAACGACTTCCTGAAACAATGCGGAAACATTCTCTGCGCGTTTCTCTACTGTCTTTTTAAAATTCTCTTCTTTCTTCAGTTTTTTGTTCATTTGCTTTTGACACCTGAGGATGATTCGACGAAGAACCGAAAACATTCGTGAAACCTGTGAAACATGTGAAACCTATGGAACATTTATTAATTTGTTTGATTTTAATACAAAAAAGACCATCAGAAAAATTTAAAAAATAAAAAAAGGCGAATTCTGTTATTTTTAACACTGTTTGCATATATATATATATATATATATATATATATATATATATATATATATATATATATATATATATATATATATATATTCACTAACTGGACAGACTCCATATTTTTACACGCACACTCTTACTTTCCATTACTTTATATCTTTTATATATATATATATATATATATATATATATATATTCACTAACTGGACAGACTCCATATTTTTACACGCACACTCTTACTTTCCATTACTTTATATCTTTTAAAATTTTGAATTTTGGCTTTTCCACTGCCAACTTATCCATCTATGTAATTCCTCTGATAATAAGAGTTTATTCTTTGAAAAGCCTTGGCTTAAGGAAAGAAAAATAAATATATTTTTACTGAGTACACCTTGCATTGAACAATCGAAGTTAAAATAGATTTGTCATTCGTACATATTTATCTCTCTTCTTTCATTTATATATATATATATATATATATATATATATATATATATATATATATATATATATATATGATGTCTGCGTTTGCGTATATTTCTCATGCTAATAAATCATCCATTAAAAAGAAACTCTGTGTGTTCTTGTTAATCAATCGAGGGCAAAATGATGACGACGACACACGGGGGTCCCAATTATACACACCTCACGACGACATCACAACGCAACACATCCTGTACGCTTGATTTTCTTGTATAATAAATTGCAGTGAATATAAAAGTTTCATTAACCAAAACCATTAACGGGTTTGTGGCAGTGGTCATCGGAGCGGACCAAACGCTTTATTCAACTAAAACTCAGTAGTATCAAAATACGTCACATTAGGGTTTTATAAGAAGAAAAAAAAAACTGTTTAATACATGTAACATACTACCCAATAAGTCCTGGACCTAATACATAAATGGCGCCAGTAATAAAAAATCCCAATGATTTTTTTATAAAGTACTAACCTTCAAATCGCACGTGCTAGAATTTAATTCCAATCGGATTATTAGTTTACAAATTACATTTATTTAAGTAGAGCTTTAAAACAATAGAAGCATCTGAATTTTGTGTGTTAATAAAAGATTGCTTTCTGATCGAAAAAAAATACGGCTCAAGCAAAGTAATGGATTGATAAGTGTGATTCGGACTCTGCTCAGTAGAAAATAACGGTTACGAAGTTGTATGCTGACTTTAAAAGACATAAATGATTGTGAATGCTCAGGTTGCCTAAATTGGACTGACGTCGAAAAAACATTTAAAACATGTACACAAACCCGTGTTGGCCGATCGTAAATGTAACGTGTGAGATAGCAGACAAGTTGAATATATCAGAAGACAGTGTATTCACCATTTTGCATTCACATATGCCAATGAGAAAGCTGTGCTCAAGGTGGGTGTCGCGTTTGCTCACAGTTGATCAAAAATAACAACGTGTCGACGATTTAGGGTGTCGTTTGCAACTGTTTCAATGCAACAAAAGGAATTTTTGCGTTAATATGTGACAATGGATGAAGCATGGATCGACCCATCTCTTCACCCCAGAGTTAAATTGGTAGTCAGCTGAGTGGACAACGACAGGTGAAAGCTGTTTAAATTGACCAAAGATGCAAACATCAGCAGGCAAGGTTTTGGCCTCCGTATTTTGAAATGTATTTTTGTAATCTATTGATGTGAGACAAGAAGAACCATTAATAGCGAATATTATATATCATTATTGGGGCGTTTAGAGGCCGAAATCGCCTCAAAACAGGCACAAATGAAGAAGAAAAAGAAGAAAATTCTTTTTCACTAAAACAATGCATCGTGTCACAAGTCACTCGCAACGATGGCAAAACTACATGATTAAAACTTCCAATTTCTTCCGCATCGACGCTATTCTCTAAATATGGAACCTAGCGACTACTGACTGTTTGCAAAGCTCAATAACTGTCCCAGGGACAGTAATTTGGCCCACAATTAAGAAGTGAGATCGGAAACTGAGTCGTATTTTGAAGCCAAAGACCAATCTTTCTACAAAGAAGGCACCGGATTGTTAGAGAAGCGTTTGAATAAGTGTGTTACCATAGAGGGAGACTTTTTTGACGAATAAAGTCGAATTTTGACTAAAGTTGTTGCTTCATTTGTTAGGCCCGTAACTTATTAAATGATATGTTATATTTACCTCTTTACTTATTTTATTTATTTATTTTATTTATTTTTTCATGATTTTATTTATTTATTGATTCATTATATTTATTTATTTCATTTTGTACAATTAACTGAATAGATGTTGTTATTTTATTCATGGAAACAAGTGTCATTTCAGTCTTATCAGATATATAGTTTTTGAGTTATCAACGTTTCCATAGCATAACTTCGGGAATACTTCATATAATTTGGAGAAGTAAGGCCCAGTAGCATTAATGTGTAAATGATTGCAATAGATCCAATATGATTTGAACTCGGCACAGCTGACTCCATAGTTCGTGACTATATCCATTAAGTCATTTATGAGAGTAGAAAGTTGACCTTTGTTTTACTTTCAGCAGCCTCGTAACTCTCGTTTCCCTTATTTTGTCCTTTAGTCCTCACATTACATGAGCGATGTTTCTGACAAAGGTGGAATAATTGCTGTTTTCTGGGTCGGAATCCATCCATATAACATTTTTCGTTAGCTAGTTTTTGACCTTGAAGAAGTATTAATTTTAGCTATTTAAATCAAGTGGCTTCATGCCTTGTCTGGAGCGATTTCCATAAAAAAAGCCAGTTATGCACTTACCAAAGGGGAGAACGTGTCAAATTTGTAGCTGCAATCATTTATTTTACATAGAAAATATTCTCGTCAGGGTTGTTTTGTTGAAACCATGGGTGTTTTCCTCAACATCACCTTTATTAACATTTTACTTTATTTGGAGTTTGGGAGATGACGCTGGTGAAGTTGATACTGACGCGGGATCAAACGCCCAGGTGTGCCCAAATCGTATCCAATCATTGCTGTAGCACCGCTTGCACTTATGGATGTTGGCAACCTTCATCTAAAAAGAATCACAGAAACAAAATCGTTCCACGCTGATTCATACGAATTTACTTTTCATCTGGTATTTATTGTATTCTATCAGTAATTTGGATTATCGTCTTTCTAAGTTAGAAAAAACAAAACCTTTTTGGTTAATTTTGTAATTTCGTTTAGGATTTAATATCACCATTTGCTGATGTACAGAAAGCACTAATGACCAGTTGTTGATTAACATATGATAGTGTGCCATACACGTGGCTACTGCGGTGCCTTGAATTATATAAGATCAATCCGGTAATTAAGAAAACCATGGCAGTCCATATAAAGGTTGTACATAGCTTATCCAAAGCTATTGGAATGAATTTGTGCCAAGTTCTCTCTCAAAGCTAGGAAGAAGATCCAAACGGAAAACATAGAGCTTGATGAAGAGACTGACATCAAAGAGCTTGAAGAGCAGGAATAATACAAATACCTTGGCATAAAAGAAAACGATTCAATTCTACATGCCAAGATGAGAGAGAAAATTCACAGAGAATATGTACGCTGTGTAAAAAAATGTGCAGAACACAGTTCACAAACAAAAACAAAGTAACTGCCATTAACCAACTAGCCATGCCAGTGATAACATACAGCTTTGCTAGTATTGATTAGCTGCAAAAGGTCATTAACATGCTAGACACTAAGACGGAAAAAAATGTTGACATTGTACAGAGTAATGTATCGAAACCAGTGTTGACCAAGGCTGTATCTACCAGAGGAATTTTAGAAATTGACCATCAACACCGAGCCACTATTGTGAGCACCAGTCAATATTTGATGAACTCCCAAAATCCAAACCTTATGATGATGCATTAACATCAAGAAACAAGAACTAGTAAAAAACATTCCATCACAAAACTGGCGAAACATTTTGGACAAGACTGTCTTACAAATAAGACAGAAACACAAAACAAGCCTGCCACAGAAATAGCCAAAATAAGATGCCGGAAATACACAAATATTTTACATTGCAGAAAACTAGAAGAATGGGTCAACCAACAAAGTGCTAAATATTTTCTGGATGAACTATCCCAGGAATATATAGTTAAGGAAAGCTGTGTATATTTGCTCAAAAGATGGTTCTTTCCACTATGATCAGGAGATAATAATAATGGCTGCCCAAGGTCAAGAATTGATGACCAATGCTTTTAAGAAGATGAGTGGTCTGAGCAACGACAGCTAGTGCAGGTTCTGCCACAAATAAGTAAAGAGTGTGAGCCACCCGCCATTCAGTTGTAAGGTTTTGCCGTGAGATCGCCACTATACAATGCGACACAATGTAGTGTGTAAATATCTCCACTGGACCATCTGTAAAAAGTTGAATATCCAGTGTAGCACCAACTCTTGGAAAAATATATAAGAAAGAATAGTTGGAAATAAGTCATACACCATCCACTATGACTATGCAATTTCTACAGCTGCATACCTAGAAAAAAGCGCTG
The DNA here is from genome assembly GCA_963556195.1 of Sepiola atlantica. Taxonomy (NCBI): domain Eukaryota; kingdom Metazoa; phylum Mollusca; class Cephalopoda; order Sepiida; family Sepiolidae; genus Sepiola; species Sepiola atlantica. Next base: position 176,548,655 of record OY744522.1, on the reverse strand, counting down.
TTAAACCTGACATATATACATAAGACAATAGGGAGAAAGTAGCAACCCTAGTTTTTCAGTGTTCTTAGTGATGTTGGCTTAAACAGAGCTAAGAGGGAGAAAATAACCAAATACTAAGGTCATGTACGACATGAAAAGAGACTGAAATTTTAAGAAAAGTATCCATCATTCCAGTAATTATATGAGCAACCATGTTCATGGAAAAGAATGTCAAAAACTACCTTGCGAATATATCCAGTGAACCAAGTGCAAGAGAAATACTAACAATTGCGCTTAAAGGGACTGTTAGAATCTTAAAAAAGATCTCTTGGTTAGAGTTTCTGAAATAGCGGGTGAATGTCTTAGCATCCGGTAGGATGCCTCATCCCCAGCAAAAACAGAAAGAAAATAAAATTAAAAAAAACTGTCAATCCAGAAAAGTGTAACAAAGAAAATCTGATTGAATAAAGAACCAATGAGACTTTATCTATCCGCCGTACAACATAAATATGGGCCAAAGTCTTATCCAGGCCTTAATTCTCCATAATGTATGGAGTATTCCCGAAGTCATGCCATGGAAAGTTGATAACTCACAAATTATTTATCTGATCAGGCTGAAGTTTTGTATGGTGGTTACAAAGGGCACCAGATCTATACATCAAATTTTGAAAAGATCGGAAGTTTACAACTATCAATTTTTCGACCATAGCCGAACTATTAACGATCAAAGTTAAATGGCAAGGTTAATGCCAAGGTCATATAAGATGCGAGACTTAATAGTCTACACTATTGGGCTATGTAGCGAGTCTCTACAATGAACCAAAACTATCGCCAAAAGTGTGTCTCTTTTCCTTGACCTTTGGTCTTGGATACAGATATCTTCAAATTAAATCCGTTCTAAGTTAGACCAAGTTTGTTGACCATTGGTCAAGCGATGTGGACGCTTGACTGTACACAAACAAACATGGTGACAAATTGACCAAAGAAGGTAAGAATCAACAAACCTAGTTGGTCTACGTCCACTTTTATCTACCATAAATCTAAGCTATTTAATAAGTGTTCGAAAAAAAACATATTTGTCAGCATGTAAACGGAATCCATATTGCTGAATTCGGTCAAGTATAAAATACAAACGTTGTAGAGATCAGTATGAATTCGAACATGTGACGATTATGTCATCAACTTACGCAGCAAATCCCGTTAAATCGGTCAGCGTAACATCCATTGTCTGTTGGAAAATGGCTGGCGCCGATTTTATGCCAAACGGAAGGCTTTTTAATCAAACAAACTCGTATGTGTATTGATTGTAAGTAGCTGGCCAGAATAACCATCGATTTCCATTTCAAGGTAATGGTCAGTAGGTTGAAGCTTTGCAAAACAGGTTCTGCCATTGATCTCTGCCAAATATTTTCCAGTAATGAATGCTGTTGTGCATGTCACGCACCGGTGATCCCTGTAGAATAATCAGAATATTAGCATATTGTTTTTATTAACCCTGTTATAACTGTTGGATAGCAACCGATGGATGGTATCTTGTTGTATGTCCCCATTCGTAGACAATAAAGCTCGTTTTTGTTTTCTTTACTTATGAATCACCACTTATCTAGGCCAAAAACCACTCGAGAATAAGGGTTAATGAGATAGAATGATTATCAGTTGAGAGATGATGAACATTTTGAGAGGATTGAGAATGATTAATGGAAGGAACCAAGGTTGATTACTTATAACGGTGGTTTATTACAATAATCTGGATTTGAAGGCGACCAAGATTCAGAATGATTAATGGAAAGATCTAAGTTTAATTACTTCCAAGGGGTGATTTATTACAATAATCTGGCTTTGAAAACGACCAGGATTGAGAATGATTAATGGTAGGATCTAAGTTTGATTACTTACAGGGGTGATTTATGACAATAATCTGGATTTGAATGCAACAAGGATTGAGAATGATTAATAGAAGGATCTAAGTTTGATTACTTATAGGGGGTGTTTATGACAATAATCTGGATTTGAAGGCGACCAGGATTGAGAATGATTAATAGAAAGATCTAAGTTTGATTACTTATAGGGGTGATTTCTGACAATAATCTGGATTTGAAGGCGACCAGGATTGAGAATGATTAATGGATCGATCAAAGTTTGATTACTTATATGGGTTGTTTATGAAAACAATGTGGATTTGAAGGCGACCAGGATTGAGAATTATTAATGGAAGGATCTAAGTTTTATTAAATACAGGGGTGATTTATGACAATAATCTTGATTTGATGGCGACAAGGATTGAGAATGATTAATAAAAGAATCAAAGTTTGATTACTTACAGGGGTGGTTTATGACAATAATCTGGATTTTAAGTCGACCATCATTGAGAATGTTTTATGAAATTATCTAAGTTTTATTACTGATATGGGGTGAAACGTTTATGACAATACTCTAGATTTGAAGGCGACCAGGATTTAGAATGATTAATGAAAGGACCTAAGTTTGATTTCTTACAGGGTGTGGTTTATGACAATAATCTGGATTTGAAGGTGACCAGGATTGAGAATGATTAATGAAAGGATCTAAGTTTGATTACTTACAGTGCTGATTTATGACAATGATCTGGATTTGAAGGCGACAACGATTAAAATGATTAATGGAAGGATCTAAGTTTGATTACTTATAGGAGTTGTTTATGACAATAATCTTGATTTGAAGGCGACAAGGATTGAGAATGATTAATGGAAGGATATAAGTTTGATTACTTATAAGGGTTATTTATGACAATACTCTGGATTTGAAGGTGATCCTGATTTAGAATGATTAATAGGAGAATCTACGGTCGATTACTTACAGTAGGTAATTTATGACAATAATCTGGATTTGACGGCGACCATGATTAAGAATGATTAATAAAAGGATCTAATTTTTATTACTTACAAGGGGTTGTTTATGACAATAATCCGGATTTGAAGGCGACCAGGATTGAGAATGATTCATGAAAGGATCTAAGTTTGATTACTTATAGGAGTTGTTTATGACAATAATCTGGATTTGAAGGCGACCAGGATTGAAAATGTTTAATAGAAGAATCTAAGTTTAATTACTTACAGGGGGTAATTTATGACAATAATCTGGATTTGAAGGCGACTATGTTATAATCTTCATGGAATCTGTCACAGGGTCATATATTCCACAGGCAAGAAGTCCTTGCGAGAAATCTCTGTGTCTTTCTGTTGTGGTAGAAATAAAAAAAAACGAATTCTCGCAGATTTCCTTGGAGAAATATACTTTCAAACAAACTCATTGTTTTCGAGTTTAAAAGAAAATATTTATCCAAATACAAAATATAAACATTGTTTCAGTCTAGAAGGAATTCTTCTCAGGATTAATTCTTCAACGCCTTTACTGTCTTCAGTAATGCAAATAACTCGGTTGTTTTTTCAACATTAATACCCAAAATGTTGCTTCTTTCGTGAAACTTCCATTTGTTTTTCTATCCCCCTACGTTTTCTTTCTTCGTCAATTTTCTCCAGACAAGGGTAACTATTTCAAATGTAGTTTCAAACACTCAGTATTTTCTTACTTTCAAAGAAAATATTTACCCAAACACAAAAAATAAATATTACCTCAGTCTAGAAGGATTTCCACTCAGGATTAATTTTTCTTCGGATTTCGCCTTCAATGACTTCAATAACACAAATAACTCACAGTTGCTTTTTAAACAATATTATCCAAAATTTTAAGTCTTTTATTTAGGCCTTAAATTTATAATAAGGTATTTAATTAGTTAGCTAATTTTGAATAAGTTTTATATATATATGAAACTAACTAATATAATAACTGTAAAAAATAAATTGACTTACATGAGTGATTTTCCACTGGAAGACTTGAGACTATAAGTTTTTTTAAATTTTTTTTTTAAATTTTTTTTTTTTATATAGTTTTAATGGTTGAGAAACTTCCGAGACTATATATATATATATATATATATATATATATATATATATTTCCTACTTCTATGATATTCTTACTTTTTAGGGCAGTTTACCATAAAATTTGTATCTCTAACCATAAGTCAGAGTGGCAAAGGCAAAAAACACACGTAATCGCCTAAAAAGGTACCCCCCAACAACAAAAATAAACACAGCGGATTTAGCTCCCATAGAAAAAAACGCTAGATTGGACTTGAAATAGCGAATCATTTTACATTGAATTTAAATACGAAACTGATCCCTCATTTAAATTCTTAAATAATCGCTTTTCTTTCTTCTTTCCACTAAGCTTTTCATGGTGTTCACACGTAATCACCTAAAAAAGGAGAATCTAATTTGTGGGGAGAGTAAACGGAGGATGTTAATTTACAATTTTGTTTTTTTATGGAATTCGCTCCAGACAATGCATGAAGCCACTTGATGTAAGGAGCTAAAAAATACTTCAAGGTCAACAACTAGCCAACGATAAGTGTTAGATGGCTAGATTCCGACCCAGAAAACAGCAATTCTTCCCCCTTTGTCAGAAACATCGTTCATGGAATATTAGGATTAAAGGACAAAATAAGGGAAGCGAGAGTTACGAAGCTGCCGAAAGTAAACCGAAAGTTCACTTTCTACTCTCCTAAATACCGAAATATGAGTTGGAGAAATTAGTGTTACTAAACTTTTGTATATAGCAATCTTACCTTTCCAATCTATTTAATTTTTAGACCAAGGAGAAACACGTTAAAATATAATTCTCTTGGTCATACTAAAAGAGCAAAGGAGCAATTCGCTCTCGAAAAAAGAACAATAGACATGAGTTTATGTGGTCCATTGGACAATCTAAACTCTTCAAATTATTTTGCCTCCAATAAATCGTATAGAATAAGTCTTAACATATAAAGCGTGATCTTGAAAACCAACACAGCAACGCCAGGACACGGGTTCATGTTAAAGCTTATTTCAATCACCTTAATTACTTACAGTTAAATTGTTTTTCTGATTTTTTTTTATACTCTACTATTGATTTTCTTTTAATTAAAATAAGTATTTTATATTTTCCCCGGGCAACGCCGGGACACAACCTATGCTAGTTATATATAAAGTGTTCTAATGTAAACGTTTCAATGTGTTCTTTTTCTCTTCGCGATCATTTTATCCCATTATATTTGTAAAGCTATATGCGTAATTGAACGGAATCCCAATAAGATCTATTGTAAACGATTCAGTCATTGATTTCGTTTGTTTTTGTTACAATATAAAAATATATCCACACCGTTAGGACATTTAATGCGAAAACACAATACCTACTCTGAACGAATAATTGTATACGATTATTTGAACAAAAGTCATTATTTTACTCATCTACATTAATACCTTTCCCACGGCTATTAGTGCGTAATTTAACAATAAATGCGATTGTGCTTGCGTGAGGTGTTTGCAATCGCCACTTCCTTTGTAGTAAAACGAATACTCTTAGTTGGTGCGATCATCTTGCTGATTTTGAACCATTAAATGAGGACAGTCTCGTTAAGCAGTGAACAGATAACCATGTTTGCCCAACTATTTAGCATTGATCGTGAAGCTCAAAGTGTGTAAATGTTGTATTGTGGTTAATACTGAAGTGAAAGTGATGGAGAAATGGTAAAATAATGAATGGAACAGTACGTGGGTCAACATGTAGCTAGTTCAGAGTAGGACAGACAGAGGATGACCACGATCCACCTGACTTCGCACCATTTTGATGGGCTTGTGTTTATTTGTAAATAAATAATATTTTATATTTGCGAATAAATAATTCAAAGTCTAGTATCTGTTCGTTCTTTAGGTTTTCATTCCAGGCATCGTTCGCCTTGGAATCATCCTGGCAAGTTATCCGATATAAGATTTTGGTGGCGGCTATTTTGAATTTTACCATTTCGGGACAAATAAAGACTCCGGTTTACTGGGAAATGATTCTATCTGATTCCTTGACCATAGAAAACCAAGATATAGACATCAAATCCATGTTTCTAGGTTGAATAGTTTCCGAGATATTGACATTATTAGATTTTTATGGCGGCCATCTTGGAAAATGGCGGGAATGTATGAAGACACTATGTGATCTTTGTCAACTCGGACCAAAATTGTTATTAAGATCCTAAGCTTTGAGCTGGTACCAAAAACTACATTTTTGCAAAAACTTTAAGTGACTGAAACCCCAGGCACCCCGTTGAAATAACGCAAATATTTGACACCAGGCCCTTTCTTGTCAAAATGCGGTATCGCTCGGTTCGATATTAGGAGTTGCACCCTCTCAGGTAGCATTTCTTCTGGCGGGAGTAAGAGTGTTAATTACCGATCGTCTGAGGCGTTTCTATCGAGGAATACCGACGGGTCCGCTTTTGGCTATTTTTGCACCTGCCAGAGTGTTCACTCGGAGGAACTGGCTTTATCACATAAAACGGTCGTATGCCACATCTCACTTCATTTAGAAGCTCGTACAAACCGAATCAGGCCAACTGATTATCAAGATAAAAGTGCATTATCTGTTCCCTCCCATTGTTCTAGTTCCCAGGAACTCTGTTGGTCGCATTTCAGATACGGGCACGTATCTGTTCCTCTGTCCCTGGACCATATTAACTTACTGGCTAGAATTATTTTTCTGTCGCTTAAAAGGTTGCTCTGTACCGTTTGACTAACTAAACTAGTCAACATAACCAGTTACTACAGTCATAACTATCGAACACTTTGTCTGACTGTTGACGATAACTGCTGGCCCAGCCGTTGACTATATCAGCTGCTAATCCTCATATTCCGGCGATCAATCAGCCTAAAACGTCATTGAAATCCGCAGTCGCATCCTGGTCATCACTATTGACCAGCGTTGAACAGAATCCATTAAGCGACCAAGTCTTTTATCTAACCAGTCTGTTACGATCAATCTGCCCTTCTCAGGGCAAACCGCCCTTTTCAGGAAAATACACAACAATATTACACTTGCATCAATCTGCCCTCTCAGGACAAACTCTATCCTTTTCTGGAAAGCGTTCTAAACTACAACAGTATTAGACCAGGTAATACTGTAGATGTTTGTTAGAATTTTCGCGAGGATACAGGAAAACAACATTAAACGACGAGAGAGTGAGTACTATATACACACCATCGAAACGAAAAATGTCTAATAAAGTCACACTAGCGATCCTTTGACATTTTATGTGTTGTAAAACAAAAAACATATTTCGAAGCACTTAGCCTTAAATAGGTACGAAAGTTAACAAACATATTTTAAGTTATACATTTTCTATTTGGTTTTACACGCAAGGGGAATATTATTCTCTTACCACGTGGAAAACATGATCGTGTATTTTATCGTATCGACGATATGGCACACATGCCGGAAAGAAGGATAAACAAACTGTATTTGACAGTAAGATTTACGTTTATATTTTTAGTTGTTGACCTTATATTAATAACGCCGACGAGACACGAAAAGCATGTTACAGACGGCATGAGGATACATGGGAATATATACAAATAAAGTAACTTATAAAAACAAATCCCAAAATAAAAATTATAACAAAAAATACACGACTTGTTACAGAGGTGAATAATGATATGCAAATGCATAAGGTGTTAACTGCTTTTCCTTTTGAATTCTTATCTTTTTGTTTTTACTGGGGATGGGGAATCCTACCGGATGTCAGACATTAACCTGCTATTTCAGACACTCCCACTAAGAGATGTCTCTAAGATTCTAATCGTCTCTTCAAGCACAATTATTTGTATCTCTCTTGTACTTGGTTCACCGGGTATATTCGCCAGATAGTTCTTGAAATTCTTTTTCATGAGTCCGGTTGCTTCTATAATTACTGGAATGATAGAGATCTTTGTAAGATTCCAGTTTCTTTTCATGTCGTACATAAGACCTTGGTATTTCGTTATCTTCTCCCGCTCAGCTCGGTTTAAGCCAACATCCTTAGGAACACTGCGATGGTGCAGAACAAAGTGAAAATACAAACACGATTCGTTTGACTTTTCACCCATACCTGAGAACCGTTGACACTATCAGAAAAGAAATCACAGACAAAGCTTCGAAAGACATGCTAAGAAGTAAAGCGCCAAACATAACGTCCGTGTAGCATAATTATTTTCAGCCTTATTTTGTTCCAAGATCAACTTAACATTTTCAAATTACAATATTAAGTATGTTTCTTAGTTTGACTTTTATTTTTGCTGAAATCTACGTAACTTATGGGAATAACGACCCAAACTACACTGGATATCTCTGCTAGGGTCAGGGTTAAGATAAAGGTCAGGGTTAGGGTCAGGGTTATGGTTTAACCTTAACAGGATCAGGGTTAGGGTTAGGGTCAGAATTAGGTTTAGGATTAAGGTCAGGGTTAGGGTTAGGATTATGGTTAAGGTTA
>OY744522.1:176517808-176537808 GCA_963556195.1 Sepiola atlantica | reverse complement strand
ATATTAGATAATCTTATGATTGATATACCGTAAAGCACTTAAACCAAATTGTATACGATAGGTATTGTGTTTCGACATTAAGTTAAAAGATTTATTTTTAAATTTGATAGAAGGGCGATGTATTATAAAAAGAGGCTCTCGTCTTGAGGAAGCCCCATGCTTTGAAAAGCTTCTGGGACTGACCTTCACTTCTGACGTGAAATGGAATACTTACATCAAATCCGTTGCCAAAGTTGCTGGCAAAATGGTTGAATCATTCTACCGCTCAAGAAAGTATCTCCATCCTGACGAAATCCTCTACCAGTATAAGAGACAAATACGTCCTAAGATGGAGTACTGTCGCCACATCTGGGGAGGTGCTGCTCAGAGCTTCCTTTTCTGCCTTGACAGAGCACACAACCGACTTCGACATCTAGTGGGCGAATTCCTCCTCTCCTACCCACTACCTCTTTCTAACACAAGAAACGTTGCTAGTCTTTCTCTACTCTATCGTTATTTTCATTGCAGGTGCTCGGCTGAGCTCTTATCTATGCCCCCCTTGTAAAACATTCACAACATAAACTCTTCTAGCTACAACCACTGTTAATAATTTCCATTTCTCCCTCTCTGTGCCTTAAGCTAAACGAAACTTCCATGAGCAAAATTAATTTCCTAGAACTACCCGTCTGTGGAACTCAATACCGCAAGGGTGCTTCCCAGCTGACTACAACACTGTCATTTTCAAGTCCAATGTAAAAAAATATTGTTATGCTGTCCTCCTTAATAATAAAATTCTGCCACATTACCCATCATCACGCATCACGGTGTAGTCTCACCTGACACTCATTAACCCTTATCCTCCAGTGGCATTCAAGCCTTGATATTATTGCGGTTATGTATTATCTTTGTCACTGTCTAGTTGCTGTACTGAGGTAAGCGCGTCAATAACCACTGCAATGGAAACTTTGTACGGTCCGTGATGATGTGGCCTTTGTGTCGTGTTCTGCAACCAGGCTCTGATCAACGAGCGTAATATTAATTGTAATGTGGTCATGTGACCTTTTTATGCGGACGTAGTTGTAAACCATTACTTCTGTAGTTTCCACTTCCACATTTATTTAAGCATATTTTTTTGCGAAAGGAAAAGAAAACGAAGGAAAATAAAAGAAAATGAAAGAGTGAAGTGAAACAAGAAAAGAAGGAAACGTTAGTAACCTATTGTTATATCGTAAGAATAACCATAAGTAAATAAGAAACCCAAGACAGAAATTGAAAGGAATATAAATTGTATTAAGAATACTTAATTACAATAAGTTGGTCGCCATTACCGGCTCTAGGCAGACGTTCTAAGCGGTTCGCTAAGTCGTTCTCCTTGGTGATGGAAAAAGTGTTGACTTCATAGTGACCTGACGAATCCATCCTGTCACTATGGGTGAATCCAGATCAGTCCAAAAACTTATTTCGCTTGTTCGAGCCTACAACAAACTGATCTAAATGGGGTCAATATACCGTGAAAGTAACAAAGCTAACCAAATCAAACACTAAACGAATCTTTCGTAAAAGAACCCCACCAAAAAATACTCCCGCCCCCTAAAAAAGGACAAAATGCTTGTTGTAGTAAAAAAATTAAGTTTTATTACATACTTAGGAGGATGGAATCTCTCAATGTCATTGAGTATTTGCATAAAACGATCGTTTTCGTTACATTTCTACCTCCATACGAACTCACGCTAATAACCGTCAACAATTCCACAATGCGTTCCACAGTGGCATTTATTCCTAATTTTGTACAGCTTTATATGTACGTTAATCCTAACCTAAACTGAACACTAATCCTAACCCTAACCCGACGCATGTCTAGACCGGAGTCAGTAAAAGAAGGCCACTTGAGTGTGCACACACTGCTCATGACTAACGAGCTGTTCTTTTTTTCCAAACTATTTTTTTCCTATTAGTGACGGGGTTCTACTACGAAAGAAATTACAAACCTATACGGACCAAATCAAACCAAACAATGAACTACAAAAGACATTACAAACCAATACGGACCAAATCAAACCAAACAATAAACTACCATAAGACATTACAAACCTATACGAAGCAAATCAAACCAAACAATAAACTACCAAAAGACATTACAAACCTATACGGACGAAATCAAGCCAAACAATAAACTACCAAAAAGCATTACAAACCTATACGGACCAAATCAAACCAAAAAATAAACTACCAAAAGACATTACAAACCTATACGGACCAAATCAAACCAAACAATAAACTACCAAAAGACATTACAAACCTATACGGACCAAATCAAACCAAACAATAAACTACCAAAAGACATTACAAACCTATACGGACCAAATCAAACCAAAAAATAAACTACCAAAAGACATTACAAACCTATACGGACCAAATCAAGCCAAACAATAAACTACCAAAAAGCATTACAAACCTATACGGACCAAATCAAGCCAAACAATAAACTACCAAAAGACATTACAAACATATACGGACCAAATCAAGCCAAACAATAAACTGCCAAAAGACATTACAAACCTATACGGACCAAATCAACCCAAACAATAAACTACCAAAATACATTACAAACCTATACGGACAAAATCAAACCAAACAATGAACTACAAAAGACATTACAAACCTATACGAACCAAATCAAATCAAACTATAAACTACCAAAACACATTACAAACCTATACGGACCAAATCAACCCTAACAATAAACTGCCAAAAGACATTACAAACCTATACGGACCAAATCAAGCAAAAAAATAAACTACCTAAAAACATTACAAATCTATACGGACCAAATCAAGCCAAACAATACACTGCCAAAAAACATTACACACCTATACGGAACAAATCAAGCCAAACAATAAACTACCAAAAACCATTACAAACCTATACGGACCAAATCAAGCAAAAAAATAAACTACCTAAAAACATTACAAATCTATACGGACCAAATCAAGCCAAACAATACACTGCCAAAAAACATTACACACCTATACGGAACAAATCAAGCCAAACAATAAACTACCAAAAACCATTACAAACCTATACGGACCAAATCAAGCAAAAAAATAAACTACCTAAAAACATTACAAATCTATACGGACCAAATCAAGCCAAACAATACACTGCCAAAAAACATTACACACCTATACGGAACAAATCAAGCCAAACAATAAACTACCAAAAAATATTACAAACCTATACGGACGAAATCTAACCAAACAATAAACTACCAAAAGAAATAACAACCCCATACGGACCAAATCAAACCAAACAATAAACTACCAAAACATTGCCACACGTGAGGAAAATGTATGATAGGACGAATACTGACTTAATTCTCACTCTAATCCCGATGAAAAAAAAGGCGTAAGTGCTTCAGTCCCTTGTATAGCGATTTGGGAGCATGTGAATAAGATAAAACAAAAATAATTATTTTGTAACTGATATTTGACCAAAAACAACATCCAACCAGAAACATTGGCATTAATATTTTTTTGGCAAATTCCCGCTAAAACTAACAGACTGCACCCTGTGTCGATTGAGTCGAAATCAGTTCTTGGTTTCTTCATTAAATCTTCAGGGAAAGAAAGATACAAAGAAACTGTAGTTTTGTGCGCTTTTCTTTCTTTGTTCTTGCTTCTTTTTCTTCCCCTTTGGTGCAGGGTTTGTGTTGTTTATTTATACGAGATGCGGTTGAGGTGCCAGTTTCCCCCGTTCCCCGTCGTAGTTTTCATGAAGAAGCAGCTGATGCATGGGTATTTTATGAAGAGTCTTTTGAAATTTGTTGTATTCTGGTTTTCTTTTTTATTATTGGTTTGCGTTTTTCTTGCTTCTTTGAGATGTGGGTTTGTTAAGCATTTTGCCTAGGCAACAAGAGAGAGAGAGAGAGAGAGAGAGAGAGAGAGAGAGAGAGAGAGAGAGAGGGAGGGGGGAGGGGGAGATACCGAGCAAGTTGGTGATCTAGTGAATTAGCGAAAGGGAGATAAAGTTAGTGAGTGAAAGAGATACAGAATGATATTTTGAGCGACTAAGTAAGATAGAGAAAGAAAGGGTAAGGGAGAGAGACAGAGTGAGTTTATAAGCGATTTAGAAAATGTGTGAGAGAGAAAGAGAGAGATAGTTAGTGAATGAAAGAGATAACGACTGAACTTTAACGCAAGTTAGTAAATGCGAGAAGGAGAGAGAGAGAGAGAGAGAGAGAAAGAGAGAGAGAGACAGACAGCAGACAGAGAAAGACATATATATAAATATATATATATATATATATAGAGAGAGAGAGAGAGAGGGAGGGAGAGAGAGCGAGAGAGAGTGAGATAGTGTATGTGAGAGAGACAGAAAGAGAGACAGAAAGAATGAAAGAGAAAAGCTGAGTGCGTGTGTGTGTTAGGGAGACAGAAAAAAATAGATAGATAGATAGATAGAGAGAGCGAGAGAGAGAGAGAGAGAGAGAGAGAGAGAGAGAGAGAGAGAGAAAGAGAGATGCTGATAAATCACCTGGGCCGAATGATTCTGTCATGGAGTCCGATATCAGCCCAGCGGGGCTTCAAGTGCATTCTGGGAAGGCGATAAATGAAAAACATCTGTCTGTCGGGGAAGATCACGGTGATGATGATGGCGCCGACGGGAGAGGATGATGATGATTCGTTGGTTGTACGTTAAGCAAAGATCACAATTTTCACAAGGGCGTAATCCTCCTTACCCCTTACCATCTCCCCGAACCTCAGCTTTCGCTAAGAGCCCCTTTCTTATGTATGTATATGTATCTATATGGATGTCTTTATCTCAGTATATGTATGTATATGTAAGTATATACACGTGTGTATGTGTGTATATTTGTACATCTGTGTGTGTATGTGACTGGATGTGTATACGTGTGTATGAGTAGGTAAGTGTTCTTGAATATGTTTATGTATGTTTGTATGTATATGCGTATACGTATGCGTGTATAGGTGTATATGTATGCGCGTGTATGTAAGTGTATGCTATACGTGTATGTATATGCGTACATATATGTATATATATATATATATATATATATATATATATACGTGCGTATGTGTGTATGTAGGTATGAGTATGCATGCGTGTGTATTTATGTATGTGTGTACGTATTCTATATGTACATTTGTATGCTTATGATTAGGTATTGGTATCTGTATTTCTGTGTGCAAGCGTGTGATTTTATATGTGCGTATGTGCATGGTGCGTAATTGTATGTATGTGTATTCTGCGTTGGTATGCATTTTCAGCAATTAAGTGTATGTATGTGTCTTTGCGCATTTGTATGTGTGTGTATTTATGTGTCTGTGTTTGTATATGTCATGTGTTTGTGTGTGTTTTTGCACACATGTCCAGTAATATACACAATACACTATACACATGTGTGTTGTGTATATTTGTGTACGTGTTTGCGCGTGTGTATGATTTCGTATACGTGTGTACGTTTGTGTGTAGTTGTTTTTCTTGCGTGTGTATACTTGTTTTTAGGTGTATTGTGTATCTTTATGTGTGTATGCGCTTGTATAAGGGTTTACGTGTGTGTTTGTCTGTATGTCTGTATATATGTTTATATATGTGTGTTTCCATGAATGCGTGTTTGTATTTGGATTGATCTATGCGTGTGTTCGCGTGTGTATGTGTTTGTGTGTTCATCTGTGTATTTGTATGTGTTTAAGAATTCCTACACATTCTGATTCTTGTGTAACTTTTACTTTCACGCGCTTGCGCATAGGGACACGCATACAACTGCATAACCACACGCACACACATATATAGAATACGCTAGTACATACATAAAACACACACGCACATAAGTACATACGCATAGAATTATTTGAATACAAAAAGTCTTTTAAAATATTTTTATTTTTTAAAAGACTCACATATTTTCTATGCTAAGATTTGCCTGAAATTTGTCTAATTTTTATTCAGAATGTTTCATATTTTTATTTTGTTTGTCAATTTTTAAAAAAATTTCGTAGGTGAAAAATTCGCCTTTAAAATTAAAAAAGCGTAATTCAATGTTTTAATTTTAAAATAAAAAAAATAAGTTACTTGTGTTTTTGTCTCTTTTTATAGATTTGATTTTATAATTTATTTCGCTTTATTATTTGTATTTTAAAGTACTTTATCTCTCTTTCAAAGTCATTGAACTCGCCTGTTTTCCCTCGAAGTGAACTTCTCATTTGATACGTTTCCAAACATCTTGTGTGTTTTGCTTTCATTTGAAACTTCCTGAAGGAAATTGATGATATTTTATGAAATATTTATTTTTCGATTTAGTTCTTTCTTTTTAATTTTATTTAATTTGCTTAACTCTGGTTATCCTTTAATGCGGCTCTACGAAAGTCACTGTCCTTAAATCCCCCGATTCAACATGGCGCTTTTTTCTTCGTCAAACTTTTAAGGCATTCAAAAAAAAAAAAACTATTTCTCCAAATCCAAAGTTTTCTGACATGAATGAAAGATGTTATCAAAGTGCAATTAGTCCAAATAAACTAGCTTACCAATCGACACACGTTATCATTTACAAGCGTTTTATTCATTTGATGACGTCAAACAAAACACCCCTTATAAGTACACGTTCCAGGAGGGGGTTATCATATCGAGACGCCCTCGGGCCTTTGCATCCCAAACACGCAGTCAGGGGACTGCCCTTCTTTCAGCAACATTGAAATTGATATTCTTACCAAGTGCTAAGAGGCTCTTAACGTCAGCCGGGTTTATTCGACAGAATTATCCCTTCCATAGGATTGTTAATAAAATTCACAATCCTTTCTGCAATCCAACCATATTTGATACCCAAAAAACTTCAGTCTATGCCTTACTTGTCTATCAAGTTTCGGTCATGAATTTCAAATAGTCTTTGTTTTAGCACCTTTCATTAATAAGTACTCCTGAAAACATGAAAAATTATACATAATGCTGACATTCCCCTTTCTTGGGATAAGCATGATTTTATCTGAGATTGTCCTCTTCAGTTGAGGAATATTCTGGAGATTGTTTTGATATAAATTATCTTTAACCTTAACCCTAACCTTAACCCTAACCCTATCCCTAACCCTATCCCTAACCCTAACTCTAACCCTAACCTTAACCCTAATCCCACAGATAAGAATCTGGAGTGTTCATGCCCTGAAGGTCAAGCCGATTCAGCATCACATGTACTGCTGAGACGATCACAAAACTGTCCCTGTAGCCATACCAATGATCCATTTAAAGTATGAGGATTTGCAAACCCACCAGAAAATTGTATGTAACAACCACTGCACCCCTATCAAGTGCACTGCATGGATTGAAATATCAAAACATGGAATCATTTGATCTTATCTTCAGGAAGGGCAGACTCTTCAATCTTCTCGGCCGGAATTTCGTTTGATGTCTTCCTCCCCGTTGCAAACTTTGAGTCGTGGTAGCAAACCAAAAGCATTTTCTTCCATGCAACAAACCATGGTTGAGCTTAAAAACCTCTTATTTTTCCTTTTTTAGTTGGTTCTTCTTTTTCTTTCGTTTTCTGCACAGCATCTCACTGTTAGATCACCAGCTCGGTTAAGAAAAGCCATGCTAATGTTTTGTTGGCTAGCACAGCTATACCGGCATCGTCGTTGGGTGGTCGATATTTAAGACATGACTCGCTGATGTGGTCTACTGTCTGTTCAGAGTGACTACAGTCGCAGACAGTCGAGTCCCTGAGTCCCCATCCTTTCATGGTCGCGGCAAAACGGCCGACACATGTCCTGAGGCGGTTGAGCATTGCCCACTGCCGGCGAGGGAGGTCCATGCCTTGTAGGTTATCCGGGTCCTCCACAAATCTGTGCAACCTTGATTTATCTGCTGCCTGCCATTCCTCCGATTCAGCATCACATCTACTGCTGAGACGATCACAAAACTGTTCCTGTAGCCATACCAATGAGCCATTTAAAGTATGAGGAATTGCAAACCCATCAGAAAATTGTGTGTAACAGCCACTATCAGTGCACTGCATCGATTGAAATTTCAAAACATGGAATCATTTGATCTTATCTTCAGGGAGGGCAGACTCTTTGATCTTCTCGGCCAGAATTTCGTTTGATGTCTTCCTCCACTTTGCAAACTTTGAGTCGTGGTAGCAAAACAAAAACACTTTCTTCTATGCAACAGACCATGGCTGAGCTTAAAAACTCTTATTTTTCCTTTTTTAGTTACTGCACATTGTGGAAGTAGGGGGCTTAAACCTTTTCTTTTATCAAGATCTGGTGGGTGACCCTGGTTAGGTTATGTAATAGCTGGAGTGCCCCTTCCAAAGGCAGGAAGGTTAAAACCATTGCTAACCTCTTCCTACTTAGTGCTTAACTAGCTAAGGAGCCATTCTTTCCCGGGTGCCGGCCTGCCAGTAGTTAGTCTTGTTGTTATTCATATTTTTTATTAGTTCCTTATTGTCTACGGTGGGAGGTGACGGTGGTTAAGTGGATATCGACACGGACTGAATACCTTGGTGTTCCAAGTGCGAATCCAGTTGGTTCCACATTATCACTTTCACGTAGGGATGTTGGCAACCTTCTCGTGGTCCTTCCCGTAAAAACTCGATGTCTTTCAAGAAAGATTTCTAACTAGAGAAACATCGGGGAAACTAATGCCAACCCCAGAATCATTTGATTCACACGAAAGAAGAAGATTGTCTACGGCTTCTTATTTGTTACTCAAAGCTGCCCTTTATTAATAGAGCAGGTGCATTCGTCCACAACCGGATGGACGTGTTGGAATGCTTGAATAGACAACACACATTTTTAAAAAATAATTGGTCATGGTTTACTTCATATGAGAAGTATCTTCATGTCAAGGTGACCTGACAAACTATTATACAGAGAGATCGAAGACACCCGAGGGTAGTGTCTTGTAGGCACTCAGTTGCAGATGAGAATAGACAGTCAATACTGATCAATATAAAGTGCTACCTAATGATTGTTAAGACGTTTTTTCCTAATGGAAATCGCTCCAGACAAGGCATGAAGCCACTTGATGTAAGGAGCAATAAAAGAAATAGTACTTCAATGTTAAAAACAAGACAATGATAAGTGTTAGATGGATAGATTCTGACACAGAAAACAACAATTATTTCCCCTTTGTCAGAAACATCGCTCATCGAATGTGGGGACCAACTAACAAAATAAGGGAAGCGAGAGTAACGAGGCTGCCGAAAGTAAATCCAAGTTCACTTTCTACTCTCAACAGACGAAGAAAGGTTGTGTGCGATGAACAGCGGTTTCAACATTATGAGATAAGAGAGGAAGGTGTCTGAGTTATTGGCCATTTTACACACAGCATCCACGTGTGTTTTAACTCTAAGGTGCAAATTTTCAGCATAATATTGAACATCGATTAAACAAAGACTGTTGGATATTCACGACTTAAATTTGGTGGACTAGCCAGGCATAGACTGAAGTGTATTTGTAAAAATTATGGTCTGATTGCAGAAATGTTTGTGAATATTATTAAAGATTCCACGGGTGGCATTTTTCGGAGGGGGTTCAGCCTGTACTTCTTCTCTAGAGAGGGAACAAATTATATTTACACCACATCTAAAATCCCTATCCGATCTCTGTGAATATAAGGCAAAGTAACGTTGATGCCCTCTGGAAGTATCCGACACATTGAAGTTGATTCCCCTGGTTTTACTTAGATTTGATCTAATTTAAAAATATAAAGGTCAAAGGCCACGTTCACGGAAAGAGTGAAAGTCACACTTTTGACGATAACTTCGGTTCGATTCGATTCTTTTAGGACTCGATTTTTCCAAATTTAATGGATGGATCTGATGCTATGTGATTACAATAACCACCAGGAAAGATCAGCCTGATCAGATAAATAGTTTTTGAGTTATCCACGTTTTCATGGCATACGTTCAAGAACACTTCATACAATATAAAGAACTAATGGCTCAGATAAGACTTAAGCCATTCCTTACGTTGTCAGGAGGATGTATGCAGTCTCACGACTGATTTAACTTTCCTGTTGAACATATAACTATCTTTAAACAAACACGCACACATACATACATACATACATACATACATATATATATATATATATATATATATTAGATTTTTGAATGTGAGATGATATATATATATATAATTATTTCCACAATCAGACAACGTCGCAGCCTACAACCCAAGAAAGAAACAACCGGAACAAACTCGACTCCGAGACTTCCAGTTTGTTTCTTTCATGGGTTGTAGGCTGCGGCGTTCTCTGATTGTAGAAATAATTATATATATATATATATATATATATATATATATATATATATATATATATAATATTTTAATCATTTATCCACATAACCAATATAATTATTATATATATATATATATATAATATTTTAATCATTTATCCACTTACATAATGTTTCGTCGTAATAAGACTCATCGGTGTGGATAGATAAGGCTATACAACCGGTCGCTGGGGTTTAACCCCGGACTAAAGTCATCTTTGACTTTCACCCAAAGTTACGAAATGGTAGGGAAATAATCATATTTAATATGCTATACAGTGTTCATATCTCCTGGCAAAATTGCTATAATTTAGAAGCTTTTAATATATATATATATATATATATATATATATATATATATATATATATATATATATATATATATATATATATAGGGTTCGCCATAAGTAACTATATACTTTTATTTCAAGATAATAAGTGTAATTTATAATTATTTGTCGCTGGGCTCTGTAGTAAGTAGTATTAGCACAGCCGTAATCGTGGCATTAATGCATGTTCCTTCAGCAGTAGAACACTCTGACGACGGCTGCCTTTAATAAGTTTAATCTCTCGCTGATTTATCGGGTCGTTGATAGTGACCATGTGGACTAAAGCGTCGGAATTTAAGTTTGAAACATGACTCGTGTTCCGGGGTTTGAGTCCGGCGACTGGTATGAATAATCAATTTTACACTGACGATTCCCGAAAGGATGAAACGTATACGAATGTAGATAACAACAAATAATATATATATATATATATATATATATATATATATATATATATATATATATATATATATATATATATTGGTGAAGTAGTTAAACTCAAGGGTGAAGCTATTAGTAATTCCAGAGCAATTATAAATTTAAGAATTTTCCGACAAAAGAACACTAGATCTTATAAAAAAACATTTGCTTTTGTTTTAAATACATATAATTTGTTTGAGTTTTAGGGTAAGCGTGGGTGCCTCTGTGTTTTATTTAGTCTTTTTAATCGGAAGAAAACTCGATTTTGCGTATATCGATATGCCATCTCTTTAATCAGTAAATAAAGGGTATGAAACTGCGAAAAATGTAGCTATTCACTAACATGATCTCTTTTCTTGTAGAATGATTTGTCTTTGCCCTTAACATGCACCCCAGTTTCCCATATAACTTCTTCATTGGAGAAACTATCTGTCATTAGAGCATTCTTTTGAGATCTGCAAACAGCCACAGTCTCTTAGAATATGATGTGCGCGGAAGCAAATGGAAGTGCAATTCATGTAGTTTTGCAATCGTTGCGATCGACTTATGATACAGTGCATTGTCTTGGTGAAAGAGCACTTTTCCTTCTTCATTTGTGGCAGTTTTATTTGCTATTTCTTCCTTCAAACACACCAATAGTGCTATATAATATTCGTTATCTATGGTTATTCCTGTTTTTAGAAGTTATCTATAAACATATCTTGCGCATCTCAAAATACGGAAGCCAAAACCTTGCCTGCTCATGTTTGCGTCTTTGGTCGCTTTACACGGCTTTATCCTGCTACTGTACATTTAACGTCGGAGTTAAGTGGTTGATCCATACTTTATCCATTGTCACATATGGATGAAAAAGACATTTTTTTTTGCCTTGAATCAGGTGCAAAAAACGCTCTGAATCTTCGACGTGTTGTTATTTTTGATTGACTGTGAGCATACGTGGCATTTACTTTGAATGCAGCTTCTCATTGACAACCGTTCTTTAAAAATGGTGAATACACTGCCTTCTATATATTCAACTAGTCTTCTATCTCACGCTATTAAAATTAACGATTGGTCAAAACGGGTTTGTGAACTTTTTTTAATGTTTCCCGGCATCACTGCCGAATTTGGACGACCTGAGCGTTCAGTACCATTTAATTGCGTTGAAAACCACTTGTTAGCCATTTTTTCGACGGGACATAGTCTGAATAATATTTATCAAGCCATTGCTTGCTTGAAGAGTATTTTTCCCATCAGAAAGTAATGCTTTATCAGCACACGAAATTAACATTTTTTCGATTGTTTTGAAAATTTACAACAGTAGCTTCATTTCTAAACTAATAACATTGTTGTGCTCAAGTTTTGACGCGTGCTATTTAAAGATTAGTACTTTATAAACATCACATTGATTTTTTTTATTAGTAGTGGCGCCATCTACATGTCAGACCCGAGACGTATTGGGTGATGTGTTATGTATAGTTATTTTAGCATCGTTTATCCATTATAAACAAGAAAAAGTTTGGGAGCGAAAACAGAAAGCTTTAAAAAGAAAGTCAGACACATTACTTTATTCAATGTTTGCATTCTACGCTGGGTACATCATATATATATATATATATATATATATATATATATATATATATATAATAAAGATAGGGAGAGAGAGAAAGAGAGAGCGACAGAGAGAGAGAGAGAGAGATATAGAGAGGGGAGAGAGACAATACAAAAATAGAAAATGTTATTTGTTTTATTCTATCCTATGATGCATCTGTAAAAACAAATATTGGTAATATCTTCCTGGAGCAAATAATTAAATATTTAGCTAGATCAACCCTAATATATATATATATATATATATATATATATATATATATATATATATATATATATATATATAAATAAATAAATATATATATATATATATATATATATATATATATATATATAAATAAATATATATATGTGTATATAGATAGATAGATATATAGGTATATATATTCATATATACTTATATATATATATATACATATATTTGGAAAATTAAAAAGGAAAAACTAGGAGATGTTTTTTTAATGTATTCATCAACGTTTCGTCTTTATTTGTAAGCCTTCCTCTCAGGATGATAATTTTAAGAGAAATGTCATGCAAGTACATAGAAATATTGAGCTGACATGATGGGTTGATGAGAAGAAGTAGTAGCCACTACTGGGAGCGCAAGACTAAGGTTCGGGCTGAGAGAAGTCGGTGGCAGAGAGTTGATGAAAACATAAAAAACACCTTCTTTTGGTTTTTCTTTTTTCATTTCCCATTACATCGGATTACTCTCATCCTTCCTTTCTCATACACACACACACACATATATATATATGTATACAGGAAAAATGTTTGCAGTAATCCAAAGAGTTAATAAAAAAAGCAGAAAGACTGACAGAATGCTCACTTAAACAAAAAAGAAAAAAAAACAAAAAACAAAGCCCAAGTACACATATAATATGATACAATTAATAGGCCACGGCACAAATAGTTAGTTTTACGCAATGAGCGTATGGCACGACCGATCGTCAGTTTTTTTTTTATGGCACGGTTCAATGAACTCAAAACACGTGCCATCCGCTCGTTCCGTTAAGGAGACGGGTTCTGTTATAAGTTACTCATCGTATAAAACCACCCACCCACCCACATGTATAACGAGTTTTATATAATTTAAGTTAAATTCACACACACACACACCCACACACACACACACACACACACACACACATATATATATATATATATATATATATATATACATATATATATATAAATTTACTTCAAATCAAGATAATACATAATAAATCAACACTCCGACTAATTGAATCTGCACTCATAGCCCTTTCCACAAATAAAATTAAACAGAGAATGGGATTCTACTTCATCTCCCCTAACCTATCAAAAGCAATTATTCATGAAAACAAGATATATCTAGACACCGGTTGATTCCCTGAGTTTTGAATTATTCTTCCTTTAGACTCCCTTTCTACTCTTTATTCTTTTCTTTTCTTTCCCGTTACAATTTTTTTTTCATTTACATATCTTCCCTCTCTACATGAACTCTACCACTATATATATTTCTCATAATTTATAGACTTTCTCGTCTTTTGCATTTTTTCGTTCGCTGTTGACAAAGCCCATTTGGGCGAAACATTGAGCTTTTTAGGTATTCCGCTTATTCCATTTTAGTTTCATACCGTCGGATTATTTTATCCTTTCATCTATTCACACACACACACACACACATATATATATATATATATATATATATATATATATATATATATATATATATATATATATATATATATATATATATGAAGTAAGGAAGTTGACATCTTTGAAGCACGGATTAGAATGTATTAAATATTTTTGAAAATCAAACATCGTGCAATATTTTTTATAAATGTATCCACATACAATTTTATAAGGAGATATAATTTTGTATGTATCAATTTTCAGTATTTACTTCAACAGTGCTCGATACGTAATTAGAGCTAGGTAGTAAGCTATGAACATATATTCATAGCAATTAGGCTAAACAGAGGCTCTGTGAATTAAACTTTATACACACATTTGATATTACCATCAAAACGGGTTACTATTATTAAAATGAATAATACAGCATAATAAGTTGAAATACTGTATATATAGTAAAGACAAACGATTAAGAGAGAGTTCGTAGAATGCCTGATTTGCACAATTATATATTAATGATTCATAATAATTTAATATTTGGTACTATTAATTTGGAATTGTATTTTCCTATATGAAATAGTTTTGATATTAATGAAGTGATTTAATTAAAAAAAATGGATAAATTACTAAAACAGCTTCTTAAATCTAACTATCAGCGTTCGAGAAGAGAAAAGTGAGGGAGAAAGTGTCCGGCCCGTTCGCTCTCTCTATCTCTCTCTCTCTATATATATATATATATATATACATATATATAAATAAATATTAATAATTTATTACCTACATCGATGTTTCGTGCAAGTAGTGAATTTCCGACGGTCGGCGGGCGCGAACTCCGATCACAAATCGCCACTTATTCGCAGTCAAGAGCCTTTTCCGTTGGCCACCACAAATTAGCTTGGAGTTTAGGAGGAATTTAACTTTGTAAATGCTAAGTCGGCGGGTATTTACAACAAGCAGCGAAGAGTGATCTACAACAACAAACTATTATATATATATTTTGACAAGGGTGTATATAACCCCGAAAGTGCTCAAGCTTTTAAAGTAAATAAATAATTTATTTAAAAAAACAAATAAATGCGTTGTCCAGGTTTTCAAAACATTTTTTTTCCAAATATTCTCCCTATTATTGCCATATCATCAACGCTTGCCTTAATTTCCCTAAATTACGTGACAGTTTCCGTTGGCCGAGTAGATATGGCTCTGTGTACCGGGTTCGCGCCTCCCGACCGTCTGAAATTGTTACTTTCCTGCACTGACGAGAGCAATAAGCTTGAAACGCTAGCGTCTGTAGGTATTAATAATTTAATATTTATTTATAAATATTATATATATATATATATATATATATATATATATATATATATATATATATATATATATGCATATATATATGCAAAAAATTTGTTTGTTTGTTTACTTGGTTTTATTATTGACTTATTTATTTATCTATTTATTATTATTATTATTATTTACTCACTAGGAGTTATCACACTGGTCATCGTCAGTGGTCACCCACTGCCGACAACCTGTGGTATTCCCTGGAGTCTGAGTGACAACAAGTCTCCTCAGGCCTCCAGTATGCTCCACCTCTTTTCGTTCATCACCGCTGATGACCTTGCGGTAATCGCAACAGCCACCTACCAACGATTTCCCGCTGATAAGGGCCATTGGTCCCCTCTGGGGCCCGAGTGGCAACAAGCCTTCCCAAGGTCCCAGAGCTGTCCGCGCTCTTCCAGTGGAGGTCTGGTTTTGCGCTTTCCCTCCTCGACCCTCTGTCCATAATTTTCGTGGCGTCAGCCTATGTTTGCGCCTCTCTCGTGCGGTTGTATTTTCCCCGGTTCTGTTGTTTTGTGCTTCCATGTGTTTGTTCTCCATTCGTTGCTTATGTGGGTTGGTTTCCGCATTCGAGGACATTTCTCAGGATTGTAGCTGTTTTGATCATTACTGTCCTTTGTATGGTCTCAGTTATCCCTTTGATTCCTATTTCTCCTAGTCTTTTCTCCATGTTTTTGGGGACTGTTCCTAGTGCTCCTATGATTATTGGTGTTATACTGACTTTCTTCATGTTCCATATTCCTTTCAATTCTCTGGCAAGTTCAGTATATTTGCTTCTCTTTTCCGTCTCTTTGATCTTCACTCTGTGGTCTGCTGGAACGGCAAAGTCCACGATTTTGCAGGATTTTTCTTTCTTGTTGATTATTATCATATCCGGTCTCTTTGCTGCTATGGGTTTGTCTGTTTGTACATTCATATCCCATATGATTTTGTGTTTTTCGTTTTCTAGTACAGTTTCTGGTTTGTGTTTGTACCGTTTTCTTGCATATTCGAAATTCAGTTGTTTGCACATTTCCCGGTGTACTTCTTTCCCCATGCTGTCATGTCTGTTCTTGTATTCCCTTTGTGCTAGCTTGCTGCATTCACTTATTATATGATTTATCGTTTCGTCTCTTTGTCCACACAATCTGCATTTGCTGTTTTCCTGGGTTTTATCTATCTTTGCTTTAATAAAGTTTGTCCTAATCGCATTGTTCTGTGCGGCCGTCAGCAGAGATTCCGTTTCTCTGTTCAGGTTTCCTTTTCTTAGCCATGCCCAGCTGTTTTCATTGGCTTCATCGCTTGTGAGTCTTATAAAGCGTCCATGTAGTTGTTTTTCTTCCCACTTTTCCTTTCTTGTCTTTTTGTTTCTGGGTTCAGTGCTTCCGGGGTTGTTTGTTGGGCTGGTGTCTCTTGCTGTGGCGATCAGTCTTTCCGTGTTCTGGGTTACATATTTCTCCAGCTCTTTTTTGGTGTCTTCCACACAGTCTTCTATACTTACCAGTCCTCTACCTCCTTCATTTCTTTTCACGTAGAGTCTGTCCGTGTCGTATTTTGGGTGCAGTGCATTGTGCATAGTCATTAGTTTTCTAGTTCTTTGGTCAAGGTGCCTGAGTTCTTCTTTGGTCCAGCCTATGAATGGTCCAGAGTATCTTATTAGTGATACAGCCCATGTGTTTATCCCTTTTACTAGGTTTCTGCTATATAGTTTAGTTTCTAAGAGTTTCCTTGTTCTTCGTAGATATTCTTTTCCAATCTTCTCTTTCATTTCTGTATATTTGATTGTGTCTGCTTCCAGAACTCCCAGGTATTTGTAACTATCTTGTTCTCCTAGCGCCCTCATCTCCTCTTGGTTGGGGAGTTCTATACCTTCTGTCTTTTCCAGTTTTCCTCTTTTGATCTCTAGCAGTGCACATTTTTCTATTCCAAACTCCATTTGGATATCCTGGCTGAATATCCTGGTTGTGTTTATCAGCTTTTCCAGTTCTTTTTTGTTTTTTGCAAACAGTTTAAGGTCATCCATGTACATCAGGTGGTTTATTATTTGTTCTGTATCCGTAAACCTGTATCCGGCATCACACTTTCTGAGTATGTAGTTGAGTGGCATCATGGCTATTATAAACAGTAGTGGTGATAGAGAGTCTCCTTGAAAAATGCCTCTCTGTATTTTTATCTCAGACAGGTATTGTCCTCCGGCTGTCAGTTTTAGTCTCCATGTTTCCATTGCTTTCTGGATGAGATTAATAATCCTGTCTGGTATCTTGTATATTTTTAAGCATTCAATTATCCATGTTTGGAGGATTCTGTCGTAGGCTTTCTTGTAGTCAATCCATGCCATGGTTATGTTCTTTTGTCTGCTCTTCACCTCCTTCAGAGTCTTTTGATCAATGTATAGTAGATCATGTGCACCTCTTTGTCCTTTCCGGCATCCTTTTTGTTCCTCGGGGATCAGTCCACGTTTGTCCAGGGATTGGTAGATTTGTTCTCTCAGTTGTGCTGTGAGAATTTTCCACATTATTGGTAGACATGTTATCGGTCTGTAGTTGCTGGGGGTCGTTCCCTTTTTGGGGTCTTTTTGTATTAGTGTTGTTCTTCCTTCCGTCATCCATTCTGGTATGTCTGTTTTGCGGATACATCCGCTCAGTTTCTGCGCTATTCTTTCATGCAGGGTCGTGAATTTTTTAAACCAGTATGCATGTATTCCATCGTGGCCTGGTGCTCTCCAGTTTGCCATTTTTCTTAGGGTTTTCTTGATCGTTTCTTTGTTGATTTCTGTTTCGGTTCCTTCTTCGATTTCTTGCAGTTCATCTTTCATGTTTTTCAACCATTGGGCATTCTTGTTGTGCTTTTTTGGTTCTTCCCATATCTTGCTCCAGAATTGTTTTGTTTCTGTTGGGTTCGGTTGCTCTGTCGTTGTTTTTTCTCCATTTACGTTTTTGTAAAACTGGCTTTCATTGTTTTCAAAGGTCCTGTTCTGTTTGCTCTGTTCTGATTTGTACCTGTATCGTCTCAGTCTTCCTTCTATTGCTGCTATCCTTTGTTTTATTTCTTCATGTTTCTCATTTAGTTTTTCCTTGCGTTTCTGATTTTTGCTTCTTAATCGTTTCATGTCCTCCTTCCTTCTGTTCACGGTTTTAGCTTCTTTCCGAAGTTTGGTGATCTGGGTTTCTAGTCTGATTTCCCATCCAGGTTTTGTCGGTCCTCTCTTTTGTCCATTCTCTTCGTTTCTTAGTTTCATACTTACCGATTTTGCCCCTGCATATATCAGGTTGTTTAGGTCTGTAATAGTTTCTGTTGGGATGTGTGTGATGAGTCTGTTTACTCTTTCTGTTTCTGCTTGTAACTTCTTCGCTACTTCATTCCTGAGAGATGGGAGTTTTGTTTTGTTTTCTAACATATATCGTCTTATGTTCTCCACTTCACTTGCTTCTTTTTCGTTGAGTTCTATCTCAGCAGGTTCTGTGGTTCCGCAGTCTTCTATCTCCCCTGGTTCTGTGATTCCGTAGTCTTCAATCTCTTCAGTTTCAGTGTGTATGTTTTGCCTGTCCTCTTCCTGTGGTCTCTCCTTTGGTGGTGTTTCTTGCTCCGTTTCGCCATTAGCCTTCTGTCTGATTTCCGTCAGTTCCATCTCCGAGAACCATCCTCGCTTGAGGATCTGTCTTGCTTGATCTGCTATCCTTTGTTCCGTTGTATGTGGGTCACTAGCAATGTCCCAGAGATGTTTCATTCGTTTTCGGTAGCCTCTTTCTATAGGGTAGCGGCTTTTATAGTAGCACTCCATCACCAGTCTGTTCTCTTTCATGGTCCATTTCTTTCTATATCTTTCCAGTTTGCTGTTTTCGCTCTGGTTTACTTGTCTCTGGTCTGTGTCCTTGTCATACCTGGAATCAGAGAGGTTACTTACCTGGTTCTTGTTCGTTGTCTTGTTTCTGAAATGAGAAGGGCCAACATTCGCAGGATGCGGACCGGGTCCCCCATGTTGGCCATCGAGGGAGCACCTGCCCATCATGACACTCAGATCTTTCTTCTGAGTCCCACGGCGTTTATTTGTGTTTATAGACATTTATCATGGTTTAGTGTTTGTGGCAACACCAGGCCCAGGCTTAGTTTACCTGTGATCCTGTCACAGGGATAGTGTTTCTCTCATTTTCATGAGGTTCAAGGTGCACTATCACACATACATAAAGAAACATTTACGAAAAAATAAATAAACAAATAAATAAAATAAAATAAAATAAAAAAAAATAAATAAATAAAAAATTAAAAAAAAAAAAAAAAAAAAAAATTTAAAAAATAAATAAATAGATAAATAAATAAATAAAAAATAAATAAATAAATAATAATAATGAATAATTGATAAATAAATAAAAATAAATAAATAAATAAAAAAGATAATAATTATATATATATATATATATATATATATATATATATATATATATATATATACATACACA
>OY744522.1:176502808-176515308 GCA_963556195.1 Sepiola atlantica | reverse complement strand
CAATTTCCTGGCGAGTTTCATGTATTTGTTTCGGTGTCGCTCTCCTTGATTTTCAACCTGTTGTCTGCTGGTACAGCAAAATCTACGATTTGACAAGATTTTTCCCTCTTGTCGATTATTATGACATCTGGTTTTCTGGCTTTTATGAGTTTATCTGTTTGCACCTCCATATCCCAGATGATTTTATGTTTTTAGTTTTCCAGTACTGTCTTTGGTTTATATTTGTACCATTTGTCCGCGTGTTTGAAATGAAATTGTTTGCATAGTTCCCAGTGCACCGCTTTCCCCACACAGTCATATCTGTTCTAGTATTCTTTCTGGGCCTGTTTGCTGTATTCACTTATCATGTATTCACTGTTTCGTATTTTTGTCCACACAGTCTGCATTTACTTTTTTCCTGGGTTTTATTTAATGTAGTTTGTTTTAATCGCATTGTTCTGTGCAGCCGTCAGTAAAAATTCTGTTTCTCTGTTCAAGTGTCCTATTCTTAGTCATGCCCAGCTATTTCCGTTGGTCTCTTCTCTTGTCAGTCTTATGAAGCGTCCATGTTGTTGTTTTCTTCTCACTTTTCTTTTCTTTTTGTTTGGGATCGTTCCCTTTTTGGTATCTTTTTATATTAGCATTGTCCTTCCTTTCTAGTACGTCTGTTTTCTGAATACATCCTCTCAGTTTCTGCGGTAGCCTTTCATGTAGGGTCGCCAATTTGTTTTTAATCAGTATGCATGTATTCCATCGTGGCCGGGTGTTTTCCAGTATGCCATTTTCCTTAGGGTTGTCTTAATCGTTTCTTCATTAATGTCGTATTCTGTTCCTGATGTAATTTCCTGTAATTGATCTTTCATTTTTTCAGCTATTTGGAATCTTTGTTGTGTTTTTTTAGGCTTTTTCCATATCTTGCTCCAGAAGTGTTTTGTCTCTGTCGGGTCCGGTTATCATGTTGTTGTTCTTTTTCCGTTTACTTTATTGTAAAACTGGCTTTCATTGTTTTCCAAGATACTGTTCTGTTTGTGCTGTTACTATTTGTATCTATATCGTTTCAGTCTTTCTTCTATTGCTGATATCTTCTGTTTTAGTTCTTCATGTTTCTTATCTAGTCTTTCTTTGCGATTAAGATTTCTGCTCTTCCATCGTTTCCAGCTGTCTTTCACCCCGTTTACGGGTTTAACTTCTTTTCGAAGTTTGATGAATAATATACAGTACTAGATATAGTATTTAATCAATGAAATCATTTAGAATTTTAACATTTAATGAGCAAGTACAGACAAATAAATGACGTAATTGACTGGCCAGTTAGAATAACATATCGATGTCTAAGATGCATTGTCTTTTGGCTTAACTTGAAAAATCTTTCCCAGTTATTTTTCTGCGTCCATCATCATCTATCTTCATACAGAATGTCGTGTAAAACTAATAAATCAATTTTGTGACAATAAGAAGTGTCGAAGGGAACCGTGGACGAAGATAATAACAGACGTAGGGAATAACGGATTAACGCACACTAAGAAAAGCATAAGCCCCTTCAGATTAACATCAATGACCAACAGAGAAATATAAATAAAAGTATTCAGTTCTAGAACGATAAAAAGAAGACAATGTGAGAAAAGAAAAAAAACACAGAATACAAAAGTAAATATATATATATATATATATATATATATATATATATATATATATATATAGAGAGAGAGAGAGAGAGAGAGAGAGAGAGCGAGAGAGAGAGAGGGAGAGTGAGTGAGAGGCTAAGAAAAAGAAGAGGAAAAAAAATAAAAATAAAAACACGAAGTAGAAGAAGAAACGACTAATATTAAACAATACCCAAATTAAAGAAAAAAATAAAAAATAATAAGAAAAACAAATAAACCAAAAACCAAAAATAAAAGTATTCAATTGTCGAATGTCTACGATAAATGATCATGACAACACACGATACGCCACTATTTCACGTTGTCATGTAGACAAACGATAACAATAATACACCAATTTGGGGTAAGGCATGATGCGGGTCGGGTAGGTGCCGCTCGTGTGTTTTGTGGCATTGTGATCGTGGGTAAGCTGGCGTGACGACTCCAGGTGGTAGGTAGACGTCAGGGTGGCTGTCGTGCGAGCAGATGACAAACTTGATACAACTATTTGGGTGACAAACGGAATTTGAGACTTTCTCTTTTCTTGTAGTAGATATCTGTCTCCCACATCCCCAGGTTGGGAAGAGAATCGTATATTTCTCAGCAGCACTACCGTACTGAACTTACTTGCCCCCTATCAAGGGGCAAGATAAGACACAAAGACGAGCTTAATGTATTTTTATTTGTAAAATATTGAAGGCTGTAGTATCATACTAGACTAATCTGAATGTCGGATATTTTAACGGAAAGTGAGTTTAGGAACGAACAGCTGATTCTAGGATGTGTAAAATATCAGAAGACAATATCCGGATTCACTTTTATTATAAGTAACACATCATATAACACCCTGAATCAATTCTAAGATGAGATAGCATGGGACAACATTCCCGGTCATGATAAGAATAGGTTATTTATCTACCTCCCACAGCGGTAAGATGTGCCACAAGGTCGGGAAAGTGGGATTTGAAAAGCCAGCGCCCGAGAAGGTGAGCACTCTGGCCTACAAAAAATGCCTGGGCAGCCCCGTCGGCATTCCCCGGTAGGGGCGCCCCAGGCAGTAAGCTATAAACTTACTCCTCCCCAAAGAGGAGAGGAAAAGCCTGGGAGGGTGGATCTCCTAGAACTACACAGGACAGACCCATAGACAGGCGTTAATCAAGCCCCGAAGGCCAAGAAAATATCAGTCTATGGGGTGCAGTATCCATCGGAACAGATACTACACTTTGATCCAGGCCAAAAGGCCGACGAACTTTGTTTATAAAATGAGAAAGGAAAGCACGCGTGCCAGATAAATCCAGAACGCGAGCAGCGAAAGGACGAGTTTAGTGTGATGCACAATCCAACCTATATTTCCTATGACATTTACTTCCCCTCTCATCCATTTAAACCATAATCTAAAAACTGAACCCTGACTTTAAGACTAATCAAGAATGATTGTTCAATTTGATTGGGAGAAAAACTGAAAAAAAGGACGTCAACATAAAAAAATACACACCACCTCAACTGCCGATATACGCTGTGACCCAGTCTTGTTGATGTCTTACATATTTAATTTCACTCAATCAGGTTGATAATTTTTTTGGATTCTCCTGACTTGCTTCTTTCATGAATTGTGATTTGAATCCTTCGATGGCTGATTACATCTATGTGCGTCACTACTATAGATGTACTACGGTTCCCTGCTAACTGAAGCAAAGCACATTCAGGTTGTCATGCACAATGATCTATCTCAATGGTGCCACTTTATCTTTGTCAATGATCGCCATAGGAACTACAACTATAATATAAATATATTTTTTATCGAGGTTAGGCTCCTCTAGATCAACCGTGTTCTGGCTATGCTCGTGCACATTAGCAGGGTTACCTAATGAACGGTGTAATATTTCGTCATTCAGACTGTAGCTGCATAAAATGCTTTAAGACGAATCACTTAATTTTACTGGGTGCATGGGGACCAGTCGAAGATGCCAAGGAAAGCCATCCCGGAAAGGTCCTACCCCATTTACATGAATCTCTTAACTTTAATTTAACAAACCTTTATCATAGATAAATGTTATTTATTATTTATCGATACGACGTAATGTATAATTATTTTTATTCTAATAAAAGTTTACTGGTTAAGAAAAGTGTATTTTTTATTTGTTATTATAATTTAAAAAACACGCATACTTTCGATAACTGAGTTGACATGTAGAAGAGGAAAATGTCAGAAACACGGCGCAAACGGGTTCTTCAACAAGTATATTATTTGATTACAGGAACGAATAGAAAGTTGCGTATGACACGAGCCAGAAAGTGTAGATACGTCTTAAGATGGGAAGAGGGAGTATTACTGTCACATTTGGGAGGCGCCGCTCAGAGCACCATTTCCTGCCTTGTCAGATTACAAAATCGACTTCGAAATCTAGTGAGGGATAATCTCTTCTGTTCCCCAGAGGCCCTTTTCTAACAAAATAAACAATACTAGTCTTTCTCTACTGTTACGACTCGGATAAGAATCACGTTATGTTCGTATTATTATCTAGACATTTTATATTAATATTAATAGTTTACAGAAAAGTTTTTCTCAAAAGGGAATCCCCCAAGTTCTGCGATATGGCTACTAGTAGATGCACAAGATGGGACAATGACTAAAATAATGAACAAATACATTTAATGCTATAACGCAACCAACATGAAATTCAATGCAAAATAATAATGCAAAATGTTCTTTCCAGTAAATTTAAGCATCGTCTGCAAAACATAAATGCCAATCACTTTAAAGTTCGTTTATCTGCGTACACAATCACGTTTTTTTCTTAATTACCCATTTCTTTTCTTCATTAAGCCATTTTTCTTTTCCTCCGACATTCTTTGGTAACATAATCGCGAATTAAACTCCAACCCCTCTCTTCGAGAGTCAAGACTCAATTCCTTAAACAATTCTTCCTGGCGTTGGTTTCTCCGATTCCGTTGTAGAATCAGTTACACACGAGAGGGACCACCTGAAGATTTCAAACCTTCTTAGGGAAAGTAGGTCAATGGATCCGGCTTGACTATAACACATGACGTTTCATCCTGCTATGTGACTAGCACTGATAAGGTTTGTATATTTTCCCAAATAAAATCAAAGATAACCTAATAAGTCGTCTGTTGGGATCGACAGCACAAAGATTGAAGGTCAGTTCATTAAGAGTTGTATATAATCTAACATTTTGATAAATACTAAGAAAGAAAATTTAAGTAAGGAAAAGAAAAGGAAAGAACAAATAAAAGGAAAGAAATGAGGACAAATAGAAAAGATGAAGGAAGAGAAAGTAGGAAGGAAAGGACAGCAGGAAATTCAAAAATGAACGTAGAAAAAGAAGGAAAGAGGGGAAAGAACAAAAGAAAGATTGAAAGAAGAGAAGGAAGGAAGTAAATGATACGAGAAAAGAATGAAGGTAAAGAGAGAAAGAATTAAAAGACAGAAGGAAGGGGAGAATGAAAGAAGGGAGTAATAATAGAAAAACAGAAGATAAAAAGGAATTAAATAAGAGAAATAAAGACGGATTAAAGGAGAAACGTAAGGAACAGAAGGAAGGAAGGAAAGACGGAAGAAAAAAAGAAAGAAAGATGGGAAGAAAGGAAAGAAGGAAAGAGAGAAGGAAGGAAGGACGGAAAGAAGGGAGGAAGGAAAATACAAAAGGGCATAAGGAAAGAAGGAGAGTGTGAACATAGAAGGAACAGAAGGAAAGGAAGTAATAGACAGTATGATTGAAGGAAGAGACTAATTAAAAAAGTAAAAATGAAGAGAAAAAAACGAATAGAAATGAATGAAAGAATAGAAGAAACAACCCAAAAACGGAAAGAATACAAGCAAAGTCTTCGCCTGACAATGAATGAAACGACATAAGAAACGAAGTAAATGAAAGACATAAGAGAAGAAGAAAGGAAGAAAAGACAGCAAAAAGGAACAGACGATTGTCTGAAAATAAATGATGGATGGGGCAGACGAATGAAAGAATATAAGGAGAAAGGCATAGAATCAATCCAGGGAAGAAAGTAGAGCGCGAGATGGAAGGAAGGAAGGAAGGAAGGAAGGAAAGAATGAAGGAAGAGCGAAATTAATGGAAGAAGAAGTAGGGGTAATGGGAAGTAAATAAAGTAAAAAAAGGGTAGAAAAGGAAGATACGAAGGCATACAAAAACTTAAAGGAAAGAGTTGGTGTGTTCTGCTCAAAACGGGGAACATGTCTACTACAAAAGTTCCAACAATCTTAACCACCTGCTTCCAAAAGCACTAATTATTAATATGACTTCGTCGTCTTATTTTGACATGGGGGAACGTTGTAGCCAGAAGATCGGGCCATATTCAGGTAAAACAGGCGGCAGCTGTTTTCAGTGCCTTACCATTTAAAACAAATAAATCTTTATGAAGTTTTTTATTTATTTCATAACTACACAAAAGCATGCACACACACACACACACACACACACACACACACACACACACACACACACACACACACATATATATATATATATATATATATATATATATATATATATATATATATATATATGAGTATTTATATTATGCTCATATATATATGAGCATAATAGTTGGATGAGATAACATTGACAAAAGAAAAGTGTTTAAATATTTCACAAAAGTCTTGAACTATTCAATACTTGAGAATTCTTTAAGGCAGAAAAAGAAAAGAAAAACATTGAATAGACATTAGTCGCACACAACAACCCCCCCTCTCTCGCTCTCTGTCTCTCTCTCTCTCTCTCTCTATATATATATATATGTATATATATATATATATATAGAGAGAGTGTGAATTTACTCGTTAAATTGTTAATCACCCTGAAATAATATCTGATCGTTGATCCATCTACTTTACTATACTCGCCCTATTTAATTTATATATACAACTACGTGAATTGTTACGTGGAAGACAATAGCGACAATTCTATAGAAGATTTCAAGTCTTTAATCTAACGGATTGTAATATTTTGTCTGAATTAACGTTTAACCCGTAAATGCTTTTTGTTTCAAATATGACACATTCAAACAAAATGCTTATTTAAAATAATATTCAACGAAAATGTGTCAACCTGCAACTGGTTTCATATCTGCAACGAGCATGTTGGAAAGTGTGAGTAGGTATTAGTATGGTGTTGCATCAGCACACACGCTAATAGGTAAGCAGTATCTTCGATGTCACGGGCGAGTGTTATCGGTGTGTCATCTGCTTAATTCTAAACTTTTAAATCTGATCATTATAATGGTAAGTAAAAAATATTTTATGATTCTCTAGTGCAGGGTTCTCAACCTGGAGTTCGCGAACCCCCGGAGGTTCACAACAAGATTTCTAGGAGTACTTAGGTGGCTGATGAAAGAGGTATTTTAAATAGTAATGGTTGCGGATCATGAAATTCAGTGGCTGTGCCTTCATAAAGTTGCTTTCATTATTTATTTAGAAAAAGCATATATCAATATATCAGTAATAATTCAAAAAGAAAAAATAGTAAATATATTATATTAATAATACAAACTTAAATGACCAAAGAAACGTTAATGATTCGTTCAAGCACTCTTCAGTGTGTTACCGAGCACTCAAACCTATATGTAGCAGAAAACTGAATTATGTTCGAGGAGATATATATATATATATATATATATATATATATATATATATATATATATATATATATATATATATATATATATTAGTAGTAGTATGTTTTAAAGGCTGTCGGCAATGCAAATTCCGGGTAGGATGTAAGCTGGAAGGAACAAAAATAATAAATCGAATACGAAATGTGACTTACTATTTATTTTTTCTTAAAATCTTACATAACAGCAAGTGTGGTGTTAGCTTTTTGTGTGATGTCCGGATGATTATAAAAATCATTTATTTAATATTTCGGGAAAAGAAACTTCCCTTTGTCAAAAATAATAAACACCAGAGGAAAACTGCGTCTGTGCCGAGGATCTACCAAAATGGATGCCAAAAGACAGGAGACAGCGTAGGTGCAAACCAGTCCCGCAGAGAATAGAAGGTAATAAGTTTAAAGTTATGTTATGTTATGTATATAAATGTGGTGTTCAAAAATATGTGTGTAATATTGGATAAATGATAGGTATTGTATGGTGATCGATTAACTGTTAGTTTTGATAATATATATATATATATATATATATATATATATATATATGTATATATATATATTTTATTTATTTATATTTTATTCATTTATTTTTTATTTTTCAGTGTGTTGTTTTATTTTCGTATTTTTTTTCGTATTTTAAGAATTTTTTAATATGAAGTAAAGTAATTAATCTCTAATTTTAAATATTTTAAATTTTATTAAATTTATTGATTATCATATATTCAAGAAGTATTATTAATTGTAAGTTTCATCAAATTAGTTTATCGAATTAATGTAATATGTTATTTACTATATGATTATAACATTGAATGTTTTCTGTTGTGAAGACGATGTAGGGGGAATAACTCTGCTTGTTATTCGGGTAATTAATGCGAATTAATTTATAGATTCGGTCGGTAGAAGTCTGTTTATTAAGTTATTAGTTATATATATATACATATATATACATATATGTATATATACATACATACATATATATATACATATATATATACATGTATATATATATGTATTATTGTTTATTTATTTATTCTTTATTTTTCATCTTGTTTTTATTTCTCTATTTAGTGCTTTTTTTAAATTAAAAAAAGCATTTTTAATTTTATTTATTCTTTTATTTAATTTATTTATTTATTTATTATTATTATTATTTTTATTTTAAAATTTTTTTATTCTTGTATGTCATTTGTATACATTTTATATGTGTTAAGAGTAATTAATTAATACTGCCAGGTTACGAGGTGAATTATTTTGGTGGGTTAGTGGAGTAGCTTGATTATGGTTTTTGGTTGGGGCTGAATGTGTGTTGAGATGGATGTTCATATGGGGAGGGGCCTATTTGATTGTTTGGGTGTGTGATGACTTAATATAGGAGGTAAGTAATGAGTGAAGTGGTGGAAATGGAATATGATGAGTGTTAGATATGAGGGTTGGTCAGTGGGTGAGATGGTAGATTATTATAGAATGAACGGTGAGTTGAACTCGTGACGCTGATTGAGTGAGGAGTTTAATCTGAAGATGAGGATTGATTCTGTGATTCTGAGGTCCCCAATGTTTATGACAGACGCTAAGATGGAGACATGAATATCATGCTAAGTATTCGAGCATATCGCTGTGTGCTTGTAGAAAGAGGATATACGGGCGTTCATGTGCTCTTTGATGCGCAGAAACTACCATTATCTCTCTCCCCCTCTCCCTCTCTCTCTTTCTCTCTCTCTCTCTCTCTCTCTCTCTCTCTCTCTATATATATATATATATATATATATATATATATATATATATATATATATATATATATATATATACCCTTTGCAGAATTATTGTAGTATAATGAGTTAATCAATAAATTATCATTATGTTAATTGTCACATTATTGGGGGTTCGGGAAGATAGTTTTATATCTTAGGGGATACTTAACGGGCAAAAGGTTGAGCACCCCTGCTCTAATGTATTATTATTAGTTACATGCATATACTGTAGTGTTTTGTTATACATGTAACATTTTATCCCATTTGTTTCACATTTGCAACATCATTTATTTTTGTTCAATAAATATATATTTCTTTCCAAAAATTATTTATACTACATTATATTACCCCCATGAAACGTTTTTAACTTTTTTCAAACTAAATAAAAAGTAAAGCATTTAAGGTTTAAAACAATTAAAATATATGTAAAAGTAAAACAAAGTAATTTCTATTTATTTGCCTAATTTAGAAAAGAAAACTTTTAATTTTCTTTGCTTATTTTAAGATTAGTTTTCTCAACGTCTTCCAACATTTTCAACTAGTTTCTTCTAGAATGACCATTACATGTATTTAATCAAATTGATTGATTAACACCAAAAGAATACCTTGTAGACATTTTACGGTTAAATGTCGTAATTAATAAGAAGCATTCATTAATTTAGCATTATATTTTTCTCAGTACAGTTTACTGTTGTATTGGGTTGGCCAAAAAGTTCGTTCGTTTTTTGAATGTCATTTTTCAGGCCTACTAAAGATCGTTTTATATACTTATTCTTCAAATCGAGTAGTTGACGCCATTGTGTAATAAGCCTCCGAGCAGAGGAGTTCGTACATTTTTTCTTGTATTTCAGGTTTTGAAATGGAAGATCAACCAGATCACTATCGTCATATGATGTTTTTTAATACAGAAAAAGACAAAAATCTACAGAAACCTACATAAAGATATGCCATGTGTATAGGGTGAATAATGTTACAGAACTGGTGTGCCGGAAATGGTTGCTCGATTCCGAAAAGGACATATTTCAGTGAGAGATACGCCTCCCATGGCCGGCCAAAGATGATCAACAGTGACCAAGTGAAAGCCGGTTTTGAACAAGATTGCCGTTTGACAACCAGTAAAATCACAGACATTCTCAAGATTTCCAAATAGAATCTTGAAAATGAATTGCATAAACTCGGTTATGTTTTTAAACTTGATGTTTGGGTTCCTCCTTCCTAAAAAAACGAACGAACATTTTGGTCAACCCAATACTATTTTCTAATTGCTTTTACACTGTATTGACTTATTTTAAACATTGTGAAATTGCTTGACTTTTGTAGAAAGTAGTTATTTTTAAAAGGAATGTTAGAATCAACAGAGGCGCGATAGCGCTCTATCCCTTAATAGACTTCAAAAACGGCCTATGCTGGAAATCTCATTTCTTTGATCAATCATAACTCAAAAACCAATAAACCAAATTAGTTAAAACTAAAAAAAATTATTTGATAGGTTCTATAAGTGTGTATAATTTCAGCATCATTAATCAAGGCAACCCAGGGATCCAGAAAGTTCAATCATGAAATCATGTTATCAGTGTGTACGTACGTACGTATGTGCCACCCTGTATCTCATCAACTATTTGATGGATTCAGCTGATTTTTTGGCAGAGATAGAGGTTCTAGGGCCTAATTGATGGCATTTAAATTTAAGTTTATCATATACCTTAGTTTTCCAGAAAATTCAAAAAAAACTTAAACATGACCATTGTATTGAGCCAACGTACACACAAACACACTGACGCCAACGCACACACAGACAACAATGACACACAGACACAAAGGGATAGAAGTATATATTTATTTATATTACTCGGTTGCCGGGGCAAAAGCTGTCTCTTCAGCAGTCACCATCGGTCGCGACTCCCCTCTAACTTTCCGCTAATGGAACGGGATACCAGAGTTCTATCCTCGGTTGAGTCATAGCAAAGACTAAAAAAAAACTTTGCTATAACTCTCAGTATTATAAGGTCAGGATCAAGGACAATTAAGCAATCCTGGGAAAAGAGTAGCGCCCTCCCCTACATCTCGGGTTAGTCGCTAATGTAAAGAAATCCTCTACTGTAATCGGACACTTTAGCATTTTATAAAGTCTGAAATTAGTGACCACCTCACCTAAAATAAGCGAACGCCATTTTTGATTGACGAATTTGACAAAATAACTAAATAAATATTTGAAATAAAAAATCTTACTTTCTCAGATGTTAACTATACAATATCATTGTCATTGTCTTATTTTTACGACTCTGTTTGGTACTTTGTTACATTGGGACCCGGGCTGACTTTGACCATGACCCTAACTTTAACCCTAACCCCAATGACGCTGAACTTTATATCTAACACTAACCCCCCACTGACCCTAACTCTAACGACGGGGTCAAAGTTAGCGCGGACTCCAATGTAACAAAGCACTTTCTATTTGTTAGTAAGTTACGCTTGCTTTATTATGAGCACCTCCCGGATAAGAGTGAAATAATTTAAAAAAATAATAATTTGCATTCAAATAACGCGTGTACGATGGACACTCTACTAAAAAGGGTTGATATACCGTAAAATCTGGCAGACTTACCGAAAGAAAACGAAACTGTTACTTTCGTCTCTTTCGTTTTTGTTACATATTTTAAAAACTTTTTGCGATTTATTTATTTGTTTTTCTTGCGTTTTCACTTTTCAATTACGTTTAGTCTCTCTCTCTATTTTCTCTATCCCTCTCTTACGAACACACACACTCTCTCTTTCTTTCGTACGCGCTTTATGTGTTTCACTGAAAAAAACAAAACAAACATTGCTTAATGTGAGTTAAAAAAAACACATCAAACAAATAATACTGGCTGTCTCTCGAACCAAAAGAAAGGAAATAAATTATTTTGACGTTTGAAGTTATCGTCTGCCAGCGTTCGCGTTTGCACAGCTCGTAAGGAGTTTTATTAGTTTCATTAGTTTTATTAGTGAATATTCTAAATATCCACTGAACGACTTGGGACTAAAATGTTTTTTTTTCATATAGTTTTAATGGTTTACAAACTTCCGAGACTATATATATATATATATATATATATATATATATATATATATATATATATATATATATATATATATATACAGTTTATTACAATTCTAGCCAACAAACTAAATGTTTACCGCTTCAATACACCCTCTCTCGAGTTCAATCTACATAGGAGTTGAAATTCAGAGTATCGTGTTAAATTGGTGTCTAATGACTATGGATAAGATTTAATGTACATTTGTTACATTTGATTTTTTTAATAAGAGGTTATACCCATATTATGCCCCCTAAAACTCTTTAAAATTCTACAAACAAACTGAAATTTGGTGAATGTTAATTAATTGATATTTAATACCTAGTGTTAATATTTCGCAAAGATCGGAGGTATTTGGATTTTTTCGTGGGCTTTCCAGCCACTCTTTTCATTTTTTGTATAAAACTGAAT
>OY744522.1:176467808-176497808 GCA_963556195.1 Sepiola atlantica | reverse complement strand
TATCCAGGATAGAGCAGGTAGAATGAAGAAGAATGGAAACGAATTAGAGAAGCAAAAGTCAAATCATAATTCAATTCAATTGCTCAGAGCAATGTATATTCCGCAAAAAAGGCAATTTATTCAAGTTAAATTTTCCTTAAGCCAGGCTTTTCAAAGATCAAAATCTTATCATCAGAGGAAGTCGCTGGGATAGATAAGTTGGCAAAGGCCAAGATTTAAAATTTGAAAAAATAAAACAAAAGTTGTAGGGGGAAGAAACACAGGGCAAAATACTGCCCGAATGCAAGCAAATGTCCGATTGCTAAAAAGTCCGGTGTCGAAAAGTCCAGCGGAGAGAATGAGATGTAGATAGGTAGGTCGTTAAAAGGCCCGAAAGGTTGTGAGAGAGGAATCAAAGTTAAATTCCAAGAAGCCACAACTTCAGGTGCGGCGAAAATAGAAAATCCAAAGGGTAAAATGTCCAATAAGTGCAGGCAGGCAGGCTCAGAAGAGAGTGAGGTGGAAAATATTCGCCATTAACAATACTTCCTGGGCAAAGATGTCAGAGAAAATGCTTTAAAATGGGACAAAATGTAGCGAAAATATTTTAAAGTTAGCCCGAAGTGAAAGCCGGCTTGAAAATGAGGAAAGGCATAAACTCCTGTGCGACCAGTAGGCAGGGAAAGAATGAGTGAGGGGTGTGTAGGGGGAGAGAAGAACGGGTGCGAAGAAGGAAAAGGGGTGTGGAGAGTGAATGCGGTTAAAACTAAGAGTGTGATTGTGGGGGGTGAGTCGCATGAAAGTAGAAATTGGATGTTAGCGCGAATTTGGGTTCAACTAGAAAAGGGAAAGGATTGGGTAGGAGTACGTCAACGAGTGCTGGGAGGGAGAGTTCAAATGCCAGAATGCGTCTATAAATAGAGTTCGGGGTTTAGTTGTTTTTATTGGACATTTTACCCTTTGAATTTTCTATTTTCGCCGCACCTGAAGTTGTGGCTTCTTGGAATTTAACTTTGATTCCTCTCTCACAACCTTTCGGGCCTTTTAACGACCTACCTATCTACATCTCATTCTCTCCGCTGGACTTTTCGACACCGGACTTTTTAGCAATCGGACATTTGCTTGCATTCGGGCAGTATTTTGCCCTGTGTTTCTTCCCCCTACAACTTTTGTTTTATTTTTTCAAATTTTAAATCTTGGCCTTTGCCAACTTATCTATCCCAGCGACTTCCTCTGATGATAAGATTTTGATCTTTGAAAAGCCTGGCTTAAGGAAAATTTAACTTGAATAAATTGCCTTTTTTGCGGAATTACCTTGCTCTGAGCAATTGAATTGAATTATGATTTGACTTTTGCTTCTCTAATTCCTTTCCATTCTTCTTCATTATATATATATATATATATATATATATATATATATATATATATATATATATATATATATATTAAATTATTAATACCTACAGACGCTAGCGTTTCAAGCTTATTGCTTTCATCAGTGCAGGAAACTAATAATAATAATATATATATATATATATATATATATATATATATATATATATATATATATATATATAGAGAGAGAGAGAGAGAGAGAGAGTTCGTAGAATGCCCAATTTGCACAACTATTTATTAACAATTCATGATTATTTAATATTTGGTGTTATCAATTTGGAATTGTATTTTCCTATATGCAATAGTTTCGTTGATATTAATGTATAGTTGCTTAGGTTATGTGCATACACAGAAAAGCTTCGCCACATGCTAAAGAACAACATTCCGGCACCAATATCACGGTCTTGGGACGCGGAATCGATTTTTTTGTCATCACATGTGTGGTTTAGCAGGTTATATTGAAATACTTGTTAAAAGGCATCTTCGGGGTTAAATACGTATCTGGCTCGCCAAGACCTGTAAACGATTACTGTCTATAACAAATTGGAGACTTGCACCGTCTCGTTGTCAAGAATAGTCTTATGCGCAGCTGCGATGTTCTTTCTGTCGAAGCACCCATTTGTCGATGGCCGTCACAGGAACTAAAACTACCCGTAAAGAATAGAGGGATTTTGTTAAAGGTTTACTCCTCTAGATCCGCCGTGTTCTGTATATGCTCATGCATATTAACAGGCAGATCTCGTAAATGATGTGTCTCTTCACCACACACAGAAGGTCGTTAACTGTGCATGAAGATCAGTCGAGGATGCCACGAATAGGCGTCTCGGTAAGGTACCACTTCTCTATAAACCCTCTAGCATAATATATATATATATATATATATATATATATATATATAAATAAATAAATATATATATATATATATATAAATAAATATATATATATATATATATATATATATATATTCTGACAACGTTTGTTGAATACTCTCGAGGCAGTCTTACTATATGTGCCCCATTCGCATAAATAGAACTTAAATTCCCTTTTCTTGACGTTGTAATGTCTCGCGGCCATTTGATTATGACGCTTGCTTGAAGAGTCTAAGGTGATTTTGTAACTGGGGTAAAACCTACGACCGTCTGAGATTATCATTCCCTACACTGATGAGAGCGAAAGCTTAAAACGCTAGCGTATGTAGGTAAACATAATTTAATATTATTAACTTAAAATTAATATATATATATATATATATATATATATATATATATATAT
This sequence comes from Sepiola atlantica, assembly GCA_963556195.1. Lineage (NCBI taxonomy): Eukaryota > Metazoa > Mollusca > Cephalopoda > Sepiida > Sepiolidae > Sepiola > Sepiola atlantica. The sequence goes on along the minus strand of OY744522.1, from coordinate 176,495,162 downwards.
ATATATATATTATAGAAATTTCCTGAAGTTCGCGCAAAGGTTTATATAGTAGCACAATAATGTATAATACGATAAAAGCTCTTAATTTAACATGATACAATCCTAGTTCATAATATAACGTTATATATTCAATTCCAAAGGCCTTAATATCGGAACAATATCATATTGTTAGTTTTAAAACGCAAGAAGATAATAAAATTTATATATATATATATATATATATATATATATATATATATATTTATATATATATATATATACATATATGTGTAAGGTTAATGGAGACAGACCCCAGCAGAGTGCTTGATTATTAAGTAAAATAAAAATGAGCGTCCAGCGTTGTTCACATCTTCTGAAATATATATATATATATATATATATATATATATATATATATATAGAGAGAGAGAGAGAGAGAGAGAGAGTTAGATAGATGGATAGATAGATGGATAGATAAATAGATAGATAATATGACTCAGTATAAAAAATATTTATCACGTAATCAATATTTTGTAATCATGCTCCTAAAATTCAACAAGCAGTTATAATATATTAGCTCTCTGTTAGACTTAACCATCTAATCATTGAGCTAAATTTGCATGCAATATTATCTTGTATCAGAGAGATTTACAATTCTTGATTTTTATATTTATATAATTGAAGCGAGTTAATCTCATTGTAATACCACTAAAGTTAAAATATTTTAACTTGACTTTTTTTAACAATATATATATATATATATATATATATATATATATATATATATATATATTATTTGGTGATGATATGAAAAACGTTTCGGTCGCAGTACTCTCCAGTCTTTGGAGGTGCCCTGTTGCTGTTAATGACATTATGTACGCGTGTTGGACTGTTATGCTCATTGTGGTTGCTCTACTCTCTGCCTCCCCTCTTTAGGGAGGAGTAAGTTTATTGCTTACTGCCTGAGGCGCCCCTACCGGGGAATGCCGACGGGGCTGTTCAGGCAATTTTTAATGGCCAGAGTGCTCACCTCTCAGGCGCTGGCTTTTCAAACCCCACTTTCCCGACCCGACCTTGGGTCACATCTTACTTGTGGGAGTTAGATAAAACTGGCCTTGTGCCTAACTCCTGGAGAGGAGTAAATAAATACTCTTTGACCTTCTGTGATTGCGTTGGTTTTATCGTATTCACGTGGTCTCAAGCTCTTTTCCCTATTGTGGTGATACTATTCATAACGTTTCGGCAACTGTACACATCATTTTTCTTCAGTCGTTGTTTATCATGATCAATCACCTACTGGAAATTTCGCTCTGAATCCTATTTTTATTTTTTTTTATTATTCATTTCATGAAGTGAATAATTTTTACCCGATATTAAAAAAAATCCCAATTAATATTAAACATTTACTAGCGGGGAAGTTCTACAGTTGCCATCTTAATCTTTTTGTATAATTTACTCTTAATAGTTATATTTTCCCTATAATAATAAACGTATGTATGGTTTAATAATGTAAAGAAAAATATTGTCTCCTCTTCCGTAAAAATAATTGTCAGCTCAACACTTTTTAAATAAATGGAACAGAACTTTTAACATTTGAATTTATTTATTGCAACAATGTATTTTTTAAATAAATAGCCTATTTTATCTTACTGTTAATTGAGTTGTCAGATAAATAAATAAAACTACTTTCTTAATTCGGTATTTTCACAGATTAGTACCCACACTAACTTTGACCCTAACGCTAACCCTAACCTTTAACCCTAAACCTAACCCTAACTATAACGCTAACACTAACTCTAACCCTACCCCCACCATAACCCTGACCTTAACCCTAACGATCGGGTCAAAGTTAGCGTGGTTCCTAATCTGTGAAAGCACCCTTAATTCATTTATGTAAAATTGTAATAATTATATGTTTGTTAAAATTATATTAAAATAAAAAAAAGAATGCAAAGAGTAGGTTTAAGTTCACGAGACAACACGTTTGATTTGGGAACAATTCATTTTAAAATGGGTAAAGTCGAAATATTTGTACCGTAGTTAGTGTTCAATTGTGACATGTTTGACGATCGGACGATTGGTGGAGATTGTGATAACGTAGATACGAACATAAAATGCCTTAGCGTATTATTATATAGACTAGCCAAAATAGCCTCCCTACAGTCGTTTATTTTTGCTAAACTGCTGCGTCAAAAATGAACGCTCATCCGTAAACGATGGAGCCCCAGTCATATTTCTTGGGTGGTTAGACATTGATTTTCTTTGTTTTGGACCAAAAATATTTTTAGTTAAGAAAAAAGAAAAAAGAAATTTCGACCCCACCCCAATTTTTTTTACTCTTCCCCATAAATAGAAATATTTTTAGTAAAAAAAAAAAATTCCCCCCCATTATTTTTTACCCTTACCCATATATAGAAATATTTTTAGTTAAGAAAAGAAAATTTTTTTTTTCTTGACCCCCTCCCCATTTTTTTATCCTCCCATACATATAAATATAACGTTGTGAATATGATAAACGTGATAACAAATAGTTTTATACGAGCAGGCAACCCCGGCGCTTACAGGGAATGACCAAAGAACTCTGAATAGTTTTCTTTCCAACTAGTAATCTTCATATTTTCTATTTTTGTTCTTATTCTGTGAATAAATTCCTATAATTTTCAATTTATGACTAAAATGAAATGAAATAAAATAAAATGTCGTCTTTGCCGTTTATGGATGTCTAGAGCGAACGCAGACCCCACAATATTATTATATCCCTTTTTCTAATACAAAGTTAATACAACCATTGGATTCTCCTAAAATATTACTTTGGGAAAGCTGTGACTTTTATTTAGATAAACAATTTTTCAGGTAGCCAACAAATTTCCGAGAGAGAGAGAGAGAGAATGGGGTTAGGGGGAGAGAGAATGAGAGAGGGAGAAGGAGACACAGAGAAACAGAAAGTGAGAGAGAAGGAGACAGAGAGTGAAAGGAAAGTAGGAAAAAGGAAAGAGAGAGAGAGAGAGAGATGTGGGAAAACAGAAAAGAATGATTATTGAGGAACAGACAAACACACATCCGCAGATATTTAATGCATACATTTCTAAAACATACATTTAAAACTATCTTGCATAAAAATATCATTATTTATCGATTTAAATTGCTAAATTACTTTCACTTATATGCAAACAATTATTTAGAATACAAACTTATTTTATTTTAAAGAAATATTTAAGAAAATTCAGATTGGTGTATGCAGTGGCAAAGTGGTCGAGATGTCAACAAGCTTGTCTCCTCTAATATATAAAGTTAAGCTAGTCTGTTACTCTGTTTTTGTCATTAATAGATTTCATTTCTACAAAATCAATATTTGATTCTGGTTCGTCAGTTCTTTTGGTGGATCGTTGCAGCATGTTGCTAATAAAAAATAAAATATAATCCAATCTAGTTCCTTCCAGAAAAAAATCTTTGATCGGATATTAATTCTTTTAATATAGACGGCCTTTTTAAAGTTGGACGTGTTTCTATATTCATCAATACAGATTCTGGGAAGTGAAGGTGGCTAAGCGGTTATGGTCAAAGACTGACAACGTTGGTGTACCAAGTTTAAATCCAATTAGTTCCACAAAAAAACACTTTCACTTAGGATGTTGGCAACCTTCACATGGTCCCTCCCGTAAGTACCCGATTTCTTTCTAGAAAGAATTCTAACTAGTAATATATCGGGAAACAAATTCCAACAATCGAATCATCTTATTTATACGAAATAAATGAATGAATACAGAGTTACGTCTCTTTGTTTTGAACAAAAATACAACACAATAGTTTGGGAAAAGAAAACAAAAAAACAAAAACAAGTTGAAGACCAAAGCAAGGTAGGTATTACTAGTGTAAAACAAAGATACAAATGTGAAACAAACTCAGAAAATGGTTTTAATAATTAAAAAGGAATAATAAAAAAAGAACAGGACACAAATAAACAGTGCATGAAAGGGAACGAAGCGGGGAGAAGAGTAGCAGCATACAGAATAGAAGGATCTCAATTGAGCTTAATTCTTCCAGATAAAATAATTGTGTCCGTTTTTTTGTATGCTGGACTCTGGAACTCCCTCCTTGCTCCCTGTTTTCCTGACGGTACTGACATGCAGAAATTTAAAACTAATGTAAACAGACATCTCGCTGCACAGCTCCCAATTTAGGTTGACCTCCCCCTACCCCCCCCCCAAAAAAAACAAACTCTCACCCTTTTTCTCAGTAGCCCCTTACGTCTACAGTGGCGGTCTGCCTTGTTTGGGGTGAACTATGTAACTATGTTAAATGTTAAGTATACCTTATGAAAATTAAGTAGCAACATCGTAGTTGTGAGTGGGTACTCTTTGTCTCCTGGTAACAATTACATTTAAACCTAGTCCGCACATGGTTATCAGTAATGAAGAAATAAAGACACACATAGTATTTACATAGTTATTTTTTTAGTTAAGCCTGTCAAAAATCTAAGACTAATATGACACAGATGAGAGCAGTTCAAAATGAACCGGGCAGGATTTAAACTCAGGTTGCCGATTTGACAGTCCGCGCCATATCACATGAACAAATATTATTATAACTTGGTGGCATTAAACAGTTCATTGGTCTAGCTTCATTTTTCTATTTTCGTTAATCTAAAAAAAAAAAGTAATCAAAATTATCACAAAGAATCACGAGGGTGGGAATACACAATGGCGGTTCAATATTAGATATGAAAGATTTAAAAAATGGGAAGGGAAAAATTGATTCTCAAAAAAAGTATTCAAACAATGAAATCAAAGAGATACGCAAATTGTTGTTCCTCAAATATAGATGATTGGTCTAACAATATATATATATATATATATATATATATATATATATATATATATATATATATATATATATATATATATATATATACACTGTTCTTATATTTTTGTTTTTGCTAGGGTGGAGCATCCTATCGGATGCCAGACATTTATCCGTTATTTCAGACACTTTTTAAGATTTTAACCGTCCCGTTAAGTGCAATTGTTTGTATCTCTCTTGCACTTGGTTCACCGGGTATATTCGCCAAATAGTTTTAAAAACTCTTTTTTCATTAGTCCGGTTGCTCCTATAATTATTGGTATGATGGAGATCTTCCTAATATTCCAGTTTCTTTTCATGTCGTACATAAGACCTTGGTATTTCGGAACCTGTTCCATTTCTGCTCTATTTAAGCTAGTATCATTAGGGACACTGACTTCTACTAGGGTTGCTACTTTCCCCCTTTTGTCCCATATCACTATGTCAGGTTTAAAAACTCCGTTTTCTAAATATGTAGCTGTAAGGATTGCATAGTCATAGTGGATGGTGTATAACTTATTTCCAACAGTTCTTTCTGGTATATATACCCAGGACTTGCTGCTACACTGGATATATAACTTTTGACATATAGTCCAATGAAGATATTTGCGCACTCCGTTGTGTCGCATTGTATAATAGCCATCCACCAGGAGAACTTTACAACTGGATGTCAAGTGGCTCACCCTCTTCTGTTCTGTGTGGCAGAACCTGCACTTGTCATTGTTGCTGAGACCACTCATCTTTTTAAAGGCATTGGTAATCAAGCCTCGATCTTGGACAGCTATTATCATTCTCTCCTGATCATAGCGGAGAGATCCATTTTTAAGTCAGTATACGGATCCTTCCTTATCTATATATTCCTGGGATAGTTCACCTCGGAAATACTTAGCACGTTGTTGGTTGGTCCATTCTTACAGTTTTCTGCAATGGAAAGTCTTGGCGTATTTCTGGCGGCTCTTCCAGGCTATTTCCGTGGCAGGCTTGTTGCCCGTTTCTGCCCTATTTGTAAGACAGTCCTGTCCAAAATTTTTGGCCAATTATATATATATATATATATATATATATATATATATATATATATATATATATATATATATATATATATATATATATGTGCGTGTGTGTGTGTGTGTTTACTAAGGATATATATATAAAACGTATAATCTATATAATATCTAAAATGTTTCCAATTGTAAGCTCAATGAAGCTTTATTACAAGATTCAGAGCATACATATCTTATATTTGCATTCGATGTATCACGAAAAATATATCGAAACAATAATTTTTATTGGTTAAAACGCGCGTAAGGAATAGGAATGAATATTAAATTTGAATGAATTACTTTTGTGTGTAAAATGAGAGATGTAAAAAAACTCATCGAAGTACAGAATTAAAGAAGTTGTTAAAAAAACAATGAAAATTATATATAGGGGGGGGACCTAAACAGCCTGACCTGGTTTGGGATGACTCAGTTTCCTTCTCAACTCCCTACATACCGTCCGTGATAAATCATACAATTTCCTCCTCTCGATTCACGCTCTCTCTCTCTCTCTCTCTCTATATATATATATATATATATATATATATTGCTCTCTTTCTCCCTCACTGTATAGCCTTCCGTTATAAATCGTGCAATCTCCCCCCTCTCTCTTTCTATATATATTAAATATGTTGTCACTCTCCTCCACATCGAGTTACATCTTAAATAGTTCATTTCTCAAGATATGTATTATATATGTTGTCGCTCTCCCTATATGTATATTGGAATGGTGAGTGTGAATATCGTTTGTTTCATTTTCAAAAATGTAATCACCTCGCTTGGATGCTTGACGAGACCACAGGGTCGAAATAAATTATTAGGCCGGTGATTATGTGATTCCGTGTTATTCTATTTTAATTTTATATATATATATATATATATATATATATATATATATATATATATATATATATATATATATATATATATATATATATATGTCCAACCTTGAAAATCTAACATTCAACACAATTGAAAAACCTCCTATTTACGTTAGATATGTTGACGATATACTAATTCTAGCCAATAACACTAAACAAATTAATAAACTTAAATACCTATTTAAAAAAAAACTCTGTCCTTAAATTCACTATAGAATTAAACACTAATAATAACATCCCATTCCTAGATGTACTAATTGACACTTCTAACAATACTTTTAACACCTCTACCTATAAAAAACCAACTAGCAAAAACTCCAGCCTATTAAATTTCAAGAGTGAATGCCCCCACCGTTATAAAATAGCTATCATAAAAAATTTACTAAACCGAGCAAATGTGATTTCCTCCTCTAAAAAAACACTATTCATCGAACTAAAAAATATAAAACAAGTATTAATTAACAATGAATTTCCCAACTACCTCGTCGACGAACTAATTAAATCAATGATAAAAAACCTTACAAACACTAATATAAATAATAATATACAACATAACAACTCCAATTACATCAACATATATTACCGCAACCAAATGCAGCCAAATTTCAAACTAGAAGAAAAAGCTATAAAGAATATTTCACATCGATATATATCTCCAACAGATAAAGAAAACAAAATTAAATTAATTATTTATTATAAAAGATTCACAACGCAAAACCTTGTAGTAAAAAACAACCCCTCTCCAACCCCCAAAACACTAGAAAGAACCAATGTAGTTTATAAATTTAAATGCCCTTTAGGAGGATGTACCTCCCAAAATAATAATAGCTACATTGGTTTTACAACAACTACTCTATCCCGCCGCCTCACTATGCACCTCGCAAACACTAGTTCAATATACAAACACCTACAAACGCACAACTGCCCTACATCTGAGTTGAGACATATATTAGTAATGAACACCAAAATAATACATTCTGAAACTAATTTTTAAAAATTAAAAATACTTGAAGCCGTATACATAAAAACGCAGCAACCTAAAATCAATAACATTACATACGAGACAAGTAAAACTATTTTAAAATGCTTAGCCTAGTTTAGTGATATCAACCGGTGTCGCCTAATTCAATTAAAAAAATAGGGACATCTTATTAAAATTACTTACTGCCTATCTCCCCCATTTTCCTTCTCTATAATTATTAGACGAGACAAAATTAAATCAGCCACTATTTTAAATTAAAAATAATAATAAGAATAATAAATAAAATTAATAAATAAACGAAGAACTTTTTCAATAGTCACATTTTAAAATGTAGACGTCCGTATTTTACGCTAACGGTTTGCCGGCGTATTTTTTAAGAAATTTCATTCTTTCACTTGCTTTGTATTCATTTTAGCCATTAAGACCTGAAGATGATTCTGGAGAGAATCGAAAACGTTAGTCCAACACATGGATCCTTCATCAATTCATTCCATCTACACGTCAAAAAGATCATTCGACGAATGGAAAAAATAAAAAAAGGAATCACTAAACAGAAGATTTCTGTCGTCTTCAATCACACATGCCTTAATGAAAAAATGCTGCCTAAATACACACACAATATATATATATATATATATATATATATATATATATATATATATATATATATATATATATATATGGGAAATATAAAAGCTAAACACCAAAAGATAGTTGTTTATGTATTCATCAACGTTTCGTCTTTATTGTAAGACTTCCTCAGGATGATAGTTTGAGGAAAAATGTCATGCAAATACATAGAGGTTTAGGGTATATATATATATATATATATATATATATATATATATATATATATATATATATATATATATATATAGTCATCCAACAACAGTTAGTTTCGATGCATTTAGACAACAGTCGGTGCTCTTTACTACTTAGCTATCATTCGGCTGAGAGTAAGTGAATGTTCATTGATAAATATTGCCATTTGTCCGAGAACTTAATTTGTTCACACAAAGATCAATGCAATATAAGCTGATGGCAGTTAGCAATTTCATTTACCTGTGAGTTCAACTGAAGAAGAAGGCATATTTTTGTCATTTACAGACATACTGTTTCTCCTCTATCACAGCTCTTCAGCCAGGATAGAAATTTATATATATATATATATATATATATATATATATATATATATATATATATATATATATATATATATATACTTTCTAGTTATATTCCAATGACCAAAGGAAAAATAATCTATAATTATAATACTGATGTATTTATTCTTTTCAATTTCATCATTTTCTGACTTCTGCGAATACCTGTATTTTTTCCTTCGTCTTACAAACAAAAGTTATATTTATTTTGTTCCAATTTTTTAATTTTTTCATATCTTACGCGCGTTTCTCAGCTCAGTCAAGCAAAATATATAGTTTTTATTTTAAAATCGCTTATCACCATAGAAATTGTTCATTTAATAGCAATTGAAAAAATATATCAATCCAAAACTGAAGAAAGGAAGATGAGAAAAGCCCAAGAAGAATGCTTGATGAAAACAATTGCAAGTTAAAAGGCATGAAAAACCTCACATCAAAAGTTGGCATATATCGAATCCCCTCAAAAGGTGTTGCACCAGAAATTTAAAACGATTTACTCGTCGTTGCCCTGTTTAATAAGATTGTGCGAGTAATATACCCCTTTTCTCTTTCAATCTCTCATTATTTTATTGATCGTGTCTACTGGGGATACCCAGGTTACCCATATTTGGTCATCCTCGAATGAGGAAAAATCCCGACTTGTTATTATTTCAGAGAGTAATCAGTCCCTTGTAAGCGACGAACATAATATTATTTTAAAAACCCACATTGAGTAAATTAATTATAAAGACCCAGCATACCTCAACCGTGGCTCAACCGCGAATAATGCGTTCACATACGATAAATAAACTGAGAATAAATATTCTTATCAACCTTTATTCAATAAAGTGCTTTCCCTCAAAATAAAATAAGCAAAAAGCAAAAATTCAACGTAAACCTACGTTTTATCAAACAGCAAGCAGATTGCAAAACCATTCGGGCATATTTTTAAAAGAGAAACTCAACGCTCTTAATCGTCAGATTATTGAATTCTGATTTTTGATATTTCGCTTAAAACAGGATTAATGACCTTATCTGAAGTAAGAACAAGCCGGAACTTTTCCTAATTTTAAGATGACCGGATTGAAGAAACACAGCTATCCCAACGGACAGAATAACATATTTAAATAAAATACTTAATATTAGCGGTTGTATATCTTACGATCGAGCACTTTGAAGTTTTTTTTCTAAATTGTAGTTCATGCTATATATATACAATTTATTGACACAGACGAGCAGCGCAGGTGAGGAGGACATTTTTTAAATTTTTTATTTATTTTTTTTTTTTAATAACTAATATAAGTTAGCAAAACGTCTATCTGGAACAAAACTTAAATCTAATATACGGAACGTTTATGTTCTTGCCTTTTAAGGGAAGTGGGGTCTGATCAACTCTGCTGGGAAGCCATGAAATAAAATACTGTTTTGTTTTTACATTCCCGAAACAGTTTTTCTATGGTAAACAACTGATGATCCATTAAATAATGTTCAGACTAGCGTAAATTCTTAGAAGCAAACTAATATAGTAACTGCTAAAAGTAAATTGACTTATAAAAGTGGTTTTCCACCGAATGACTTGGGGCTAAAATGTTTTTTAAATTTTTATTTTTTATATTTTTTTATATAGCTTTAATGGTTAGTAAACTTCTGAGATTATATATATATATATATATATATATATATATATATATATATATATATATATATATATATATATATATAATTCAGTAGCATACAAAATTTACGAAATAATTGATATCTTTTCATCATGCTCCAAAAATCAACACTCATCAATATTTCTCTATATGTACTGATAGCGAATATTTCCATAGGAAATTATTTGAATTGGAATTGATAAAAAGATATACGCTGAAGAGATAAAATCATGAATTCTTCAAGTTTTACCCCTATGTAATAGTCAGAATAATGATTTTCTGAAACACGTGTACATATGACGAAATATTGTTGAGTGTTAATTATTGTAGCAGTATTACGATATATTAATTATGTTGTAAACTTTGTATTCTATTGAATTGAAATATATAAGCTCTATTTAACATAACGTATACACGATTGAGCTGGACTTTACCTGCATTATTTAATATATCCTGGGTATTCATAATATCTAATTTAATAATAAAATTTGTTAGGTAATCTCCTTGAAATATAGCAATAGTTCGTGTTCTGTAACTAAATCTGTCCTTATATATATATATATATATATATATATATATATATATATATATATATATATATATATATATATATATATATATTCTTAATGAAAGTCAAGTTCTATATATATGAAGAATTAAGAATGCACAACGCGATTAAAGCCCCTTTCAAATTGCAAAGATATCATTGCAAAAATTGTTGCATTTAAACAATTTACGGTCATGTTTTACATAATGTGATAACGACCTCATTTTTCTTTTGCTTTCAATTATTAGGTCGTTACAAAAATAATGGCCGATTTCAGAAACATACATTTTTTCATGAAAACTTTTCACCTTTCTAATCCTTTGTAAATGACGTGGAACTGTTGAAGCGCTGACAGCAAGTGTCTGAGACCTTTTATTGACACTTGGATGTGGATATTGCTTACAATTGTTCATTGTCAAGATTACACGGCCGTCCTCTACCTTCTCCATCTTCAAGGCTCTCGTCTTCACTACGGAATTTCTGTAACTACCTCCGTACTATATTCAAAATATTTTGGAAAAAAATTAACCGGTAAACTTTTAAGTTTCAACGTCGTCAACTCAAGCTTAAATACGTTAACAGTAGATTTCTGTTGTCTGTGTAGTCAGATTTAAATGGGCCGAGCATTACGCGATTGAAACACTGACACAACAGAGATTTAATTTATCGAACATTTTTTCCTCTGGCAATTCGAAACCATTTTTATCTTCCCCAAATGCTAACACCGTGGACACCGTTGCCTTTCGCATACATTTCACTTAATATAATATACGGTATTCCAGCGTTATTGTGTGGTTACAATTCCTTAAATCACACTAGCGTTACCTTCTTGATGATTCAATAACTTATCTCTGATCGTTATTACGTCATTCCATTCTTCCATATACGACCGGTTTTAAAATCGCGTCGACTTCGTTTTTAACATGTATAGATTTATATAGAATAATCATTCCGTCATTATGTTTTTCTATACTTTAACGTTTGCTGTTTTACAGTAACTGATGTTGCACTCGTGCGTTCAATACTAGCCCATATACGCCTAACTAGCAGTACTTACGATTCCTATGATCGCTATAGTAACACGATCACGTAATATATGAACACTACACTTATTATTCAGTATTTATTTCAACGCTTCTGCACTAAGCTCATACACTTTTTTTTAATGGAAATTACTCCAGAAAAGGCATGAAATCACTTGATGTAAGGAGCTAAATAGAACAAATATAATTCTCGCAAAGACAGGAGATACCTATTGACCTTAGTCTTGTAAACACCAAGATTATAGATAAGAGGAAAACATTCAGCAGGAAGAGACTTCCACAAGCCTGTGGTTCTTGAAAAGAAGCTACTGGAATAGGAATCTGTATTACAATGAGGTATCAAAACAGCGAATTGATGGAAACCACTAGACCAACGAGTCGAACGAGCTGGAAGAAAAGAAACGTGGAATAGATCACATAATTCTGATGAAACACGTACACGAAAGTAGCGTCTATGAGGTTGTCATTTAAGCTTAACAGCGATCGAATTTACACTTTTCACAATGGGTGTTCACGGGCAAGTAAAACAAAACACTTACGTGATTTCTGTAAATATACTTATTCCATGAGAGTGCATGTTGTTTCCTTATGAAACAGTTTAGATATTTCAATGATTTATTTCTTTAAATAAAAATATAAATTTGAGCAAAGAAGTTCTTTTAGAATAATATTTTATTGATTGAATTATATCCAAAGAATTGTTTCGGTTGAGTTATATAACATATCTTATCTATTAAAAAATTAGTTACTAAATTAAATCAGCTAGAATCTATTTATGTCCTTAAAAGTCAACCATTTTAATAAATAACTTCGTGCTATTAAAATCTTATTTAGAAAACAATTGTCTGTGCATAACATTATTTAGTCATTACATAAGGTTCGTTATAATGAATTATGTTTTCTTATCAAACAATCCAGTCTTTTTTATAAGTCATTTGTAAAATAAAAAATCCTATTTTGAAAAAAAAAGTGAATTTAGAAAAAAATCATCCTTACATATGCACGTAGATGTAAAGATGTCGCTTTTTAGTTATATGAACTTTTAAATGTTCATTTTTATTCCAACATTCAATTTCTATTTGTTTTTCATTATACTTTAAATTTACTTTAAATTTTACTTATTATTCAAATCCACATACAGTTTTTGCACACCCTGTTTGCTTGCTCTTCTAATTATATATATATTTTAAAAAGAATAATACTTAGAAAACCACTTTATTTTCAAATCCTTCTATATTTTTTAACATAGTTAACCCCAAACAAGGCAAGTTGCCACTGTAAACGTAAGGGGCTACTGAGAATTAGTGTGAAAGTTTTGGACGTCATTCTAAATTGGGAGCTGTGTAGCGAGATGCTTGTTCACATTAGTTTTAAATTGCGGCATGTCGGGGAAACAGAGAGCAGCCAGGGAGTTCACAAGGCCGAAAGAAGTTATTGAAATAGAAGGCTCTCCGGCATCTGGGGATCTCCACAGTTAATGGATGGGATTTAACTGATTGTACGGTTGATCGAGTGTATTTACGTCGAAGGGGAACCAGAGCAGCAAGTTCATCGGAGCACATTCCACTGGAGTACTTGTAAAACAAGCGCAAGGATGCAACATTGCGGTGATGGGGCAGGTACTGGAGCTTGGTTGATAGTGAGGGACCTATTAGATTAACAACTCGTTTTTTGAACTTGTCTAAGACTGCTCTAAGACTGGTGGATGATGCATCAGCTCATATGTGAAAACAATACTCTATGTATGGGCTGATGCTGACTTTATAGAGATATAAGATACTTTCAGGTGTGAAACGTGTTCTAGCACGGTAGAGAGAGCCCACCTTCTTTGCAGCAGTCTTGGCAATGTCTTCTATGTATTGATTCCAATTCATGTTACCTTTCAATGTTAGGTCGAGATGTTTGCACGTTGGACTCTCAGGTAGAATGTTTTTGCCATAGCAATCGGTGGTTGAAGAGGTTTCTTGTAGTTGTTGAAGGAACGGTGTTTTGCCTTAGCAGCATCAAATGGTACGAAGGGCGTTCAATAAGTAATGCCCCTCACCCACTTCCAGTTGTCTGATCTAAATGAAATTTAGCATGTGTAATGATTTATATCTGTATGGGTTATGTTACAAAGAACAGCTGTGATCTAATTGTGGTTTCTGATTTATAGGTGTTTTAATTGCGTCAGGTGTGAAATGGAGGCAGATGAGTGTCGCGCAGTGATCCGGGTTTTGTATTTGAAAGGACGCACACCAAAGGAGACTTTTAATGAAATGAAAGAAACTCATGGTGAGGATACCCCATCATATGATGTTGTAAAACGTCGGCATCGCGAATTCAAACATAGCCGAAAGTCTGTGGAAACAGCTCCCAGACCTGGTCGCCCCTCTTCTGCCATTGATGAGGCATCTGTCTGCCAAGTTGAGGCTGCCATTTTGGAAGATCGACGCATTACTATTCGCCAAATAGCCCAAGAGGTCAACATTAGTACAGGGTCTGTGGAAACTATCATTCATGACCATTTGCATATGCATAAGGTGTCTGCCAGATGAATTCCAAGGTTGCTCACACTTTTCCAGAAGCAAGAACGCGTCGAATGCTCGAGGATGAATTGTAAGATGTGCCAAGAAGATGAGTCAAAGTTTTTCAAAAGACTGAATGCACAGGATGAAACTTGAATCCATCACTATGATCCAAAGACCAAAGCCCAGTCAATGCAGTGGAAGCACTTGGACTCACCACCTCCAAAGAAGACAAGGGTGCAGCCCTCCACTGGCAAGGTCATGCTCACAGTCTTCTGGGACCAGGACGGAGTAGTGATGACAGATTTCCTGGCAAAGGGTACCTCAATTACAGGAGCCTATTACGCTTCACTTTTGATGAAATTCAGAGAAGCTATCAAAATCAAGAGGCGGGGCAAGATCAGCAAAGGTATCCTCCTCCTGCAGGACAATGCCCCGGTCCACAACTCGAATGTCGCCAGATCAGAAGATCCCAGCTATGAAGTTGTTTTTGAAAGGAAAGCGTTTCCCAGATCATGCAGCCTTGATTTTCTGAAATTACGACGTGGTTGGAGGACCAACCCGATACAAAAACGGTGTCCAGAGCTGTATCAAACGATGGGAGAAATGCAAATCTCTGGGTGGTTCCTATGTAGAAAAAGACTAATAACTGTGCCAAGTTTCATTAATCTACTGCTTTGGGAAATGGGTCAGGGGCATTACTTACGGAACGCCGCTCGTAACATTTATGAACCGATTCCATTACAGGCTGGAGGTCACTTCCTAAGGATTCAGTCATTGCCTCGGATATGTGTGCGTCTATTTTACCGACTGTCTGCATATAGACACCATTAAGTAACATTCTCCCCAATTTAAAAACGGAAAGAATCCTTACTGTGAGGATACGCTTTCTTAAAATTATACATAATGTAAATGTTCATTATTCTTATTTAAAAATGTAATAATCAAAAAAACACAAAAAATAATATTTTATAAATAGCTAAACATTCGATTAAAAATACTTATGTGAAGTTCATGGGTAGGAGCAGGTGTTTCTTGCGTTTTTCAATTTTCCCGGACAACGCCGATACGCGTGTTATGTTAGTATGTAAATATACGTATGAAAAATGAAAAAAATTCTATATTTGTCTTCAAATCAGTCATCCTGAGGAAGTTTTTGAACAATAAAGACGAAATAACATTAACAATTTTCAGTTTTAAGTTTTTTAATTGTTCATTACGTTGGATTATAAATTCCCTAACTATGATCATAAATACACACACACACACACAAACACACACACACGCATATATATATATATATATATATATATATTTATATATATATATATATATATATATATATAGTTTGCACGTTCGAATAGTTTCGATAGGAATTCGAATCAGAGAGCTCTATGTCCATTCAAACAGAGCATGAATAAGTTTTGAGGTTGAAATATACTAGATATACATTCGGATTGAACACATTATGACTTATTTCGACCTTAACTAGGTCTCCTCGGATGTGTTTTCAACAGCAATTCCTATATATATATATATATATATATATATATATATATATATTATTTATACGAATATAAAGGCTATATGTTTCAGGTACAGTTTTATTAGGCTACGCATTCTTAGACCACATTGTTATAATAGAAATAAGAATGATTTTGAGAAAAAAATCTCTCAGAACCATCGCCAAATGCCCGGGTAGACACGTGATTGGAAGTACTAGCAATTGCCAATTGGTGATACTTCTAGTCACGTGTCTATCTTTTTTCTGCGTTCTATTTATTTCTAGATAAATTTAATACCCGTGTTTCTACCCAACAAGGTTATCTAAGTAAACACCTTAGTTTACGTGAAGTTTCTGGTTTGGTGAAACCACCTGGGAAGTAGACTTTTGATTATTATTTGAATTCATATCAGCTGTACGTATGTTTTTATTTTATATGCATTCAGCACTTTTTTTATATTTCTCATTTGCAGTTCTTTATTCATTTATTAATTTTTTTCAGCGAATTGTGTAAAAATTATATATATATATATATATATATATATATATATATATATATATATATATATATATATATATATATATATATATATATATACATGAATTAAACTCGGTATACAATAATGTTGCGAATGAAAGATAAAAACGAAAGATTAAAGCTTCTTATTTTCTATTCTGTGTAATTTTGAAAATAATTCATGAGAAATTGTTAATATATTCAATAAAATCTTTGTTTTTAATCACACGCGACCGTCGTCTTCCATCTTGATTCGATGTTTTTTTTCTTCTGCACACGACATTGTGTCCGCTTACATTTCTAAAAAAAAAAACAACCATTTTTTTCTTCCAAATTATTTATCTCTATAATACTAAAACCTCGTGGCCGTTTCTTGCTTGTCACCATGTCCAATAGACGACATCAAAGAAAGGCAATAGATAAAATAAGTAGTAAGAGGAATTATGTAAATAATGAAAGAGAAATAAACAGAAAGGAGATAGAGAGAGATAAGGGTATACACACACACATATATATATATATATATATATTTATTATGGTACAGAAAAATTAGTACAACATTCGTACCGTCGGTTTCAAGCACAGAAGGACTTAGCCATCCGGCTCTCTTCAGCTTCTGTTGTCATCTGTTTCGGAAATCTGAAGTCACGTGTTTGAAGAGAGTCGGATGGAACCGACGGTACGAACGTTGTACTAATTTTTCTGTACCAAAATAAATAAATATTACGCTCTTAATTTTTAATTTTTAACTTTAATTCTCAATTAATCGAGCACTCTGCTGGGATTTTTCCTGTTTTATTACAAAGAAGTTATTTATATACAAGACTGATTGCTCTTTTTTACATTGAGCTCTCCGATTCAAAATTTTCTACAGAAATGTATCTCGCTAAAAAATAAAAATAAAAATAATAAAATAAAAACATGGTTATTGGAAAATAATATGAATCTTATATATATATATATATATATATATATATATATATATATATATATATAATAAAATGTTTTTTCACATATTAAAAAATATATATGTATATATATATAGTCAGATGAGACGCTGAGTCATCAAACGACACGTGAGACGCTAAGCCGTTGAAAGTAAGTTGTTTTGATTTTATTGAACAGTTAGATTGAAATGCGATTCAGATAATAGGGCCTCACATCAGTGAGGGGGCCGATACGCAAACAACCGTCAAAAGAAAGGCCCTAAAACGGTGCGTATTCTCTCCTGATGACCCGACATTGTCTGGAGGCTGAAATGGAGTATTCACCCAGGAAAAAAAGCCGAGTATATATATATATATATATATATATATATATATATATATATATATATATAATATTTCATGTATCCACATAAAATTTTATAAGGAGATATAATTTTGTAGCCTGAAGATTCCCCCCGGGGATGAAACGCGGGAGCCTCTGTGTAGCTTGATTGCCATAAATATATTTTCATAGCTTACTATATATATATATATATATATATATATATATATATAAATATATATATATATATATATATATATATATATATATATATATATATATATATATATATAAGCCCACAAGGTAAGCTGTTTCTTCCAAACAACAATATCTTCTTTTGTCAGCTCGTTTCATAGCGAGTTTCTGCAACTGTTCCGGTAGCTAGTTTCATTCTAGAGAGAGAGAGAGGGAGAGAAAGAAAGAGAGGGAGAAAGAGATATATATAGAGTGTGAGAGTGTGAGGGAGAGATGGGTAAGAGTGAATAAGAAACGAATAATTATTATCAATAGAAGTGGAATGGAATGATGTAATAACTAAAAGAGAGTAGAAGAGAAATAAAGAAAAAGGAGAGGGAGAGAGATGGGAACGAGTGGATTAAATAAACGAATGATTATTATCAAGAGAAGTGGCGAGAGGAATGATTAATCGGCGAACAGTGTAGTATATGTTTGTTCGTCATGATACCATCCTCCCAGGTTAGCTAAAATTTGAAACTAAAAGAAGCATACATTTGCGAGTATTTTGAAGATTCGTACGTGTCGATTGAATACGCCTTCGTTTGTAAATTTATTTACCTATTCAGCATGAGGTTTGATACAATGTCGTGTGGTTTTGTAAAGCCAGAGCACTAGGATAAACGCGCTATGGCCTAAAAACATGCCTGGGCAGCCCCGTCGACATTCCCCGGTAAGTGCGCCTCAGTAATAAACTAACCACTGCTCAAAAAAGGTAAAGCCTTGGAGGGTGGGCCTCTTGACACTAAACAGAACCTTTCCTCAACCCGACAGAGCAGAGACAGAGAAACCACAACGTCCGACCCTCTGTCGGACTGCTCGTCGAAGACGTATTCTCGACTGGTACGAACACACTGGGCCAAGGGTCGGTAAACCTATACATATATAGAATGTTCTGGAAGTCTTTGGAATATTTCACGTCTTTATATCTGCTGAAGTTTCAATGATAGTAAGATGAAAATGGTATCATTTTAAAGCTGAATATAATTAAGGTTTCTGTAATGCTAATATTTTCATATTTTTCGCAAGAACCAGTTATGGCATTCACTCAACCAGAAAAAGGCGTTTTACGTATTGGAATTTTGAAAAAAAACTGAATCATTGACACGTGTTCAAACGTGCATTTCGCACAACATTCCCCCAAATAAGGCACCAGAAAGAAAAGAATTGAATATTGAGATGGCATGGTAAATTCATGAAGGATGGGTGTTTATGCCAAACTAAGAGAACGGGACGCCTCTCAAGTTCAAATGATACGGTTGAGCGATTTCGAACTGCTTTTAAGTAGTACCCTCGTAAAACGATTAGACGGGCCAGCTTCTTACAACAACTGACGTGTCTTAAAAAGACAACTGCACATGACACATTACAAGCTGAAGTTAACTCAACAGTTGTAGGACACTGTGTCCAAGATTACCGAGAACACCCTATATTTTGCATTTACTACCGTGTTTGGCCTTCATTTGGTTTGTCTGCTTTACGTCATATCAACCGTTTTGTCGTGTTTATTTAATGTTGTAAGCAATTAATTGAACTGACATTGCTACTGTTTACATTTTACGATATTGTTTACCTTAGAGGATTCGATTTCTTTTCATGGAAAAATCTTGTTTTACACTTAAGTGGAAGCCATTATTTCCCCTATTAGAGTTCTTAACCCACATATCTCTATTTATATAAAGTTAGACATGTGTATATGTTCATATATTTGTATGGATTCACTCTTAAATTAATTAACCGATCATTATGAATTACGATTAGAACACAGCTGTTACGCGTAAGGGGTCTAACGGAAGTCTATATTTAGTTTAATTTAGTTTTATGTAAATTAGTAAAAAAGGTGGTGAAAGCCTTTTGTGAAAATTCAGAAATCCTCGATTTTTGTGAAATTTTAACACGAGGTATGAAACATCAAATAATAGATATTTCCCTAAATTTTAGTTTCTTCGAAATATTTGAAGTGTTTTCAGAGGAGCATAACATGGGTACAACCTCCCATTTTAAAATTAAAATATTTCAGATTTGCATTAAATTTGATCCATAGTCATTAAACACCAATTAAGAAAGATTCCCTGAATTTAAATTATTCTGAAGACATTTCCTAGAATCAAAATCATGTAATGGATACATATATATATATATATATATATATATATATATATATATATATATACGATGCCTGTCTAAAACGTATCCGACCTTAGGCCAGAACAAATATTTCAAGCACGTGACGGAAGCACGTGACGGGGGTCGAACCCCTTATCCCCTTGAAAATAGCCCACACTTAGCCCACCGATCCATCCACTGCCGGAAACATCACTGGAAGTCTTCTTTCGAAATGGTGTTCATCTTCGCCGTCGTGTTAGATTCAGCAAGTGGTTGGAGAAGATGCAATGTGTAACACAAATTAAAGAGTGGTTCAACCGATTCAAAAATGGCCGTATATCAGCAGAGAGTGACCAGCGTTCTGACAGGCCCCAAACTGCTCGGAGTGCAGCTGTTGTTGAGAGGGTGCGAAAAAGAGATGATGTGAAACGATCTGCATCTCCATTATTTTCCGTGTTTTGGCGTCCAAACATGTTAATTTATCTACATTTCAGTCAAGTATACCAGCAGTATATCGAATGATACTTACTGCTCTGGCATTGATATCATAGATTGTATTCCGACTGTGGAGGTGCTATTTAAGAATAACCCTTACTCTTCTCTTGTACTCAGCTGTTTACTGGATTTTCATTTCTTTGGTTTTTTTTATCTTATCTGCTTCCAATATTCTCAAGTATTTGTAGCTCCTTGCACTGTCAACATTCATTAGTAGATCTGTTGTTGGGAGTTTAAGGCTATCAGAAGAATGCCACATTTGGTGATGCCAAATTCCATTCGTATGAATAATCTGACTGTATTCATTAGAATATATAGTTTGTTTTCATCCTTTCCAAAAACTTTAAGGTCATCCATGAATAGTAAGTGGCTGACTGTAGGAAGTCCTATACTGCCTTCACATTACGTAAGACAAGTGTCATCGGGATTAAACCGATGACAAAAAGCAAAAGAAAAAGGCTATAGCCCTGAAAAATCCCTCTCTTAATATTCACTTTACCTAATGCAAGACTTCTTGAAGTTAAATTCGTTTCCGAATTCTTCATGCTATTTTTTTAAAGCTGTTTGAATGTAGGGGTCTATTTCGAAAAAAAATTCAAGCATTTCTGTATCAATGAATGAGGCACCATGTCAAATGCCTTCTTATAATCTACCAACTCCATGCCAAGGTAAGTAGTTCTTCGTTTGCAGTTTCCCAAGATCATTTTATCGACCAGAAACTGATATTTGGTGCTACATAATCTTTTTCAGCAGCTTTTCTGTTCCTCAGGTAGCAAATTGTTTTGGTCCAAATGGCCATAGATACTTTCAGACAATCTGCTAGTGAAAAGTTTCCACATAACTTAAAGGCAAATGATTGGTCTAAAGTTTTTCACTTCACCCGCTTTTGTCATATCATTAGTGACAAAGACTGTAATGCCCTTTGTCAGCTACGCAGGGAAACTACCTGCCGCGAAACAGTCATTTATCATTGCTGTAAGAAGTGGGTGACTAGCCGGAGAGTTTTTAAACAAGTATCCCTGAACTCTATCAGGCGCAGATGATTTCCAATTTGAAAGCTTTTTAACCCACTCCTTCAGAATCTCATAGATGACTGTTATATTCGTTTGTCGTTCTACTCTAGAAGACACCTTCCTTTCAATATATTTGATCTTTTTTGCATCATCTTGATGTTTTACTTTCTTTTCCCAAATGCCTTTCCAGAATGCACAGTATATTGGTCAGCATCCGGTATGATGTCATTCCCTCTTTTAATTCCTTCTAGTTGTTCAAAAAGAAGTTTCTGGTTGTTCTTCAACAATCTGTTGTGCTGATACTGCTTAATTCTGTCATTGCAACGTTTAACTTTGGCAGTTTCAGTTCTTCAATTACACATTTAAAACCTTTTTGGCGTATGTCAAACTTACGGATTAGTCTTTTACAAGCACTCTGACTTTGGAGTTTGCCGTTTCCTACAGCTTATAATTTACTTAAATCCTTTCTAAGCTGTTTAATCTGCCCAGTTAAACGTTTCCACAACCAGGGCTTTTCTATTCCAAGTAGCTCTGACACAATATTGGCAGCAGTTTTAATAACTTTATTACACTGATCAACATTATTTACTAATAAAAATGGCAAAACTTCATTGGTGGTGACAGTTTTAAGTCTTTTCCTATTGACAAATCACAGATTCGGTGGCTGTTCTAAATTGGCAGCCCTTCCTGTCTTACAATCTGAAAATATAAATATCTTCTGTCATCCCATGTTCTACGATTGATTCTGTGGAAACAACCTGATTACCATGTTACACTATTTTAGCTTGCAGAATTAGTTGTTGCTTCTACCCTAGACTTTTCTTCAACCATATCAAGTTTATTGATGTCGACAAAATCATCGAAATCTTCTCTCTCAATTTCTCTTTTTAGTTCTTCAGTTCCAGTAACAGATAACCATTCGTTTGTTCTAATCACCCGTGTTTGTCCTGCAAGTTTTTATTCTGAGAATTCAAACAGGCCCATTCCAGCTTTGGGCATTCGTTATCTATATCGTCTCTGAGGATGATCATTATTCAAATAACATTTTATGACATTTCTGTTTAAGGCCTTACTCCAATTAGTTCTAGTTTTAGTGTTAGTGTTTCGAGGGTTTCTCTGGGAAGTCTCATTCGTTACCCTGCCGGACGTGGGACCAGAACTTGACGTTCCGAATCGCTAGCACTTGACGAGGTATTAAACCTGGCGAGGATTATACTAACAGATGACAAAATCTGAGAAGATCCTATCATCGCAGCCACGCAAATATACGCAAATAGTAAGAAGCTACCCCCGGATTAGGCCCACACAATGGAATGGTCTGCCATCGGCACAACTGTCAAATCCTCCTAAGGAGATAGCCCAAGAGATCCGCCAGAAATACACAAGATTTTCCATTGACGAAAACTGAAAGAATAGGCTGTCTGCGAAGAAAACCAGTGCATGTATGCTGTTACCGATGCAATGAGAAAGGTCATATGGCTCAAGATTATTTGGGAAACGAAGAGCAAGATATATGTTTATATGAATGACTGCGCTATCAGTATCTTTAGAGATATGCATGTTGATGGTGGCGCTTGCGTACTCGCTCTGTCTCTATGTCTGTCTGTCTGTCTATGTCTCTCTCTCTCTCTCGCCCTCTCTCTATCTCTCTACCCACCTCTCCCTATTTAGCTCCCTACTCTTGCTTTTCAGCGCCAATCCCTTCCCCAGACCACGTGTAAATCAGACGCTACAAATTAAATCCATATCATTTCTTAATTCTAGCTGCTCTTGTACTATACTAAACAGCACTTGGAAGCAGAGTAGCACCTTAATACGTAAAACAATTCTTTCATTCATTTCGTATAAATCTGATGATTCTATTGTTGGCATTGCTTTTCCCGATATCTTTCTAGTTAAAATTCTTTCTATAAATACATCGGGGACTTACGGGAGAGACCACGTGAAGGTTGCTAACATCTTAAGTGAAAGTGTTCCTGTCGAATTAGCTGGATTCGAACTTGACACGCCTAGGATGTTGTCGGTGTCGTTAACCACTTAGTCACAGTCGCCTCCCACCTTAAGAACGAAACACGGTTAATATTAACGCATACATTGGGAATCTAACTGACGTCTAAGCGCTGGTAGTTTGTGAGTAGCCATTAAACTGTTAACTGCGACTAGATTATGACGTTATCAAAGCTAGAATGAAAGTCTCTACGACTCGACATTTATATAAATCTGATATCACTAACAATATTATATTTTTACAATTAACCTAGATATCACTAATACGATTATATTTCCATTCATTTATGTTTACCAAGACTTAACCAACATTTTAAAAACACTTTGTCATTATGTCTGACTTTGACCTTGTGTTTATATTCTCCTCACATTCCATAAGCAATGTTTCTGACAAAAGGGGAATAATTGCTGTTTTCTGGGTCAGACTCTATCCATCTAACACTTATAAATCGTTAGCTTTTGACCTTGAAGTAGTATTTTATTTTTGTTTAGCTCCTTACATCAAGTGGCTTCATGCATCGTCTGGAGCGATTTGCATAAAAGAAAATTCAAAACACATTTCTCATTCTACAATTGTATTTCCAAGTTGTTTAGATAAGAAATACGCCAATTTCTGATGTCAAGGTTGAGAAACAGTAGCGTTCTTTGATTAAAAGCCACGCCTGCCCTATGAACCCGTTCTCTTCCCCTCCAGTTTTGTGAAGTTAATTATTCAAGATTGCACAAAATTATTCGGATGACAAGATTATTCCCAACACATTCTAAAGTGCCCCCTTCCTGGAGCTATATTAGAGCTGTAGGCGATGGTCTCCTTTGATTTGTGTGTTGCCCCTGCTACGCAGATAAATGTGACCTATGGGAATAGAACTTCTGATAATTGGGGTGAATTTAAGCAACATAGAAAAGGTTCACCAGTTATAAGTTATATTAGCATCAATATATTATTAACGTTGCAACGACCGATGTACCAGCCTACGTAGCGTTTTTTTTTAAAACTGATACTGATAAAGATGCTTGGTTAATATATTGTTTAATTCTACCATTTCGTTCTGGATAGAAACCAGAACACGAAGTTAATAGAACTACTCGACAACCTTCACCAAACTATATATATATATATATATATATATATATATATATATATATATATATATATATATATATATATACTAGCAAATATATTCTCCCTCCGTTCGCATATATATATATATATAGTGTGTTAGAGTGAAATAAATTCTAGAAAGAAATCCGAGTGCTCAATGTAATAAACAGAGCAAGAATAAAATAAAGTAACACGGAATCACATAATCACTGGTGCGATAATTTATTTCGACCATCCGGTCTTATTCAAGCATCCACGCGAGGCGATTTCATTTTGGAAAAAAAAGCCGGAGGGTCGAAATAAATTATCGCATTGGTGATTATGTGATTCCGCGTTGCTTTATTTTATATATATATATATATATATATATATATATATATATATATATAGAGAGAGAGAGAGAGAGAGAGAGAGATGATAAAAAGTCACACTTGGAAGCGTTGATGAAATGGTAATAATAAGGAGAATATTTTGAACAAATACTTTGAAAACCTGGACAACGCATTTATTTATGTTTTTTAAAATAAATTATTTATTTACTTTAAAAACTTGAGTACTTTCGTCAAAAGTATAAGTATATTTTTTCCTCTTCTTTTTTCGTTTAATCCTTCTTGATTGAGACATATTTATCGTTGTCAAGTTGAAATTCGTCTTGATGTTATCGACGACTAATGTTAATATACCGCTGTGTGTAGCACGCGGTTACGTGAATAAGGTAGAATGAAAAGTCACACTTGGAAGCGTTGGGAAATTGAAAAAAAGGAAATCGAAACAATATTATTTATGTATTAATCAACGTTTCGTATTTATTTCAAGACTTTCTCAAGATGATTGTCTGAAGAAAAACAAACAGCAAGTACCAAATGTTTGAAACAAAGGTGGTAGCGGCTGTAAGCTTAGTAAAAAATAAATTATGAGATACAAATAGATAGTGGATGCGGGAAATTGAGCCGACAGCAGAAAGTGTATATATATATTGGTACAGAAAAATTAGTACAACATTCGTACCGCCGGTTTCAAGCACAGAATGGCTTAGTCATCCGGCTCTCTTCAGCTTCTGTTGTTATCTGTTACGGAAATGTGAAGTAAGCTGAAGAGAGCCGGATGGCTAAGCCCTTCTGTGCTTGAAGCCGACGGTACGAATGTTGTACTAATTTTTCTGTACCAAAATAAATAAATATAACGCTCTTAATTTTTAATTTTTAACTTTAATTCTTTATTAATCGATCACTCTGCTGGGATTTTTCCTGCTATATTACAAAGTATATATATATATATATATATATATATATATATATATATATATATATATATATATATATATATATATATAATCAAATATGAAACTAAAAGTGAAATTTTAGTAGATAGAACCTATAGTGAAATGGTTTAAGCTCAATATACGAGATAGAGCAATTATAAAGATAGATGAAAGAAGAGTGATAAACATGTACGAATGTCCAGATTTATTTCAAACTTCGATTGTTGTCCGTGGATAAGATGTCCAATGAAAGGAGATATAGATGGAGAAGAAAAGTTTTTCGTGAAGGCAGCATGGAAAAGCGTTCAAAAATGAAGTAACTCCAATGGTGAGATGTTGAGTTCAGATCGTAGGTGGAGCGCACTTAATCGGAATTAATATGAGAAATCGGGCCATTTTAGAAATATTTCCTAGGCCGGAGCTGAATTGTATACAAATGACTTTGGTAGTTAAATATTTAAGCAATTCTAAGAAGAAATCCTTTAGTTAAAAACGAGGCCAAATGAGGAAGGGGGCTGGGAAAAGGGGAAGTGAAGCATAAAGGGAAGAAGAGGGGGCTCATTTCATTGGACACCTTATCAACGGACAATTACCAACTGGACAAACTCCATATCTTTTTGACACGAACTTTTTTCAACTCTCCATTTCTTAATATTTTTTCAAATGTTGAATTTTGGCTTTTCCACTGCCAACTTATCTATTTACATAATTCCTCTGATGATAAGATTTCGATCTTTGAAAAGCCTTGGCTTAAGGAAAGAATTATAAACATAATTTTATTACAAAATATACCTTGCATTGAACAATCGAAGTTTCAAATAAATCTGGACATTCGTACATGTGTATCACTCTTATTTCATCTATCTTTATATAACTTTAATGTTTCTGTAATTATGACGACAACTTGGTTGCTGCGCGTATGCTACAGGGTTGAGAACGCAACAGATATATTCATACCATTTCGACTTAAGTTATCTTTTGTCATAACAAGAAAATTCAAACTGAACCATTTATTTAAATCACTTTTATAGACTGCTCCCATTCCGCGGTTTACTTCGTTAAGACATTTTGTGTTATCAGTTCATTTTATCTTCAGTTCTTTCGCCGTGGATTGAACACGAAACCCTTACGTACAATTCACGACATCATAACTATTAACAAACGCTTTTATACATTAGTCTATGTGTCGAGTAGTATGCAAAATAGATTATTGTAAAAGTGATACAAAACATTC
>OY744522.1:176417808-176457808 GCA_963556195.1 Sepiola atlantica | reverse complement strand
ATTAAAGAATACATTTCCGGTACTAGTGCAGATTAGTACCCAAGCTAACCCTAAACCTAACCCTAACCCTGACCCTAATCTCTCGCATGGAGTGAAAGGAAAAGGTTACACATGTAAGTTTACGGGATAGGTAACATTATATCTTATATAAATAGATAAGAGGTTTATGTAGTTTGCTTGAAGCATTGTTTATTAGTATATAGAAATGTGATACTTAGGCGGCAATACAATGCAGAGGTGTGACGGGTAGACACAAGTTGGAGCAAATAAGACATATAATGGTGGAACAAATGAAATAGTTTCACCCTTAATACAATGTATACATACACATATATATATATATATTTATTTATTATTTTTTTCTTGAATTTGAGTTGAGTACGATTCTGAAGAAAAAAGAGTTCCCGAAATATTATATCATACGGAGTTTCCACCAGACCATCTTGATACAGGTATTACATAACATTTTAACATTGTGTAGATAAACAGATATATGTGTGTTTGTGAAAAACAAAATATATATATATGTGTATGTATACATTGTATTAAGGGTGAAACTATTTAATCTGTTCCACCATTATATGTCTTATTTGATCCAACTTGTGTCTATCCGTCACACCTCTACATTGTATTGCCTTCTAAGTATCACATTTCTATATTATATAAATAGATTTTGTCCGTCTGTCACATTCTTTAAAACGTAATTAATACATCACGGAATTTGTCTAATTTCGAAATAGAGATCTTAGCTACTGTTAGAAATGGAGAATATTGCATAAATAGTAAAGAATACATTTCCGGTTCTGGTGCAGATTAGCACTCAAGCTAACCCTGACCTTAACCCTAACCCGAACCCTGAACCTGACTCTAATCCCAACTCTAACCCTAACACTAACCCTTGCGCTAGCACTAACCCTAACGACGTCAAGTCGATTTTAGCTTGGGTCTTTATCTGAACCAACACCAGATTCCCAACAAATAAAGCGGATGCCATGACCAGAAATCGAAACCGAAACCCCATGATCGTCTGTCTGAGGTTGTACTAACTGACATATTTGGACTTTCTTATCAATAGAGCTTACAATATTACCATACCAAAATAATTATAGCTTTGGTGTGACGTAGGGCTCATTAATTCTAGTATAAAAACAACAACATTGTGAAGTCGTTTTTATTATGAAATTTTTAAAGTCAAGTTTGAGTGTCGAAACTTCTGTAATTCTCTCCTGATTCGTAGGCAGCTGGTTGGGTTGGATTAGTCATGTGACAAGCGTGTTTTAAGACGGGATATATTTCTGAAGTGGAAACGAGCAGCTGAATGGAATTGAATGAGAATATTTGTAAGACTTGTAGAAGATCGGACATTATCAAAATAAAGAATGAGAACGTCTATCCATACAAAAGTAATTATTTTTTATTAACAACCTGGTAAGACAATACACATAAAGAGTTGGTAAAGATTGATAGTTCAAAGAGTTCTAATAACGTTCAAATGAAATGTGTTTTTATCTCTAGAGAAATTTAGTACACATGTTCATTTCGGCTGGCGCCGTGTGCGTTTACGTCTGTGCGTAAATGTAATAAAAATGATGATGTGTGTGTTAGCGTGC
Source organism: Sepiola atlantica (assembly GCA_963556195.1). Classification (NCBI taxonomy): domain Eukaryota; kingdom Metazoa; phylum Mollusca; class Cephalopoda; order Sepiida; family Sepiolidae; genus Sepiola; species Sepiola atlantica. The sequence goes on along the minus strand of OY744522.1, from coordinate 176,456,198 downwards.
CTGTTTTGTTAGTGAGAAAGTTTATGTGTGGACTTATGTGAACATGCGTTTGGTGAGCAACGTGTGTGTACTTCCCTGACCGAACAGAATCACGTGTGTGCCTCGTTATGTGTGTGCTACTTGCCGAGAGCTTATCGCCCCAAGGGGGCCAGGAAGGATTATGTCGTGACGCACATGCCTTTTCTCTGGAAGAAGTATAGAACATAGCGAGAAGGCTATGTGTTTGAGGTTTTAGAGTACGTGCTAGAATTCAAAGTGGATATTCTTGCTTCTTTGATTGGCTTAAAGAAACTGCCGATTGGAGAATTGTCCAATGAAGCGTCGATACGTAAAACAACATTCGCTGCTTCTCCAAAAAAAGTTTTTACGGCTATCTATTATTTTAGTTAGTGAATATACCCTTCATGTTAGTTTAGTTATAACCAGGTCCATTTTAATGATAAAAAAAAACATATCTGTCGTTTTCTGTGCAAACATTTATTCCGGCTTACTAGCTCAAAAAATCAAGTCAAACACAGCATCACAAAACAGCCTACTTATTCTTTTGGTTCTTCTGTTGAGAAGTCCTGGTCACGACAGACAAATAAAAGTCCGTTACATATACCCTTAAGGGAAGTCTAATGTCTCACAAGTCACAATCAATTAAAATAAATGAACGTTCATAAATACCTTCCTGGCTGTTTGTTCGGGTATACATACTTCAAGTGATCCTGCCAGACCGAGAAAACACCGCCTGCAAACAATTTCCTTAATATCCCCAAAAAGTACCAAGAAGTGACAACGGTTGAAGACAAGAAAGGGTTTATTCGCCTAATATCGTATGTTCTTAACCAGTCACCATTGGACGGGGGGGGGGCGCATTCCGGACTACGTATCATTTGGAGCCCTAAGCCCCTTAATTTATCGTCAATGTTAAGACATTCTCTACACGTGAGGTCTTCTCATAATCTCGCAAAAAACGGCATACCCTTCATATTTCCTCCCTTTCCTAGCTACGTGACCTCACGCCCGTTTCCAGTACACAGCAGGGTCGCGATGACATTGAATGCACTCGCTGACCCCAGTCATCCGTGTACGCGTCAACGTTGGCTCGCGAATCTAAATTACGATAAATCCTAGCAAACGTACATCATTACTATTTAGCAGATCAAGACAACACTATCCCGGACTAAAGCAGAAAGAAAATTCCGACTGAAATTTAAAACCATAATTGACATTTATGAAAAATGTAATCTGTTCTATTACGAATTCAGCGGTCAAGCACATATGCTTTGAATTATTCTCAGCATTAACTCAGTGAAGTTTACTTATATTGCAAGGTTAATATCTAACGACTGCAGGGTTAGGGTTAGGGGTAGGAATTTAATATCAGCGACCACTATTTATCTTGATTTTCGAGTACGAACCTTAACGAAGCACTCCTAGGATCCTTATTCATATTAAACCGATTATTACTTAATTTTCTTAGTGTGCCGTTCGTCAGTGAAATGTATTTTGTTTATTATTAGCGTTGCTAATTTTAGTTATATGGGACGAATTCTCAAGTAAGATTCGCAGGAGACGTTCCCAAAGGTAGCGATCCCATCCATCTCAGGACCGGCGACACAGTTATAAAAGTGGGGGGGGGGGCTCTTCTAAAAAGTGTGGGGGGCCCGGTTAAACACATGCATATATAACTTCATTATTGATGACCGTAAAGTGGGGGGGGGCAAGTCAAAAAGTGTGAGTGTGGGGGGGGGGGGGCTTGGACCCCCCTGCCCCCCCCCCGGTGCCGCCGTCCATGCATCTATCGTGGAGGGGTAGAAGACAGTAGGCATCATTAAAACAAAGTAATAGTTTATTATTATTTTTTTATAAAATCTCTAACAAATGTTAAGCCATTTTCACTTCAAGGAACTATTTGTATGTTGCACTCTAAAGTTTTATTTCATGGTTTAAGTAAATGTTCGAATGCTTGTGGTTTGTATTATACTCATGTGATCTGAACAGGAGGCATCACAAGACAACCAGATCAAACCGCAGACGACTATAAGCGCCACGGTCTTTAATTGTTTGTTTAATATCTTTTAATATATATCAACCATGGCATTCTTTATACCAACAAGTTTGTCCATGTATGTTTGTGGGATTGGGCATCAAAGGGCGTTGCATGAACGGCAAAAAAAGTTGCAGCTAGAAAAAGGTTGGGAAACACTACTTTTAAGGCTACGCGGGTCGTGATGTTTATGTTTAAAGCGTTTAGTAACGGGTGCTTTTCCTATCGATTTTAAAGCCGCGAAAAATTTGTTCGTTACACGTACATTGCAAATAATTTACGAGGGAGACATTTCGACCTCTTGTGATGTCGATAATTATTTTGTTCATGTTTGTGTTTAGACAAAAATGTATTATCCGGGACAAAAATAATATTTCTTTTTGTTAAAAAACAAAACAATTTGAGCGGAAAATCAGACTTCTTTTCTGCTTTGTGTTTCATGTTATAATCAGTGGACCACATCCGGATTTATTTTCAAACCCCCCTTTTTTCTTTTTACTTTCGCATTGACTCCAAATTACCACGCTTAAATCCATTAAATACTTCTAAATGGAAAATAAATAAAAAGAAATGAATATTGAAAAGGCGACAAAAATGGCGACTAGAAAAGTGACAAGGCAGAACGTTTGATTAATGGAAATAAACCGGTTTCTTTTATGATGGCAAAAAAATAAAATAAAATAAATTACCCGGATAGAAAATGAGAGAGAGTTTTGATTATGTCGTCATGAATGCTTTGTTCTGGTTGAAACTGACTTTCACTCATTCGTGAAAGATTTAACGGCTCCTTCCATTTTTCTTCTTTATTATTCTATAAATAAAAACAATTTTTTTTTAAATCCGTGGTAAGTTGAGTCTGAAAAGCACAGCATAAAAAATGAAAATTTCAAGAGTTATTTCCCTTGACGGACTTAAGCAAAATACTAACATCTGATTGGTTTAGGGTTGCCCCAATCACCACCTCCCAACGTCGGTTTAATGTAGAGGATATTCAGAAATACACTCTGATCGCAGCCCGAAATCCATATAGTGCTGTTTGCCTCTTTAACAGCATGCCAACCCTTTTTAGGTTACTTAATGCCGAAGCACAATGCCTATTAGTAAAGTAAAGAAAATTCGTATGAATCAATACGGTACAACTTTGTTGACCGGTTTGATTCTGTTGTCCGCATTCTTGCAGGAGGGGCCAACAACCCTAAGTGAAATTCGTATTAAGTGAAATTCGTAGTATGGAACCGACTGATTCGAACTTGGCACACTCAGGTCGTCAGTTCGTGTCTTTATCCACTTGACCACCGTCAACGATTCATTGGTTGATCTGCTTTATTACATATCCACCCCTTTGGAGTTTTTACATGCCGATATACAATACCTATTTTGAAAGATTCGTTGTATACGATTACTTAGACACACGTTGCTATTATTAGCCATTGTTGGGGAAAATGCTCGAAAAAGAAATTTTTAGGTTAGGATTATCTCACTTGAATAACAACTCTTCATCCTAGGGTTATTTCTCGTCTTGTTTTTGGTTCTTGAAACAACACGGAAAACAGTGAGCAGCTCATACCTAGATAGATTTGGGAGGGTCTTACAAACAACCACACTTAGCATTTTATTTTTCAGCAATCTGGGTTTTTTTTTGGTTTTTTTATCACATTCCCCCCCACCCCATCCCAACTCTGCACTATTTAAAAGGAGGTGGATACACACCGCTAACTTATGCGTTTGGAGGAACCAAGTTTGAGTACATGTTTCATGCCTAGGTATGGTGCACGCCGACCTGAGGGATTATCAAACCCCATCCCAGTTAAAGTCTCTTAGCTAGTAGTACAAATGAGTCTTGTCCCTCTTTTTTCTACTTAGAAACTGTCTTACTTGGTCTCGGCTCTTGAAACAACCTGGAAAACAGTGAGCAGCTCATACCTAGATAGATTTGGGAGGGCCCTACTAACCACCACACTTAGCATTTTATTTTTCAGCAATCTCTGTTGATTCTTAGCCCCCCCCCCAATCAATGTATTTGTACATATATTGTTTGAAAAAAAGTCAAACTATTGGGGATAATATTAAGTAGGTTTTACCCATAGATTGAATATGGTATTTTGGTGACTGAAACTAGTTTAAAGAACAGAGCAAGACGACGACAGTCGACCCCCATCTCACCCACCCAATTTCGGTCTTGTGCCATATCTTATTTTATAAAGTAAAATTACTATACTGTGAACTTTTTTGTAAAACTTTAAAGATAAATAACATTTCCCGTGGAATTTCTTGCATTTCTGTATATTGGTAAAATTTTCTGAGTTTTTTTATTAACTTATCTGCAATAAGTTATTTAATATGTAACAACCTGATTAATAATACGTTTGATACCGTCCGTGACATTTGCCACAATGGCTCGAGTGGTCGCTAATAAACCGTGAAACCGGAGTTCAAATCTCGGTCGAGTCAAAGCAAAGACTCAAAAATGGTACATCTTACTAAACCCTCAGCATTATAAAGGTGAGAATCATAGGTAAGTAGAGTAATCCAGAGAAAGGAGTGGTGCACTCTGCTCTCCTACGCCTCGGTGTAGTAGCTAAGAAGCCTTCGGGTCGCCCTCGACTTCGGTCGACTAATTTACTTTGTTGTTTACTTAGTACCGTCGCCTTTTGATAACAATAAGCATGCGAGAGGCTATTAACATTAAAGTGTGCATTGTTCCAATCAAAAGTTTTATAATCGTTTCTATTTCATTACATTTCGGCTGGCAATTACAGTTGGCAAAGAATGTAAGAATTTGTCTTACATTATACGAGCTGGACTTACCCGGAGTTGCCCGGGAATTTTTATACTTTCATTTTTGTTTCACATTAAAAAAAGTTTGTTTTTTTTACGAAATTATTATTACTGAAAAAGAATTTTCAAATTAAATTTTCTTATTACAGTATTGTAGGGTCATAACATTATCATTATTTATTTCAAACTAGAAAGAAAAAATCGCTACACAAGGTTATGAGAACTTAAAGAATAGGTTAGACCCCCCCCCCCAAAAAAAAAGAAAGAAAAAAGAAAGTGTAAAAGAGAAGAGAGTAAAGTAATCCTAATACATTTGTAGAGAAAGGGAGAGAGAGAGAGAGAAAGAGAGAGAGAGAGAGAGAGAGAGAGAAGAAGGAAAGCGAAAGAGACGAAATAGATTAAAAATAAAAAAAAACAGATGATTATTTCTGTTGTTCGAATTTTTCAAAAGTTTGGAGTTTGTAATAAACAAAATAAATGAAAAATAAATATTTTTAAACGAAAGTGTTAATGGATAAAAATGAAAGAAAACAATAAAAAAGAAGGAAAGAGATAAAAACGAAACGATAGAAGCAGTAGCGTGAAAAACAAACTAAGCTCATTGAAATCGACACGACAGTTACGGATAGTAAACTCATCAGCGTTATTGATGGCGACCTTTCGAATTCATACAACCTGGTAAAATGTAAGTGCTAAATGAATAAATGGTAATCCATTTGGAGAGGGGGAGATAGATAGATGGATAGAGAGAAAGAGAGAGAGAGAGAGAGGGAGAGAGAGAGAGCAGAAGGGTCAGCGTAGTATCAATATCGGCGGAAAACCAACTATGCTCAATCAAATCGACACGACATTTACGGCGAAAAATGCATCAGCAACTTTATAGATGACGACTCGTCGGCTTCATTTTGGAGTTATAACGTACCTTGGCCGATTATGTTTTAATTTAGTTATTTGTAAGTTGTGAAATCTTTGACATTTTTTTTGTAATCTTATTTAAAAATTACAGAATTAAAATGTAATATCGCCTCCAATTTGTTGTCTTCGGATTAATTTGCAGGAAAAATAGCAAAAGACACACAAAAATTTCGTGTGTATAGACGCCATGTTGGTTGATGAGTACAAGTATATTTCCCAATAAAAAAAACGTAAAAATGTGATTGACAACCGGTGTAATGTGTGAAATTATCTGTTATAAAATATGTACGCGGCAAATCTGGTAGCAGGAAAAGGATTTAAGGCAGACAGGAGGTATTACCTCCTATTTCCTGTATGAAAGCAACAAGCAAATCAAAATGTGTGGATTGGACTAAATATAAAAAAGGTAAAAAGCGATTGGAAATGAACATTGGTTTTTGTCAGAACACTTACAAACATTTTCCCTACCTTAATGAAAGAACATATGTTTTACCTGGAATTTTGTCAGACGATTATTCGCCTTTGTCATTTCTAACTAACAAGTCTTAAAGAATTAAACATATAGCATGTCCGACTAAGAAACAAGTCTCAAACTTTTGAACACATAGCTACCTTGACTAACAAACAAGTCTCAATCCGTTGAACATATAGCTACTCTGACTTACAATCAGGTCTCAATCTGTTGAAATATAGCTACTCTGACACACAAACAAGTCTCACTCTGTTGAAATATAACTACTCTGACCAACAAACAAGTCTCAAACTTTTGAACACATAGCTACCTTGACTAACAAACAAGTCTCACTCCGTTGAATATATAGCTACTCTGATTAACAAACAGGTCTAAATCTGTTGAACATATAGCTACTCTAACTAACAAACAGGTAACAATCAGTTGAATATATAGCTACTCTGACTAACAAACAGGTCTCAATCTGTTAAACATATAGCTACTCCGATTAACAAACAAGTCTCAATCTGTTGAAATATAGCTACTCCGACAAACAAACAAGTCTTAATATGTGGAACATATAACTACCTCGATAAATAAACAAGTCTCAATCTGTTGAAATATAGCTACTCCGACTAACAGACAAGTCTCAATCTGTTGAAATATAACTACTCTGACTAACAGACAAGTCTCAATCTTTTGAACATATAACTACTTCGACAAACAAATAAGTCTCAATCTGTTGAATATATAGCTACTCTGGCAAACAAACATGTCTCAAACTTTTGAACACATAGCTACCGTGACTAACAAACAAGTCTTAATCCGTTGAACATATAGCTACTCTGACTAAGAAACAAGTCTCAATCCGTTGAACATATAGCTACTCCGAGAAACAAACAAGTCTCAATCTGTTGAACATATAGCTACTCTGACTAACAAACAAGTTTCACAATTTTGAACACATAGCTAACTTTACTAACAAACAAGTCTCTATTTGTTGAACATATAGCTACTCTAACTAACAAACAAGTCTCAAACTTTTTAACACATAGCTACTCTGACTAACAAACAAGTCTCAATCTGTTGAAATATAGCTACTCCGACTAACAAACAAGTCTCAATCTGTTGAACATATATTTACTCTGACTAACAAACAAGTCTAAAACTATTAAACATATAGCTTCTCCGACTCACAAACAAGGTCGAACAGGTTGACAGGTTCGTTGACACGTTTAAGAGAGCATTTAAAAAGATAGACGGAGTAAGGGAAAAGGCGCAAATGCAACGATTATCGATGTGGTCACGTAGACAGAAATAACGATCAATCGTAAAAACCAACTATTATTTCTACAGAATGCAGTCGGGAAGCGCTAAAGTAAACAATCAATACGCTGGTTTTGAAAAGAAACCGTTGTTAGTTCATAACGTAATTGGGAAACCGGAAAATACATAAACGTCTCGAGGGAAAAAAACTCGTTACATATGACATATCAATCAGATAGGACTGAGGAAGTTTTTAGTAGAGAAATCGGTACGCTTATTGGAACTATTGCGTGTTATTTAAAATTAAAACAAAAGCACCACCGAGGCTGTTTTAATCAGACAGAGAGAGAGAGAGAGAGAGAGAGAGAGAGAGAGAGGAGGAGAGAGACACATAGAGAGAGACAGAGAGACAGAGAGAGGAAGAGGGGGTTCTCTCTTACAGGAGGTAAGGGATGCTGTTATCCCAAGAAAATCAAATGGACTCACCCGGGAGTCTATCCTTTTAATAAAGGACAGTAATTACAACTCTGTATCGGTAATGCGAACGAATTCTCTGCTTCTATGAACGTGTGAAGACATCATGTTTCGAGATTTTTTAGATGATGTAATTTGTATTATTTATATTATTTAGACTACTATTCTCATCTCGATTATATTCACAACGTTTCGGCCGATGTTACCTCTGATTTGCTTCCAGTACATCTCTAAAACTGTGAAACATTTAATTCTACCTCAGGTATCATTATGTAAAACTCGGGAACATGTACAGATTTCGAACTGATTCTTTAACTTAATCCACTGGGTGGATTGTTCTTATTCCATCAGCCATGACCGGTTAGATATGTTAAGTTATGTTACTCTTACTGAGTACTCCTATAGTAAATATTGAACCTTTTACCCCAGAAGGCTGTCACTTAGAACTACGAGTTAACCAACGTTTATAACCATTAGACTATATGTCCATGTGAAAAATTCTAGTATGATTCCCAAGTACGACGAGAAGGTTCGAAAAATGTATCTAAAAAAGGTCGAAAATTACATCGACCGAAACACTGTGAATATAACAACCGAGAGAAATAGTAGCGAATACATTATTGGGTTGTATTATTTAGATTATTCGGACTACTATCCTCATGCTGGTTATTATTTTCACAACATTTCGGCCCATTAAACCTCCGATCGAGATTGGGAATCTTTATGCCAAAACGTTGTGAAAAGAACAACAACGATGAGAATAGTAGTCCGAATAATCAAAATAATACAAATTATCAATAATCCGTAATGATACGTAGCGCAACGGATAAAAGCAACGGATAAAAGCGCTAAGTGACATTCTTCTGGAGGTTGAAAGTTCAATCTGCAGTAAGGGCGATACTGAAAATGCAACTACGAATTACTTAATACGCATATCCGATCATGGCTGACGGAACGAGAACAATGGATTAACAGTGCATTAAATAAAGGGTTACGTTCGAAATTCTGTACAGATTCCCGAGTATGACATACAGATTCCACAGTTCGACAAGACGCATCTGAAGGAGAGCGGAGGTTACAGCAACTAAAACGTTGTCAAAATATCAAACCAAGATGGAAATGGTAGTCCGAATAATACAAATAATACAAATTATCAATCCTCATCTAAAAAAATCCGAAACTCATTATTCTTCTGTATCGTTTATTGATGTTCTTATTACGATCCAATTCGGCGTATTAACAAGAACGATAACTCTTTAACTTCCAAACTGAGGCAACAAATGACTAACAGGTTTTGTTTTATTCTCGAATAATTAACTACGCACTGGAAGGTGTTTAGGGTGCAACTACCAGATCAGGCTGTCTGAAGATACTGACTTCCTGACCAAAAATGCACCAAACATTGATGTTATTGTTTTTTCCTTCCCCTTTGCAAAACTCAATTATTTTCTACAAAGCCCAAACCGAAAACAATTTTCCTATACAAAACAAGCAAACGAAACACCATGAATAAATATTCGTTGATATAAAGAATTTGAAGTAAAAAAAAAAAACTGTTACTAACATGAGCGTATTTGGAATTAAATAACCTGAAAAGGGTTGATATGCCGTAAAACAAAAAAACAAAACAAATGAATATTTATAGATATATAAAACTTGAAGCAGAAAAACTTTTACCAATATGACTGTATTCGGCATTAAATAACCCGAAAAGGGTTGATATACCGTAAAACAAAACAACCCAACGAAACACCATAAATAAATATTTGTAGATATAACAAACTTGAAGAAGAAACACTTTAACCAATATGACCGTATTCGGCATTAAATAACCCGAAAAGGGTTGATATGCCGTAAAACAAAACAACCAACCAAACCAAACCAAAGGTGGTTGAACTGAAAAAATATTTTCGTTTCGCGCGGGATTTAAACTAATAATAATATTAATCGTCACAATGATAATTCTTATTATTTCATAAATTTGATTCAGACAAAAAGAATGGGTTTTCAGAATCTTTTAATGCTCGGAATATTCCAAGAATTTATTATCGTTAGAAATGGTGAAATGTTAATGAGTTCAGTTCTTTGTGATAGGAGTTAAAAGTGGATTAGAAACAGGAAAAAAGAAGATAAAAAACTTTCATGTCGAAAACAGACTTGTTGTTTTGGTCGCTTTGCTTACATTAACGACAGTACTTGTCTTCTCCTTTTCTTAATGTGAGTGCGATTAGGGCTTTGCAATTAAAACGAAACAAAACTCACAAACTATATATATATATATATATATATATATATATATATATATATATATATATATATATATATATATATTCTCTACTAATATATATATATATATATACATATATATACATATATATACATAGAAATATATATATACAAATATATGCATATATATACATATATATATATATAAATACATATCTACATATATATGTATGTATATATATGCATATATACGTATATATATGTATATATATACGTATATATATGTATATATATGTATATATATACGTATATATATATGTATATATATATGCATATATATGTGTGTATATATATATGTATATATACGTATATATACATATATATGTACATATATACATATATATACATCTATATATACATATATATTTATATATATATACATATATATACATATATATATACGTACATACACATATATATACGTATATATATACATATATATACGTATATATATACATATATATACATATATATATACATATATATGCATATATATATATATACATATATGTATTAATATATTAAACGTATATCTGTATTACACATCTGTTTTATTGTGTATTTTAACACATTGTGTACCATATGACCGTATGCTTATCAAGTTATTATCTGTTGTTATGTCATAATCTGATTTCATGCATTTAACGTATAAATGTATTTCCTGTATGTCTGTAACCAATAAATATGTATGTTACACATCTGTTTTATTGGATATTTCTTTGCATTGTCTCCGATGTAACAGTATTTCGTTTGCATCGCATCTTCGTATTGATTATTTACTCATTGTCTGCCATAAATTTCGAGACAGACGCTTTTCTTTCTTTATTAGATGTGCATTTTATAATGAAGGTTTTGTCTTGTCGCAGTTCATCTATAAGTTATGGCTTGTTTGTGTCTTCGGTTGAATCTTTTATGTGAATGGTATTATTGTAGGTTTTACTTTTTTTATAAAGGGATTCGACGTGGGTCATATTTAAATTACAATTGGAATTTTCATAGGTAAAAAAATACTTCTTAGACTCTCTTTCTCCCTCCCTCTCTCTCTTTCTCTCTCTCTTTATATATATATATATATATATATATATATATATATATATATAAATAAATGTTTTGAGGTACAAAATTTATAGATACATTTAAAAAAGAATACGCGGAAATCTCTCTAAGGCCCTTTCGACTATCATCTCGTCAGGAGAAAATCGATAGTTTTAATTAATAATAACGTCGAAAGAAAGAGCAAATGGGGAAATTGAGTGTGCCAAAATTAACGTTGAAGCGATTAAAATTCAATTTAATGATTTCGTTAAAAGTCGATTAAAAGGCACTACGTTAGGGGATAAAAAAAAAAAAAAAAAAAAAAAAAATTGGGAAGGAGTTACAAGTTCCCCAAAGAGATTAAGCGATCTTACAAATTCCTTCTGCCGGCACAAGGAAGGTTTTCGCATAGCAATAGAGACAGATTCAAATTATTTTAAAATGGTTCTTGGAATCTGCTCGATGCAAGACCTCAAAACGGTCTATTTTATAGCCACTGGCACAGCTAGGGTTTTCAACCAAATGCTGGCCAATAGCAGAGTCCAAAGAATTAGAGGAGGGGTAACACAAGGACCCTACACTTCCCTGACGTATTTTTGAACTCCTTCCCAATTTTTTTTTTTATCCCCTAACGTAGTGCCTTTTAATCGACTTTTAACGAAATCATTAAATTGAATTTTAATCGCTTCAACGTTAATTTTGGCACACTCAATTTCCCCATTTGCTCTTTCTTTCGAAGTTATTATTAATTAAAACTATCGATTTTCTCCTGACGAGATGATAGTCGAAAGGGCCTTAGAGAGATTTCCGCGTATTCTTTTTAAATATATATATATATACATATATATATATATATATATATATATATATATATATATATATATATATATATATATATATATATATATATATATATATAAGAGGTTTATGTAGTTTGCTTGAAGCATTGTTTATTAGTATATAGAAATGTGATACTTCGAAGGCAATACTATGCAGAGGTGTGACGGATTAGAATTCACCTACTGCAACCCCATCAAGAGGGGTAATATCCCTCTTCCGTAAAACAGGGCCACCTGTTGGCCGTGGGTTGCGACCTGTAATGTCTTAAGACGGGATCCTGATGACTGAGCGGTCCGTAACTTGGTAACTTTGGATTCTTTTTTTTTAACTAAACAGGATGTTGAGGGGGTCTGGTCTAATCAATCGACTGGTCACGTCATGTCCTAGTATCAATAAGTTTATCCTCAATCGTATTATTCAATCTGATTCTTAAAAAATCAAAACCTTATTTCTCATTTTTATTTTCAGTTTACTCCCCAAATAGATACTAGAAGGCAGTGGCTGAGGGTCAATCACGTTCAGTACAGGGAAGATTATAAATGCCAAAGTGTAATGTTTTCAAAGGATAACGTTTCCAAAGAATATTTTTCTTGTCGTGTTTTCTTCGGAGTAATACCTTCCCCTTCTCAGAAAAGTTATTTTCTAAGAGTAATGTTTCCGCTTTCAGTGAAATTTTCAACGTATTCTGAACACAATGTTTTGTGAGAGCAACGCATTCTGAGATCAATGTATTCTGAAGTAATGTATTCTGGTATTCCATGGGCAATGCATTCTGATTATCAAATAGCAATGCATTCTAGTTATCTAAGAGCAATGTATTCTGGTTATCTAAGAGATGTGTATTCTACTTTTCTAAGAGCAATTTATTCTTGTTATCTAAGAGCAATGTATCTTAGGAATATAAATTATTACCCTACTTATTGAATGATATTTAACAACTATATTTCACAACTATATTTCAAACAACACAAAACTAGTCGTAAAGGTCTATTGCTATCTTCTAGTAATATCGGAGTCTTTTCCAGTTTGAGTGTTGTTCTTGTCAAAGAGTCTTCAAAGAGTAATCTCTTCAAAGTGACGTATTCTAGGTATATACATTATTATCCTACCTATAGAAATATATTTGACAACTTCATTCGGCTTTAAATAATCACCAGATTGTTTATATGCCATACACTAAATCAAACACACGCTACATATATATATATATATATATATATATATATATATATATATATATATATATATATATATATATATATATATATATATATATGTAAAGGAGTAAGGCTACCAACATTTGTAAAAAGTTTTTTTCAACATTTATTTATTTTTTAGCTATTTTATAATTTTATATAACGCGTTTCAAGCGGTGGTTCGCTTTCATGAGATATGTAAATCCTTTCGATTTGAAAGAGTGTTGTTTCATTTGTATATATATATATATATATATATATATATATATATATATATAATATTTATGAATAAATATTAATTATTTATTACCTACAGACATCGATGTTAATCTTCAGTGCAGGAAATTAATTCCCGACGGTCGACGGGCGCGAACTCCGATCACAAATCGCCACTGATTCGCAGTCAATAGCGTTTCCCGTTGGCCACCATAAATTACCTAGGAATTAACTTTGTAAATCCCAAGTCGGCGGGCATTTTATAACGAACAGCGAATAGTGATCTACAACAACAAACTGTGTTGGATCTTGCAATGAAGCTGGTGGTACTGCTTGTTATTAAACTCTCTCAGAGTGCCGGCCCTAGCAAAGGGGGCTTTGGATAATATTTATGAATAAATATTAATTATTTACTACCTACATACATCTATGTTTCATGCTTACGCAATCTTCAGTGCAGGAAGTTAATATCTGAGGGTCGCGGAAGCGAACTCCGATCACAAATCGCCACTGATTCGCAATTTAGAGTGTTTCCCGTTGGCCACCACAAATTACCTTGTAATTAAGGAGGAATTTAACTTTGTAAATGCCATATATATATATATATATATATATATATATATATATATATATATATATATATATATATATATATATATATATATATATATAGTCCATGATGAAATATATAAATAATTAAATGTATATATATGTATATATGAAATATTTTTATAAATATATATTTTTAATTTTAAAACATTTGTAGATAAAGAAAATAACCAAGAAAGGAAAAAAAGGGGGTTATTATAATGGAATCAGCTAACTCTATAAAATAGAAGTTCTGTAAAATAGTAAACTCAATTTCAAAGGAACAACACAGGTAAGGAGAAACTATATTTAATAACTAAAAAAAAACAAATCTGGAGGCAAAACTAAATCAAATATTTGTAAACTAAAAAGTTTAAAAATTATAATTATTAAATAGGGAGGTGGTGTCTGATCAACACTGCTGGGATGCCATGATAAAGAAATACTGTTTTGTTTTTAAAATCCCGAAACAGTTTTCATGGTAAACAACTGACGATCCCTTATATACAAAAACATATATAAAAATATATTTATATTAGAGTAAATTCTTGGAAGTTAACTAATATAGTGATTGCAGTAGATTGATTGACTTACTAGACAAAAACCTTTCAACGAAAATTTTTTATTTTTTTTCAAGATTTGAAGGTTAAAAATACTTCGGAGACTATATATATATATATATATATATATATATATATATATATATATATATATATATATATATATATATATATATATACTCAGAATTTTGTATGGCTTATCTGCATAACTTCAACAGTTAATAATAGATTCATTTAATTCATTTCGTGTGAATCAGATGATTATATTGTTGACATTTCTAATTAGAATATTTTCTAGAAATACATTGGATACTTACGAGAGAGGCGAGTTGCCAACATCCTAAGTGAAAGTGTTGTTAAATATATATAAAACTGATCCCCAACTCTAAATTCGAAAGTTCCTCTCTTCCTCTCTCTTTATATATATATATATATATATATATATATATATATATATATATAACACATGATAATAATATTCACTTAGCTTTGATATATTATTTTCACAGTATCATTGGACACACTTCCGACGATTGGTGATACCGTGAAACTGAAGTACAGTGTTAATTCTAGGTACATTTCAGTATAATTTTTTTGCAGTTTTGAAAATATTATTGATAGAGCTCTATCCTGCAGGATATTGAGTTTTTTTTATTTGTTCAAGATCTGCTGTCTAAGTTCGTTCTGTTCCGATTTTGAGAGGTTTTCTTTCTTGTAATATCTATATCTATATATAGGAATAGATATATCAGATACAAAGACTGAGGTAGTATACAAATGAGCAAACATCAATCACACGTAAAAGTTATAAAGGCGGTTAAGTCAAGCTTATAGTAATATAGTTTATATATATATATATATATATATATATATATATATATATATATATATATATATATGTATATGTATGTATGTATGTACATATATATACATATATATATATGTATATATATATAGATAAATGAAAGAAGAGAGATAAATATGTACGAATGACAACTCTATTTCAACTTCGATTGTTAAATGCAAGGTGTACTCAGTAAAAACATGTTTATTTTTCTTTCCTTAAGACAAGGCTTTTCAAAGATTAAAATCTTATCATCAGAAGAATTACATAGATAGATAGATAAGCTGGCAGTGGAAAAGCCAAAAAGTAATCGTAAGAGTGTACGCGTAAAAATATGGAGTCTGTCCAGTTGGGTAATGTACGTAGATAAAGTTTCCGGTGAAAGGAGATTTAAGATGGGAAAAAGGGTTTCTTGAAGACAGCGTTGAAAATGTTCAAAATTGAAGTAAATCCAATAGTAAATGGAACGCACCTATTACATATATATATATATATATATATATATATATATATATATATATATATATATATATATATATATATATATATATATATATATATATATATATATAATGAATTGTATGGGGAACACTTTATATAAGATGAAATAGAAAAAAAAAATAATAATTTTATATAAAACAAAAAAAAAACCGTTAAGTATGGTTTCGGAATTCACGAATAAAAAAATTCACGAATAAAAACAAAGTTCTCACATTAGCATATAAAAAAAAACAAAAAAAAACAGCTTAAAGTTCCTAAGGCAGCCTTTCGTCCGACTCTCGTCAGGGGAATCGTCGGTAGAGTCATTAAAATACACGAACAACCATAAACTGGTGTAGAATAAAGTTGCAACCAGGTGGCATAAGGTGATACAAATGCGAAATAATATATATAAATAAAACGCAAGTAAAGAATATATATATATATATATATATATATATATATATATATATATATATATATATATATATATATATATATATATATATATATTTTTTTTTTCCTTTCCCCGAAATCACCTTGCGGATGACCACGAATCGCCAAATAACTGCTTTTTTTTTGTTTTATATACAATTATTATTTATTTTTTTCTATTTCATCTTATATAAAGTGTTCCCCATACAATTCATTATTCATTTTGTAGTGTGGCACCATTTTGTCTCTTCATATAAATATATATATATATATATATATATACTATCGAATATTTAGATATTTATACTCACCGCTTTCAGTATAAATACAACTTAATTTCTCCGTTATCACGTGACAATCTATCGTGGTTTAAGTGGACTAGGTGAACGTTTACAGATTAAAGGAGTCTCTGTGAACCGGGTTCGCGCCCCGTGACTGTCTAAGAACGTTATATCCTTGTGCTGACGAGAACCATAAGCTCGAAACGATGTCGTACGGAGGTAAAATATTAAAACATAATTTAATATTATAAATATGTATGTATATTTTTATAGTTGTCACGGTCTATTCATATCTATCTATGTTTTACATATAATGTTTATATACACACACACACACACACACACACATATATATATATATATATATGTGTGTGTGTGTGTTTGTGTGTATGTGCGTTCGCTCGTGTGTGTGTGTGCTCTTATACGTATCTAAGTAATTAAGCCTATCATTTACCAAAATGAAGTCGTTTTATATCGCAGTATTTAATTGAATTTTAAATAAAAATGTACGAAGAAATTATGTCAATAGGCAGACTTAAGTAAATTACTCTTGTGAACAAATAGAAACAAACAACCAAAGAAAAAGAAACCAAAAAGTTAGAAAAATTAAAAACAAAATGGCGGTCGAGATGAGAGTTGGGGGGGGGGGAGGGGGAGGATTGAACGGGAGTGGCGGTCGTGGTGGTTTTAGTTGATGAAAGTTTCTGAAACGTTCTCTGCGATTAATGGTTAAAACGAAAGGGAAGTTTGGCTGATGGAGATATTACAGAGGTTGACTCTTTGGCGGGAAACTGATTTTAATAAGATTTTGAATGAAGGTAATTAATCATCGGCGGTGGGGTGGGGGTTTAACGGACTCGGTGTTCGGGGGGAAGGGTTGATTTATCGAGAAGAGAAAGAAGTAAGACGAAGAAGAAGCAGAAGAAATAATTAAGTAAGTGAGATAGAAAGAAAAAAAAGAAAAGGAAAGAGGATAGAAGAAGCAGTAGAAAAAGAAGATGAGGAAATACGAAAAGGAGAGGGGATGAAAGAAAGCAGTAGCAAGAATAAAACAGAAGGATAAGGTGAAAGGACATAAATCGAATACTGGCGAAGGGAGAAGAAGAGGAAGACGAAACAAGATTAAAGAAGAAGAATAAGAACGAGGATACCCATAAATATTTCGCAGTTCTCGCCATCAAATCAAGGGAAATGAAAGGGAATATTGGCAGAGAACGAGAAAATACCTTGAAACCGAAATATATAGCATAAACATAATACAAGGAACACATACCTGGGCAGTAGGCTTAGTAAGATATTCTGAAAAATTCATAGGCTAAAAAAAATAAGAACTCAGACCCCTGGATATAAAAACTATGAACTTAATGACAATGCACTATGAACTTCGCTTAAATGATGATACTCACCGATTCTTTGTAAAAGGGAGATAAGCGGGTAGAGAATTGATAAGAATAAGAGACTGCGTGGATGATACGATGAACTAGTAGAAAAATACATAATTAAAATAAATACAAAAAGTTAACGTCAAAATTAATAATAGAAAAAGCAGGTAAACTGAAAAAAAGTGAGAAAGGAAAAATGGGGCAAGAAATAGCTGCATTGAATATGGCTATATATAAATCGGATAAATTATTTTTAACCATCGTTACTGACAACTGCAAAAAAACTACATAGACAAGACCAAATAGGCAAGACCAAGGTCAACAGTAAATGTAGACCATGTGTACAAAGAAACGAAGCAGTAAATTATATAATATAAAAACAATAAACGGCATAAAATTCCATGAGAATACAAATGGATAGACTAATCCAAGCAATAAGACAGGACATGATAATAATTACAAAGAAGAAAATCCTGCTAAAAAGCAGAGAGATGAAGAGAATATGGGACATAAAAAATAACTACTACCAATTGTAGGAACATTAGGAACAGTTTCGAAAAACCTGAAAAAATATAATAATTAAAATCAAAGAAAGAAATGACACCATAAATAACACGACATTAATGAACGCAACGAAAATATTAAGAAAGATTCGATAGACAAGTGACAACGACCCATTATACATACGTTTAAATAGAATATTAGAAACGGAAAAGGTGTACATACTCATCCCACACATGCCAACAGACAATGTTACATACCTTAACAACTTAATTTATGCTGGGTCCAAATCTGTAATTACGAGACTAAACATAGAAACAATACCTCAATAAAGCTAGGATAGGAAACTACACTTGTATCTCAAATCATAATACTAAAACGAGCAACTAAATTTGTGAACGATGCTCAAAGATCATAAAACGATTAAAGAAGATTGCTACTTATGACAAAGAAGAAAGGCTATCCAAGAAAACTGAACTAGAGTAAAATATGAAAAAGTATATAAAAATGAAGGAAGCATGCGAAGATAGATATACACATCCTAACATTATGAACGAACGAGAATTTTTGCAAATTATGAATGTAAATTTTTTCAAAACGTTAACAACAGAAACTAGACAGTTTTGGAACAATATGTGCAAAAAGCGACAAGATCACAACGGGAATGGCGAATAGCTGAAATGCATGAAAAAAGACGACCAAAACTTTAAAGGAATACAAACCGGTATTAATAAAGAAACCTTCAAAAACACCCTGAAAATAGAAAAAGTGGACAGCTACGACGAAATAAATGGATGCTTCTTCTAGACATTCATTACTTTACATAAAACGTCTAGCACACAATCTATAGATATTCATATGCGAGTCGGAAAAAACGGAAAGAACCCCATTAATTCAAAAAGACAATGGGGAAAAAGAGATCTCGGGCAATTATAGACCGATAACCGGTATACCAACAATGTAAAAAATCTTAACGACATAACAGAAAAGAGATCTACCACTGCGTTAAAGAGGAAAAAGGAAGCCGGAAAGTTACAATAGGAAGAAATAACGGCTTATATATCTACTTAAGGAAGTAAAAAAAAAGAAACAAGCAAGAAAATTAATCCGTCGTGAGACTGCATACCTCTGCCTGACAACGTAAGGATGGGTCGAAGTCCTTTTTGGGGTCGTACTTCTCCATATGGATTATTGCCGAAGTTATGCCATAGAAACGTTGATAACTCAAACAATATTTGTCTGATCACGCTGGAATTTAAGAATGGTGGTTATTGTTATCAAAGAGCATCAGATCTATACACCAACTTTGGAAACATCGGAAGTTGAAATTCCGTCAAAATTTGACCATCACCAAACTTTTCAAGGCCAAGTTTAAATGTTAACATTATATATGATGCGGTCCTTCATTTATTCAAATATGGGCCAAGTAGCGAGTATCCACAATGTACAGTATCGAAGTTATCGACAAAAGTGTGACTTTCACATTTTCCATGAACTGGACTTTGACTTTTGGCCTAAATATCTAAAAATAAAATAAGTTCTAAGTTTAACCATGGCCGATATTTTTACCAAGTTTTGAGATGATGGCTGTACACAGACCCAATAAAACAAACATAGTGACAAACTCGACCAAAAATATAACCTCATTTTTTTAGGTAAAAAGCAAACAAAGACATGGTATAGATCGAATGCAAGAAAGAATACAACGCGAACATGCGACATTTAAATATGTTTAAAATACCAAACAAACTTGTCAACTTCATGGGGAAAGCAGTGGAAACATTTAGATTGAAACTGACAGCTGGAGTACATCATGAAATATGACACATTGAGACATTTTTCAGGGAGACTCTCTATCTCCACTACTCTTTGTTATAGTTATGATGCCACTCATCAACCTATTCAATAGATACAATGCAGAATACAAATACATAGCTAAAAAAAGGGGAAAAATTATCTCTTTATCTCAAATTACGGGGAAGAATAAAACGGAGCTTGAAAAACTAATAAACAAAGCCAGCATCTTTAGTAAGAATATTGGGATGGAATTAGGAATGTAAAATGTGCACTACTTGAGGTGAAGACGAGAACACTCGGGTATTCTGAAAGCGAACGGCATCAAATCAACAAAGATGAAATAGATGATATAAGGAGTATAACAAAGAAGAACAAGAACACATCTTGAATCTATATTATATAGTAGAAATATAATAATTACCTGGGCAATATCTCTGGTCAGATACCCCGGACCATTCATGAACAAAGAGACGAGACGATCAATAACATCATAAGTGAATGCAGCAAGCTAGTACAAAAAGGAATATAATATTGACATGACTTGGTTTAGAAGTTAGTCAACAAGAAAATGCGCAAACGACTAAACTATATATATATATTTTACTAAGGTGAGACCACTTATCAAGGCTTTATAAGTGGTGTCACCTTAGTAAAAAAAATGGAGAGAGAAGGGAGTAGAAGAATAGAGGGGGACGGAGGGAAATGTTGTTTTGTTTGTGTACAATTTTGCAGAACATGATTGAGTTTTGCAAAGAAAAAACAATAAAGCATGAATGTTTGGTGCATTTTGAGCTAGAAAGTCAATAACCTCAGACAGCCTGATTTGGTAGCGCCAGTAGGCTCTATTTGACCCATCGATGGGGCCCTTACATGTACTACATCTCCGGTCCAGAGTGGAGCTGGGAGCAATCGCAACTAAGGGGAAACTCTACATTCCCCACAACTCCCAAATGGAGGCTTCACCACTGGATGTATTTTAAGGTCATACCCAGGACCCTTTTGGAATTGATATTGTTTCTTAGAATGCTATATATATTGAAGAAAGCCACTGAAAGTAAGCCAAGTAATATGTAACAGCCATATTGGTTTTGGTTTGTAAGTTCACTTTTGCATTTTTGCCGGCAATGTTTAATTTTTTTGTTTTCACAAAGTCAAAGAATATAAAAAAAAGAAAATATACATACGGTATCAATTATTAAAGATATCAATCAATGGAGTGTCGTTCTTAAACCAAGTGGAATCCATTTTCAATTGAATATCTATCTTGCTCGTTCCTCGAATCGTCTTAATTACATTTGAGTGATTGTGATTCAGTTGTCTCTCTTCTTTTTGTTTTCCTTCGCCGCCATCTTTAAAATCCGTTTTATTTCGCGCACCATTTTAATTATTTTTACGTTTTTTTCTTCTTTCCTCATCTTCGTTTAGGTGTTATTCATTTGACAGTTCACGGAAATCGGGTATCTTTTGATGATGATGATGATGATGATGATGATGATGATGATGATGATGATTTTTGGTTTTGGTTTTGATGTAATATTTTCACTATGTTCATCCGCCCTTCCGCTCCCTCTCTATTCCCCCGTCATGTTTAATTTCTGACTTCACGGAAATGATTTATCAGCCAGAACGAATGAGGGTTAGAAGGAAGACAACGTCTTAATGAACCTTTGTCATTTCAGGTCGCTATACAATTGTTTAGATCAGGTTTTCACTGATCGTGTAAGTGAAAGAAAGATAAGAGGATTTTATATATAAAAAAACATTTCGCGGGAAATTGTCGATGCATTGCCACGCATCTCGAGTCGAGACGGGAAGCAAATCGAATTGAAGGCCAAGATTGTTCACGCCGTTTTTTTTTTCGTTTTCCAAATATTTCTCCTTTTTCCTTCATCGTCTTTTTCTTTCTTTGTCATCGTTGTTACTACATTATTAGCTTGCCCTTTTCAACTCTCCCCAATGAATAATTATAATTTTCTTTTTTTCTTCTCTACATCCATTTTAAGAACGGCACACCCAGCCATGATCGTTTATTTTAAAACGATGGAGTTGTTATGCTAATTTCTGTTTTAGTTAAATACAAGAACGCGTTCTCTGAAGAGGAATACACCCAATCTGTGTGATTATCAATGAAAATATTATGTGAAGCCTCAGCGTGACAGACTATAGAAATGAAAATATTATGTGAAACCTAAGCGTGACAGACTATAGAAATGCTATTGTAAATTAAAACGTGATAAAACGACGCAAGTGTCATTTAAAATTAAAGCTTGACACATGAAAGAAAATGCTTTTTAACATGTAAGGGTGACACATCAAAAGAAATGCTTTTTTCCACGTAAGGGTAAAATATAAAAGGAAATGCAATTTCACACGTGAGAGTTACACATCGAAGAAAATGCAATTTGAAACGTACGAGTGACACACCAAAGAAAATGCTTCTTCACACGTAAGAGTTACACATCAAAGAAAATGCAATTTCATACGTAAGAGTGACACACCAAAGAAAATGCTTTTTCACACGTAAGCGTGACACATAAAAGTAAATGCTTTTTCAAACGTAAGGGTGACACATGAAAAATAAAGACTTTTACACACATAAGAGTGACACATAAAAATGCCTTTTCACACGTAAAGGTGACATATCAAAAGAAAATGCTTTTTCACACGTAATGGTGACACTAAAGAATATGATTTTTCACACGTAAGAATGGCAGACTAAATAAAATGCTTTTTCACATGTAAGCGTGACACATCAAAGTAAATGCTTTTTCACACGTAAGGGTGACACATCAAAAGGAAATGCTTTTTCACACGTAAAGGTGACATATCAAAGGAAATACTTTTTCACACGTAAGGGTGACACATCAAAGGAACTGCTTTTTTACACGTAAAGGTGACATATCAAAGGAAATACTTTTTCACACATAAGAGTGACACATCAAAGGAAATGCCTTTTCACACGTAAGGGTGACACATCAAAGGAAATGCCTTTTCACACGTAAACGTGACATATCAAAGGAAATGCTTTTTCACACGTAAGGGTGACACATCAAAGGAACTGCTTTTTTACACGTAAACGTTACATATCAAAGGAAATACTTTTTCACACATAAGAGTGGCACACCAAAGGAAATGCTTTTTCACACGTAAGGGTTACACATCAAAGGAACTGCTTTTTCACACGTAAAGGTGACATATCAAAGGAAATACTTTTTCACACATAAGAGTGACACATCAAAGGAAATGCTTTTTAACACGTAAGGGTGACACATCAAAGGAAATGCTTTTTCACACGTAAGGGTGACACATCAAAAGAAATGCTTTTTCACACCTAATGGTGACACTAAAGAACATGATTTTTCACACGTAAGAGTGACACACTAAATGTAATACTTTTTCACACATAAGGGTGACATATCAAAGAAAATGCTATTTCAAACTAAAGCGTTACAGATAAAACAATCCGCTATTTCTATATTAAAGCGTAGAAATTTAGACGACCCGTGTAGATCATGCCTAATGAGAAATTTCAAATCCCTAAACTTGAAAGACCCCCAAAACCTATTAAACTGTAGAAGTAAAATAGCAAACAACTGCTTACACAGAATAACATTTACCTTAGGTTAACAATACATAATAAACAAATGAATAAATAGATGAACAAATAAATAAATAAAAAACTAAACGAAACTAAAACCTTAAATAGAAATACAAGCAAGCACGTGTTACATTAAGGTCATCTATTATTTCAAACACAACAAAGAAACGGGAATGGGCTACCCTATAGCAAACAGAACAATAGAATAGGAAATAGGAAATAAAATCAACCGAACCTTTGTTTGCGAGAAGCCCACCGATTGGCCAAGAGAATAACAAAAAATTTGATTGGTTAACTAGGTAGACTACGTGTATAAATAAAAACATACGGCAACACAAACTCCATGCATTTTAGCCTGACAATTCTTTACGTGGATGAAACGCGGAAGTCTCTGTGTAGCTTAATTGCGATAAATATATTTTCATAACTTACTACCAAGCTCTGCTCACGTATTGAGTACTGTTGAAGTAAACACTGAAAATTGATACATAAAATAGTATATCTCCTTATAATATTTCATGTGGATACATGAAATAAAAATAATAACACACACACACATATATATATATATATATATATATATATATATATATATGTGTGTGTGTGTTGTGTATGAACACACACATATGTATATATAAGTATTTATAAATAATATTTTTCAAATAAACTCATATACACATGTGTTTCATGCAAAACATGCAATCATCAGTATGGGAGGAGACAGTCCATGCCGGTCACACGGTTCGAATCCCAATACGAAAGTCATATTTAAAGTTTACGTCTTAATGACAACATCTTAATGACAACGTACAATACAAAATACTCAACCGATTGAGAACGGGAATGAGACGATCAAGAGTTGCTATGACTAAATGAGGCTAAAATACCGACACCAACTATCTGCGAATGTGGAAGGGAGGACCATACGATGCAACACTGCTTGGCCAAACCCTTTACTGCCCAACCGGTGCAGCTTGAAAAATCTTGCAAAGTAAAACAATAATGAAAAGGACTGTGTAAAAAGGTGGTAAACTGTTGTATGACCACACATACCGTGGTATTTCAAAGACACGCAAAGGAGAAAAAGTATTATAAAAGTATCTGGCTATGCATGGTGATCATTAGCTTTAATGGTGAATGTGTAATTCAAATGGGATGTAGAATAAAAGCTAGTAAACGGGTGTGTGTTATATAATTTATATAATGAAAGGGGAATTTAGTTCAAGTCTGTTATTAATCGTAGGTTTATGTCTCGAACTAAGGATAGCTTCTGCAATTCATAAATTGATTTTGTTCTTGACAAAAGCAAGAATATAGACTCGACTATTCTGTTGTGTGTTAGTAAATGAGATGATATCTTTGAGAAAAGAGGATATGCGAGTATTCAGGTCTTCTGTGAAGGGCTAGTGCAAAGGTCTTATAGTGCAAAGGTCTTATAGTGCTCCTGTACATTGTAGACTATATGGGTGCAGTTACATTACCCTGTGTTGAGAATAGAATAATTGTTAAGGACGCAGAGTTCTGAGGTGTGGCTTTTAGATAGATATTGTCGAAAGGTGGTGCCGGTGTGGGTTAGTTGAACATCTAAATTTATTTCATGTATTGCTTTACGAATAGCAGATGTGATTTTCTCAAGAAAAGGAAGTTTCAAGAAGCAGGTATTCGAGAAAGTGTGATGCCTGCATCTTTTGATGTTATTGAGGTGGGATATCCATTTGTTAATAGAGTCTAGTGGAAGTCATTGGTGTGTGTCATTTTGTCAGCAGTTGTGGAACATTTGTTTTGTATGCGGCTAATTTCGGTGTGTGCGTATCCTAATTTACCTTTCAGGGGTAAGACAGATTTATAGTGAATTAACAGTTTTCTAGGAGCTAGTTTTTTTATAGAATTTAGTATATATGAACAAATCCTCAATGGTGTTGAGGTTGAAATCGAGGAGTGAGAGTGAGCCAGAAGCGTTGGGGTATTATATAGGAAACTGCCTATAGAGGGTTTGTGTTGCTAAGTGTATTAAATATTTTATGACTTCATCACGATAGAACGAGGGAATTAGGATATCGTCTATATATCCCATGAGAAATATTTGGGAGTGTCAGCCCATGGGTAGACTTGTGATTTGATTGTATGTGTCTTGTCGACGATAATGAGTAAAAGCATACATATTTTTTATGCATTATGCTGAATATTATTATTATTATTATTATTATTATTATTATTATTATTATTATTATTATTATTATTATTATTATTATTATTATTACTTTCTGCTGTCCTTATCCTCATAGAGGCAGCCATCTTGGATGTCTCTTTCCTTTAGAAGGACTCAACTTTTGTTCTCTTTTTTAAAAGTGTTTTTCTTTCTCCGGAAATATCCAAAGACTTTTCACGATCCCGGATTTGATTAATATTAACAGTAAGTCTTACATTTACTGATATTGTATGTGAAAGATCTATCGAACAATAAATAGATAATCTTACAGATTAATACCTCAAATATTGTCTTTAATTGTTTGTTTTTGTTCATCCTCTCTTTCACCATTCCGGTGTTCTGCATTGCTATCAGCCTTCATAAATACCCACATAATAATTTATCAAGCAATGATTCAAACAAACTACCATTCTCTTTTAATAAAAATAAATCAAAAGAAACATCCTATAATCTGACACCTCTTGCTTCTTTCGTATCAAAATGAAATAAAACACAATTCAATGATATTAACATTTGGTGGGACCACAGGAAATGGTCGTGAATGGTCTGAGATGATGGAAAAATCGAGGTGGGAAAGTACCATCCACATCTCGACTGCACGGGAACTTGAATGCTAATTCAGCTTGTTGCCACGCGAATCCCAGAGGTAGCCATCGCCCCTTATAATCGATAACTCATTAGTAAACAGCTGGTGCGAGAATGCAAAGAGGGTTGCAACGTAGATCGAAAGTAGTAGCGACTATTTAAAATCGGAGTAGGCTTGCTGTTACTCGGGTTCCAGGAAATTACACTTGCTTTGATTAGTTATCGATCACTGGCAATATTGTGTAAGAACATGTCAACAAAAAGTAATAATAATAATAATAATAATAATAATAATTTTTCTAAACAAAAACAAGAGAACTTGCTCAATCATTGATATAGCTTGCCTCTTCGATACCAGAGTGCAGGAGAAAGAACACGAAAAAATATCAAGATCTAAAATGGGAATAAGTTAGATTATGGAAATGTAAAGAAGTAAACGTGATTCCCGTTTTAATTGTAACGCTTAAAACCATAAGGAAAAGCCACCATAAATGACTTAAACAAATTGACGTTGTTAGGAACAGCGAAAGTGTTAAGGTGCAGCTTGAATGTCTATGGTCAAGGGAATTGACTTGATGTTCAAATAAGAAAGCTCCACATAAAAACATTAAAAAAATTATGAAATAATAATAATAATAACAATAGCAATAATAATAATACTAATAATAATAATAATAATAATAATAATAATAATAATAATAATAATAATAATACTAACAACAGCAAATACATAAGTAAGTCGTTAAACTACATACATTCGCATGATAACATTAGGATAACCTGGTCTTTGCTTCTCCATGTTGTATGCAGTATTCCCGATTGTATGCAATGAAACGTTGATAACTCAAAAACTATTCATCTAATCAGACTAAAATGTTGCATGGCTGTTACTGTTATAAAAAGGATCAGATTCATACATAACATTTGAAAAAAAATCGGAAGTTGGAATTCCGTTAAAATTTCGACAATGAGCACACTTTTCAAGGTTAAAATAAAATTTCAAAGTCAATGCCATATATGAGTGTAGGTTTCATTCGCTCAAATATGGAATACGTAGAAGTCTCTCCGATGAATATAACCGAGGTTATCGCCAAAAGAGTGACTTTTACCGTTTCCGTGACCATGAACTTTGACCTTGTACTTTAATATAATAAAATTTCATCGACTGATATATGATATGACGATTTGTCACACGATGCGGACATTAGGCTGTACACACAAAAAACAACACACACACACACACACACAAACAAACAGTTACAAATTCGAACGAAAACATAACTTCCTTGTCGGAGGAAATAATGATATCGCACTGCTCATGATTCGACATTGTTTAAATTCATCGGTAAGTAAAAATAACAACTATATTTCTGTAACCCAAAACTCGGAATATTATTTAAAAAGAACACAGTCTTCAATTAAACCAGCGTTTATACTAATGTATCGGTGTACTTACATGTTATAGCAAGCACGCATTTAAAGGGGAACTTCGTCCTGTCACGGAGTTAGATGAGTAAATAAGTATACACTTTGGACGAAGGTATAAAATGTTTCCCACGAATAAAGCAGTTTTGACATTTTGTGACGATCTTGACATTTATATGACGCAGAGGACGACGGCGTCGACTGTTCATTGTAAATCTAGACATTTTGTAACGAAGAGCGTCTCATTGTCACGAAAAGTGAATTAAGTGAATACTCACTGAGATATTCGATCGCATACTGACAAGAAAACACATTTGGCTAACAAGAAAGGTGACGACATACAAGGTAACAGGTATCCGTTTTCTGCACACTACCTCGTTTCTAAGCTTACAATGACTGGGTCAAGTTGCGCATTGTTAGTAAGTCTATGACCCACGACAGACACATAAGACTCGGGTGAACGAAATCTGGACAATAAACAACACAAATATGTGTTTTTGTATATCTTTCTCTCTCTCTCTCTCTCCTTTTCTCTCTTTATTAGTCTCTCTCTCTCTCTCTGAATGTCTGTTTGTATGTCTACCTGTCTGTCTATCTGTCTCTATCTCATATATATATATATATATATATATATACATATATATATATATATATATATATATATATATATATATATATATATATATATATATATATATATTATGAAAAGTCACACATTAGAAGCGTTGGTGGAATGGCAATGATAAGGAGAATATTTTTTTATAAAATATTTAGAAAACCTTCACAACGCAAATTATTTGTTCTTAAAAATAAAATATTTATTTACCTTAAAAACATTTTTTTTTAACTTGAGTACTTTCGGTAATAATATTTACCATCTTCAGAAGAATAAGCGTATTTTTTTCTTCTTTTCTTTTCTTCATTTTTTCTTTCCTGAAGATAGTAAATATTATTACCGAAAGTACTCAAGTTAACAAAAAAAATGTTTTTAAGGTAAATAAATAATTTATTTTTAAGAACAAATAATTTGCGTTGTGAATGTTTTCTAAATATTTTATAAAAATATATTCTCTTTATATATATATATATATATATATATATATTAATAGATATATAACTAATAATAACACTATAAATACGGCTCTTAGTAACAATAATACACAGCCTCCTGAAGACGGTCGAGAGACCGAAAGCGCTAGAGGAATGGCCCACGACACAACGTTAGGTGCCATACTCCACCAATTAACACCAGAAAACCGACGAATTGCTCGCCGCGTCGAGAAATTGACAAGAAAGATAGTGAAGAGAGAAAACCCCGTGGTCTTTAACGACGCGTGTATAATAAATGTCTTGCTGCCGAAATATACATATATATATATATATATATATATATATATATATATATATATATATATATATATATATATATATATATAGTTGAATTCCAATGCTCATAGGAAAAATCGATCTAAAACCATAATTTTCATTTATTCTTACAATTTTTTATTTTTATATTTCGGTGAATACCTGCATTTCTTCTTCATCTCACAAACAAAATGTTTTTTTGGTTATTTTTTCCAAATTTAATACTAACGCTCGTTTCACAGCAAAGTCAAAAAATATATAATCTTTAGTTAACATTGCTGATCCTCATAGCAAAAGTTAATTCAATGGTAATAGGGAAACATATTATTTCAAAGACAGAAGAAGAAAGATTGAAATAGTTTTAAAAGTTTTGACAGAAAATTACGGCATGCCGAAATACATGAAAAAAAAAACTCACATGAGAAATACTGATGAAAATCCAGACCCCCTCCCCCCAAAATAAAAACTGCTTCTGAAATTTGATACTACTGTTCAAACGGTCACCTAAAATCAATCCCTTCTAAGCTAGCTTGAACCAACTTCAAGAGCAAAGTAAAACTCCGATGAAAAGTTCTCCCACAAAAAATCTTGAGAAAAACAATTGATAAATTATTATTAATCCTGAAGATAAATAATACTTGTTAGAAAAATTAAAAAAATTCATATAAAAGTTTAATACGAAAATGCGGTTAGTTTAAAATGCTAACTTCTGTCTTGCAGGATTATTCCTAACCCAAACCTACATGACCTAAATTCAAGAAAGATAAATGGTTCCATCAATATTATTATTATTATTATTATTATTATTATTATTATTATTATTATTATTATTATTATTATTATTATTATTATTATTATTATTATTATTATTATTATTATTATTATTATTATTATTATTATTATTTACTCACTAGGAGTTATCACACTGGTCATCGTCAGTGATCGCCCACTGCCGACAACCTGTGGTATTCCCTGGAGTCTGAGTGACAACAAGTCTCCTCAGACTTCCAGTATGCTCCACCTCTTTTCGTTCATCACCGCTGATGACCTTGCGGTAATCGCAACAGCCACCTACCAACGATTTCCCGCTGATAAGGGCCATTGGTCCCCTCTGGGGCCCGAGTGGTAACAAGCCTTCCCAAGGTCCCAGAGCTGTCCGCGCTCTTCCAGTGGAGGTCTAGTTTGCGCTTTCCCTCCTCGACCCTCTGTCCATAATTTTCGTGGCGTCAGCCTATGCTTGCGCCTCAATCGTGCGGTTGTATTTTCCCCGGTTCTGTTGTTTTGTGCTTCCATGTGTTTGTTGTTGTTGTTGTTGTTGTTGTTATTATTATTATTATTGTTGTTGTTGTTGTTGTTGTTATCATCATCATCATCATCATCATCATCATCATCATCATTATTATTATTATTATTATTATTATTTCTTATGTTTTTAGCCACAATAAAATGAGAAATGATAGTGGATGAGATTTAATATCTAATTATTTATATTAATTTATTTTTGTCCAATTAAATTCATAAAACATATCCTAAGACCAAATACAAGGGGCATAATTCATTCAAATATTAACAAATTCATTCCTCTATGCTATTATTTAATTCTCAATTAAGAATTAAAAATGGAAACAAAAACTAAAAAGTTTGCTATTTTATATTTAAAAATAGGACATCCGTCTCGCTTAGTGTATGTAGTTAATACAACTTCACCCCCACAGAACGACATGTCTTTATTAAAATTCTTTATATTAGAAAGACATGTATGATCCAATTCATCTCGCACGAATTAGCACACCTATATAAGATAATGCTTTATAGCCGTTAACGAAAATTCACCATGAATAGTAACACCCATCAATTCCCCCTTATATGCTTATATATGGTCAGGGATAGGTTTTTAGTATTAATTCTATAATTTCTATAAGTTTAACAGGTTGATACATGTTCCCCCGGACTAAGCTGCATTATGTAATGTCTTATAAGGATCTTATTGATGCTAAATTGAAAATTCCGTCCGATGTAATTTAAAATTTCTCACTATTGATTTACATACCTATAACGGGTTAGGGTTATGGTACTACGAGAAATTACCCCCAGACAAGCCTATTTCTACTTACGGTGCTAGCTTACGGTGACTTATTTACTAAAATTGTATCTATCTGTACTAAAAATACCGATTTACTTCACAATCTCCTCCCTGTAATTTCATATAAATATAACTTAATAAATGTATTAGATCATATATGAAGGTTCCATATTATCCCCCCCTCCAAATAAAAGATTGTATATATCCTCAATTTAAATTCACTGGTTACAAAAATGTTAAAAATGACCGGTAGAAGTCTTGAGTAAGTTTGATCATATTCTTAGTATCGCCTGTAGTAAGGATTAAACTTTCACACCTGAATAACGTCGGAGGGTACATCGGCCGTAACGTCGTGAGAATAACATTCGAGATGTGAACAGTAGTCTGAATAATTCAAATAATATAAAGTTTCAGCTTAGAGTGAATGACTGACTGAAATTTTATCTATCTGTACTAAAAAGACCTATTTAATTCGTAACCTCTTCCCTGTAATTTCATATCAATATAACTTAATGAATTTATTAGATCAAACATGAATGTTCCATATTATCTCCCCCCCCCCAAATTGTATATATCCCCAATTTAAATTTACTGGTTACAAAATAGTTAATAGTTAATCAAAATTCAATGCATATTTTATTGAAGTTTAAAAAAGGGTTTGTTAATGGTCTATTAAATCCTGGTGTAATCTATTCATAATTATTAATTAGTTTAATAGAGAGGAAAACATCTTGTTACAAAATGTACAATCCCTCCACTGTAAAACCTCAAAATCAACACTATTGGGGTATAAAGTGCGTCAATACCGACATTATCGAGTATAAATAACCCTAACGTTAATCCTAACCCCTCAACCCATCCGTAACCATTAAGCATTAAAGCCCATGTAAAGTATATATAAACAATAGCAACTTAGTTACCAGTAACCATGTCTTAATTCACCTTTCAAAATAAAAACAAAAACAGATACTTGACGGACCATTTCATCGACACATGGACAACCGCAATATAGATTTATATATTTGGGATGTTCCATAAGTGCAACTCTTCAGAAGGAAAGTAAAAGTAAAAACACGTGTCCAAAAACACCAAAAAAATAAAACCAAAATTAAAAACACTCACATTGTAAAAGCATTAATATATGTAGGTTCAAACTCGGAACATTAAATTCTGTGTACTCTATGGATGGCATATGTAATACAAACCAGTATTCACCAGGTTAGCATTTTATTTACCCCCCCCCCTCCAGGAGGTTAGACACAAGGTCAAGTGTGAGTTTTGATGAAAGAGGTTAGGTGGAACGAACTGGATTCAAGTTCGGCACACCCAGGTTCTTAGGCCGCATCTTAAACCACTTAGCCACCGTGTTGTTTTTTTGTCAGCGTATGTATATATATATATATGTAAATATATATATATTTTTTTATTGATACAGACATGTTCTAACGCGACACTGACATGACGATGTTTCGATCTATAGTTATAAAAAAACTAAATCTCTTCAGGCTGAAGGTTTTCATTTAGTTGTCTATATTGAACACTTTTAGCCTGAAGAGATATAGTTTTTTTATAACTATAGATCGAAACATCGTCATGTCAGTGTCGCGTTAGAACATGTCTGTTTCAATAAAGATATTAATATATATATAATATATATATATATATATATAATATATATATATATATATATATATATATAATTATATATACACTGACAAACAAACAACACGGTGGCTAAGTGGTGGGTTAAGATGCGGACTAAGGAGCTGGGTGAAAAAGCTGCATATATATATATATATATATATATATATATATATATATATATATATATATATATATATATATATATATTCCACTCTGTACATACTAATTTGTATTTATTTGTATATGTATAACTGTTTATTTCATCACGCAAACGTTAGCGAGTAAAAACTGCCGCCGGACGATACCATTTCAAGTTTTATGGGAAAGGGAGAAAGCAAATAGCAAGTTAGACAACACCCGCCGTCTGAAATAAATTCGGAAAGAAATCCTTCACCTTATTTCCATAATGAGTCGTTGATTTCTTTTATTCTAATTTTTCATGGTAGCTAACCGGTTAACGACGCGGACTGAGGATCTGGGTGTGCCGAGTTCGAATCCAGTTCGTTCTACAGAACCACATTCGTCAAAACACACACCTGACCTTTTGTCTAACCTCCTGGAGAGGAGGTAAATAACATACCGGTTGATTTTTATTTCTTATTTTAAAATGTAAAGTTTGAGATGTTTTCTTTCTTTCTAAATTTGTTAAAACTTTACCGATTGAGACGTTATTTCATATAAATATCACTATTAGAGCCAACACTGGCGGAACATAATTTATAATAATCCTCCAATCTATAGTACAAGACTTGATTAAGAAGTCAGGTATATATATTCGTCAGTGTAGAGAAAAAGTATTCACACCGGTCGCCAGACTCGAACTCCGGAACACGAGATAAAGTTCAAACTCAAATTCCAACGTCTTTGCCCCCACGGCCGCTTTAAACAACTCGGTTAGCGAGAGATATTACTAAGTCTAGTTTTCTAATCTGTGTTGTTTTTGGTTCATATTGTTATATAACTAGTTTATGCAAATACCAGGAATACATATTAGAAGGAATTAAGAAATTGAAGTGTAAAATTCTATGACTGTATTTCACATTAAATGACTTGAAAGCGTTGATATGTAAACAATCAAAGAACCAAACAACTGTTTCACTACACTTCAAATGCTTTCTATTTCTAATCACGTGACTAAACTGAACCAATGAGACACTTGCATGAGGAATGCATTGGGGCGAGTGAACATTTAGTAAACACCCAGTCAATCATAACTTTTTTTTTATTTGGCAAATCATATATCTACACTTGACGTGAAATAATATTACTGCTGTGTAGTACGCAACATTGAATTTTCTATAAACAAATTAAGGAACTATGAGTAGGTTGACTATATTTTCTTTCGAGTCGGGTGTTGTTACGTGACACTAAAATGCATTTCAGGATTTATAAGGTATTGGCTTTATTTACTGTTGAAATTTGAAGACTTTTTAAGTGTCTTTTTAATAGAGCTTTTCATATGATGGTATTGTTAAGAGTTGAACCAGAGATCGTATGACTTCCATATGAAAATATTTAGATTATCATCTAGAGTAGAATTGTCATGCAGTCTGAAAACAAATTACATTTCGGTCATAGCCATTCCCCCTTGAAATCCATATACACACACACACACACACACACACACACACACACACACACGCATATATATATATATATATATATATATATATATATATAATCAAATATAAACCAAAAGTAAACTTTTAGTAGATAGAAACTATAGTGAAAAGATTAAGCTCAATATACGAGATAGACCAATTATAAAGATAGAAAAAATAAGAGTGATAAACATGTACGAATGTCCAAATTTATTTCAAATTTCGATTGTTTAATGCAAAGTGTATTCTTTGGCTTTGGCTTTTCCACAGCCAACTTATCTATCTGTATTTCTCCACTGATCATAAGATTTCGATCTTTGAAAAGCCTTGGCTTAAGGAAAGAATAATAACACTAGTTTATTACAGAATACACCTTGCTTTGAACAATTGAAATTTGAAATAAATTTGGACATTCGTACATGTTTATCACTCTTATTTCTTCTATCTTTTTTATGGTCTTTTTGTATTAAAATAAAAAAAATTAATAAATGTTCCATAGGTTTCACAGGTTTCACGAACGTTGAGATGGAGACTTACTTGGCTATATCGTTCTACTGGGCTTGGCACGTTTGGCAACGATTTTTTGTAACCTCATTGTCTTCCCTGTTCGTTATTAATTGTCAATACTTATCTCGAGTACGCTTGTATCCAAAATATATACGCTATGTATTTATTTTTTATTCAGGGAGAGATATAGAGAAACATAGTGAGTCTAAGATCTACATTTTCCACGTGCGTTCGTTTCGCATTCATACGAAATCTATCGCGTAACATACTAATTGTTACTTCTATTTTTGTCTCTTCCGTTTCCATGCGTAATAGGATTAAGTCGAAAAGGTTTGTACCTATGATGTAGTACTGCTGTTACATCTAAAAGGTGTCGTTACGAGCACCCTTTCTTGCCTTAAAAGAGTACACTAATTATTATTATCCTTGAGTAGGTTAAACCTGATAATCCTGTTAAGAAGAAAGACGCAGTTGTAAAAAAAATGGCGTTATTCTTTATAACTGAAAAAAAAAGACATCGTCTTAAAACAGCTGCAAATGTTGTGTACTCTTCATTAGGAATATGATATAAAACTAATCTACAACCTTCATTAAATATTTGTAAAAATGTTTTCAAATTTCCAAATATTTATGAATACCTTTCGAAATCTCCAAATATTTATGAAAACATTTTGACCTTTCCAAATATTTATGACCCTCTCTTGTTATTTCATAATAAACTTCCCTTCTCTTCCCCTCCATCTCATTCACTTTTTCTCTTTTTCTCCCTTCCTCCTCTCTCTCGTCCTCCCCACTATTTCTTCCTCTCTTTATCCCTTTCCCCTTTTCTCCCTCTCTTTTAATTACTCCCGCTTCTCTATTTTTAAATTTCAAAATATTTGCATAAATGATTTTATTCGTTGTATCCAGTTTACATTGCTATATAGATTGGTCAGTAGGAGTGATAATTAGATTCTTATATAGGTGTGGTGGAATAAAGAAGTACAGCCTATCGTGTTCCACTCCTTTCCTAGTTGTCTACCCTTGTTTTTTTTGTTTTTTTTATAATCCGTCGGTCCCGGGCCAACTATATCATTGTATGCGTGTACGTGCGTTCCGTGGTATTCACTTTCCTTTTTTTGTGTTACTTATATGCTCGTATTTCTTCTCTGCCCGCCTCTCGCGCACCGCGGCGTCTCCCTTGGCACCCACCATCTCGAATAAGTCCATATGTTGTACACATTGGCTCGAAGTGGATGGGCTTAGAGTGATGTCGGTTGGGGGTTGAGGGTTACTGAGTTGTCTCAACCCGATGCAAGAAAGCATTACATAACCAATGCAACCTTGACGAATTCATTAACCCGTTCAGTGAAGCGTTTAGGAAGACGCACGGAAAGGAGAGAGAAAAGAATTTCACACACATACACAGACACACACATATATATATATATATATATATATATATATATATATATATATATATATACATACGTACATGTGTATATATATATATATATATATATATATATATATATATATATATATATATATATCTGTGTGTGTTCATATGTTTGTAAGTTAGCAAGAGAGACATATTGGTACATATCGAAAGGGGTTTATATATATATATATATATATATATATATATATATATATATATATATATATATATATATATATTATATATATATATATATAGTTAGTTATGAACATATATTTATGCCAATTAAGCTACACAGAGGCTTCCGCGTTTCATCCCCGTAGGGAATCGTAAGGCTAAAGTTCGAACACAGCTGATAAGCGTATAAGAGGGTGATGTGGGCTATATTTAGTTTAATTTATTTTCATGAAAAGGGAGTGACATGGAGGATGGAATATGTGCGTGTGTGAGTGTAAATATCATAGGACCTCTACCTATTCTTCGTGTGTATATAAACATCTAGAACCGACCTACGAGGAAAATGAAAAAAAAAACACATTCAGAAAGCTATGATTTACAACTTTGTTGATTAGTCTCGGATTGGCTCTTGCTTGAATCTCCTGAAAATACTATTTTAATTGAAAACTTTCGACGATTTTATCGCTTTCGTTAGTCAAGAATGAAATGAGCGTCTTAGTAAGCTCTTATCTGTTCAGCTTATTTTTCTCGTCTGAAATTTTTTATTTCGGCCAAAAGGGGTACGATAATTTTGAACGACGCGTGGTTTTATACAGAAACTTTTTTATTTCGGCCAAAAAGGGTACGATAATTTTGAACGACGCGTGGTTTTATACAGAAACTTTTTTATTTCGGCCAAAACGGGTACGATAATTTTGAACGGCGCGTGGTTTTATACAGAAACTTTTTTATTTCGGCCAAAAAGGGGTACGATAATTTTGAACGACGCGTGGTTTTATACAGAAACTTTTTATTTCGGCCAAAAGGGGTACGATAATTTTGAACGACGCGTGGTTTTATACAGAAACTTTTTTACAACACTTGTACGTGTTTTTAAACCGTTTAATAGATATGAATCTTGATGATTGGAGGAGTAATAGAATAAATTGATGTAGTGTAGTATTCCTATGTTTAAATTTGAACCGGTAGCGTGTGCGCAATTTGTATATTCATTTAGTTTCGCATGTTCTGGGTTGTTGTGTGGAATTAAAGTCTCTTTGACATAGAATGATTTTTGGGTTGTCTATATTGTGGTTTGGTAAATTATAGTGCCATGCGACCGATAAATGAACCGAGTCGTAATGAAACAATGATGAGCTTAGAAATAACAAAACATCTGTCTGTGGTGACTATATATATATATATATATATATATATATATATATATAGCGTATGTAGGTAAAAATAATTTAATATTATTTATTTAAAATTAATATTGTTATATGCCTCTTTAATAAGAGTAAAGTTGAGCCCTGTTCGGGGAAGTTAAAAATAGACTGCCACGTAGCTATAGGGCATGTTCCGACAACGTTCGTAGAATCTTTAGTCAGATATGCCGCTCTTCGCATGAATAGAACTTAAGTTTCCTTCTTGAAT
>OY744522.1:176395308-176412808 GCA_963556195.1 Sepiola atlantica | reverse complement strand
AGAAAAAAAGGCCAGAACAGCATCCAATAAAGCCTCCCCCCACCCAAAAAAACAAAACTTACATTTTGAAATGTTCCTGTAGGTAGATCATCTTCGAAACAAAATTCGTGTTTACATTCAGAAAGAATCTTATATATATATATATATATATATATATATATATATATATATATATATATATATATATATATATACTTAATAACTCTAAAATTATAAATTCCGAAACCAATTAAAAGAAATTAAAAATACTGGAAGCTATCTTCATAAAAACACCACAACCTAAAATTAACAACATCACATATGAAACTATTGGTAACATTTAAAAATGCTTAACGGAATGCGATTTTGTTCTCTGATGCCACTCAGCGTTGTTGAATTTAAATCGTCAACGACTTCCTGGAACAATGCGAAAAACGTTCTTTGCGCGTTTCTCCGCCGTTCATTTGCTTTTCACACCTGAGAATAATTCGACAAAGAATCGAAAACGTTCGTGAAACATGTGAAACCTATGGAACATTTATTATTATTTTTTGATTTTAATACAAATGAGACCATCAGAAAAATTGAAAAAATAAAAAGGTATTATTAAACAGACGAATTCTGTTAATTTTAACAATATTTGCATATATATATATATATATATATATATATATATATATATATATATATATATATATATGTGTGTGTGTGTGTGTGTGTGTGTGCGTGTGTGTGTGTGCGTGTGTGTGAGAAAGGAAGGATGAAAGTAATCCTACATACTGGGAAATGAAAAAGGAAAAACCAAAAGATAGTTGTTTACGTATTCATCAACGTTTCGTCTTTATTGTAAGACTTCCTCAGGATGATAGTTTGAAGAAAAATGTCATGCAAGTACATAGAAGTTTGGGGTTGACATCTTGGTGAGATGCAGGGATATAGCAGTCGTAGCTACTATGAAACTCAGAGAGTCCAGGATATGAGAGTTAATGGTCGATAAAATTTAAAGATTAAAGTTTTTTCATATTCATTTGAATCTTTCTCGACTATTGAATCTCACATCCTGGACTCTCTGAGTTTCATAGTAGCTACGGCTGGTATATTCCTTCATCTTTCCACCATGTCAACTCCAAACATCTATGTATTTGCATGACATCTACCGTGATTCACTTCCTAAGTGTTTGACAGAGTTACTTTTCTTACATACATTATGTCGGCTCCTATATTTTAGGGACATATATATTTATTTATTCATAGATAAAATTTAGTTATCCGCGTACATGTAGTTTGCGTTATTCTCTCTCTCTCTCTCTCGCTCTATGTATTACCTACATACATCGATGTTTCATGCTTACGCAATCTTCTGTGCAGGAAGCTAATACCCAACGGTCGACGGGCGCGAACTCCGACTACAATCGCCACTGATTCGCGGTCAGGAGAGTTACCAGT
Organism: Sepiola atlantica; assembly: GCA_963556195.1. Classification (NCBI taxonomy): domain Eukaryota; kingdom Metazoa; phylum Mollusca; class Cephalopoda; order Sepiida; family Sepiolidae; genus Sepiola; species Sepiola atlantica. Next base: position 176,411,383 of record OY744522.1, on the reverse strand, counting down.
TTGCCACCAGACATTAGTTCAGAATTTTAGGAGGAATTAAACTGTGTAAATACCAAGTCGGCGAGTATTCACAGCAAGCGACGAAGAGTGATCTAACAACAACAAATCATGTTTGATCTCGAAATATATATATATATATATATATATATATATATATATATATATATATATATAGTCTAAAGAAGCTTTGAGTCATTAAAAAAAAAAAAAAAAAAAAAATTAAAAAAAAAAAAATAAATAAATAAATAAAAAATGTAAAATGCAGTTTAAATTCCTCAGACAAACTAACTAAATCCTAGATATTGCAGACTTAACATTCGTTGGAAAATTAATAAATTAAAAAATATAAGTAAAATAAAAAAAAAAAAAAAAAAGATAAAAAGGGGAGGGGGTTAATTATCTAAGAGTGAAACAAAAACAGGAGACCTTAAGCGTCTAATATTAACGCGGAGATCATCAGCTGTTTACCATGTAACTGTTTCGGAGATTTAAAAACAGGACAGTTTTAATATTCATGGCTCTCCAATGGTACTGATTATACGACCATTTCCCCAATAATCAAGTGTCGAAATAATTCAGCTTAAAATATCACTAATATATACATAAAAAAAATAAATATATAAATATATATATATATATATATTTAGAGTGCGTGGACACATTTAACAATACACTATGGTTGTTTGGTTTACTAGCAGGATTCCTTGGGAATTCCATGGTGTTTTCTACATCAATCTGTACAAGTTACTGTTAAAAATAATATTCCTTTTGAAATAAAGATGTCTGTAAGGGGCAAATACTATTAAGAAAACATGTCTTTTTTTTTGTTTCGTAAAAGTAATTGTCATGGTCACCAAATTTTCTTTTGTAAATAAATAAAACAAATATGTCTCTTCTTTGTTTATTTATCTAAAATTATGTCAGCTTTATTTTTTTTTAACAATATGCTCTGTCTTCTTACAGTAAAAAAATTATCAGTTAAATATTCTTCAAATCAATAAAACAAATGCTTAAAATTATTCCGTGGTTTTGGAACAATTCATTTCAAAATGGGTAAAGTCGATTGTTTTTTACTTCAACGACATCAGACTAATCATCTGGTGACGGTGGTTAAGTGGATAACGACACGGACTGAAGACCTGGGTGTTCCAAGTTCGAATCCAGTCGGTTCTACAGCACCACTTTCAGTTAGTGATGTTAGCAACCTTCTCGTGGTCCTTACCCGATGACTTTCCAAAAAGATGTCTAACTAGAAAAACATCGGGGAAACTAATTCCAACATTAGAATCAGCCATTTTTGCTAATCGGACGATATCAGTTTTAAAAAATGTGTGTGACAAGTGATAACGTACATACGAACATGAAATACCGTAACGTATTATTATATAGGTTTGAACCGCACGCAACGATTTCTTTAGAACATCCCTGGACGTTAAAAGCTAATTTTATATTATTCACGCTTGGTCATTTTAATAGGCCGAAGTTTAATTCTTTCCGACATTTTTTTCATGTTCTTTTTTTAAAACTCTTTTAGTCACCTATCGTCTAGAAGTTTTATGGTTTTGAGAAGGGGCACGACCGTTCAAAAGGTTACAGATCGCTCATTAACCGTCTTAGAATCTCGTATGTTGAGGCTGGAGTAAAAGCCAGGGAGAAAGTAGAACAGCTGTACTTTGCTGTGTCTGTGTGTTCGCACCGGTTGGAAATTCAAAATTGTATTTCTTTTTCCTTTGTTGGTCGGAAAAAGAAAACCCCATTTTTTTTACCCACTTTAAAAGGATTTAAAAATAAAGAGATTTTCTTGTCAGCGGGAAATCAGGTCGAGTTTTATTCTTTTTTATTTGTCTCAGTTTTAAATGAGAACATTTAAAAAAAGGAAGCCACAAAATACGTATACACGGAAGCTTTAATTAAAAAAAACAATAAACAATTGCATCTCTCTATCTTTCTCCATATATATATATATATATATATATATATATATATATATATATATAATTTCAGAGGAAACATTTTTTAATCAATGAAACAGGCGGGTGGAAAAAAAACGAAAATTGCTAAAATTTTCCTTAAGGCCTTATCGTCTGACCCTCTAAAAGGAAACGCCAGAATGATAAATTAAAAAACTAAGACGATCAGGCCTTAAGGAAAATTTCAGCAATTTTCTTTTTTTCCCCACCCGCCCGTTTCATTTATTAAAACATGTTTTCTCTAAAGTTTTTCCTACGATTTTGTTGTACACGAAATTTACTTACATATATATATACATATATATATATATATATATATATATATATATATATATATATAATATTATTTATAAGTAATTATATATATATATACATATATATATAATTACTTATAAATAATATTATTCAAATTAACCCATATACACATGTGTTTGATGCTAAACCTGCAATCATCAGTATGGGAGAAGACAATCCTTGCCGGCCACACGGTTCGAACCCCAATACGAAAGCCATATTTAATCAGTTGTCGGTGCGTACCGATGTGTCCACCACGTATTGCTGTATTAATGGGAGAGTGAATTAACATATAGATGGCAAATTCAGCTGGCATATTAGCAAGTCGTCAATAGAACTCGATAGGAGGGCATAGAGTATTACATTAAGCTATAAACAACGGTTTGTTGTATACTTATTTACAGTGCCCAATCTAGCGAGTGCTTTGAATAATTATTTATGAATAATATTTCTCTAATTACCCCTTACACATATGTGTTTTAGACCAAATTTGCAATCATCAGTATGGAAGAAGAGAATCCATGTCGGCCGCACGGTTCGAACACCAATACGAAAGTCATATTTAACTCAGTAGTTGGAGCGCGTACCAATGTGTCTATCAAGCATTGCCGTGCAAATAGGAAAGTAAATTAACGTCTAAATGGCCAATTCTGAGGCCATATTAGCAAGACACCAAGAGAACTCAGTATATATATATCTTTGTACGATTAGTGGGAGAAAACCTCGGCAGAGTGCCTGGTCATGAAGACAAAAATAAAAAAATAAGAACTTAATATTGATTTATATATGTATTAAAGGGGATCAGAATAACATAGGTACCGTCGGTTTCAAATCCAACAAAAGTAGACAGCACGTGACCGTTTTTTTCTGGTGGAAAACAGAGGCTGAGGAGAGTCCAAAAAGGACGGTCACGTGCTGTTCCCCTTTGTTTGATTTGAAACTGACGGTACCTATGTTGTTCTGTTTCTCTGTAATATATATATATATATATATATATATATATATATATATATATATATATATATATAGGGTATGTGCATATGTTTGTATATTTGTATGTACAGGATTCACTCGTAAAGTCATCAACCGATTATTATGAATTTTGGAACAGAGTTGCTAGGCGTAATGCGTCGTGATGTAGGCTATCTTTTGTTTGATTTAGTTTTATGCAAAAGAAACAAAGATGGGGTGGAAGCCCTTCGTGAAAATTCAGATTCCTCTGTTTTTTCTAGTGAAATTTTAACAACAGGTATTAAACATCAATTCTAAATAATTTAACTTTTTTACTTTCTTTAGAGAATTATAAAGCGTCTTAGGGTACATAATATGGGCAAAAACTGATATCCAATCTTGAATAGTCCAAACTCGATGTACGAGATAATATAAGTAAATAAGTGATGAAGATAAACATTGGAAAAAATGCAAAATTTAATAAATCGAAAGTTTTTTTTATGTAACCCTTGTTCGAACAATTGATGATATAATAAATATTGCCTTTTATCCAATTTTTATTCTCATCACTTATCTAATTTTATATATATATATATATATATATATATATATATATATATATATATATATATATATTAAAATGTTGTTACATTTCTATTTATACAAAAACTATTAAACCATTGAAAAAGTAAAGAATTAAAAAATATTTTCAATATAAACTATTTAAAAAGTATTATCAAACAAAAAAAATTCTAATTATAAAAAATAGGAAATAAACTATTTAAAATACATTTTCAGACAAAAAATAATTATAAAGAAGTTTTATTTGATGATTTGTTAAAAAAAAACTTTTCACTTATCAAACAATGTTTTATTTGATTATTTGTTTAAAAATACAAATTTCCAATTATAAAAAACTGTTTGGTTTTCTTATGTGTTAATAATTAAAAAGAATGGTGAAAACAAATTGTTAATAGTCCCCTTAAAAACATCCGACCTGAAATATTATGGGTAACAGTTTTCTGATAAACATCGCTTGTCTTTTTCCGACTTCAAAACCGGAAGCCGTTATCAAGTAGACTGTTTCACTTTTACCACAATGTTTTGTTTTAGTCTTTCTCCTGTCCCTCTCTCAATTTTTCTCATTTTCTTTTTCCGTGCACTCATCTTCCTCTTTTCCCCTGTATCTCTCTCTCTCTCTCTCTCTCTCTCTCTCTCTCTCTCTCTCCCTATTCCAGTCTTTATCAGTCAACTCCTACCCATCCACCCCCCCACACACACAAAAGCGAGCGCACCTTCTATCCACTCTTTTTCCATTTCTGTACGGTTTAGTGTTACGGCTAGTTAAATACATTTTAATTTTGTTCGATAAATAGACACATAAATTAATTAGAATTAAATTGAGAGTGGATTACAATTCAATTAAACGGTAATTCCAAAACATCTACGCCTACTATTCGACCCCGTGGATATCCCTTCCTGCAGTTCTATGCATATCTCAACGGCACCGGATACTGGTTTGCTAATAAATTGAACGCAGAAGGCTTCGGTGACAAATTCATTAATATAAACGGGCGAACAAAAAAGTACGAGCCTAAAAGTAATGCAATTTGTTTTTTATTATATACTAGCGAGACCCGTGTTCCGGCGTTGCCCGATAATATTGAAGAAACAATGAATCGCTACCCCCTCATAAGTAAATTGACCGGAAACGACCGGAAACGACCGGAAATACGTGTTTCACTCCAAATGCAAAGCTTTTACACACATTATAAAAATATAAATATATATATATATATATATATATATATATATATATATATATATATATATATATATATATATATATATATATATATATATATATATATATATATATATTGGGGGTGGTGGTGGTGGTTGTGGTGGTGATCACACTGATTATTTTTTTAGCCGTGGTGTGTTTTTAACATATATATATATATAAATATATATATATATATATATAATTTAATTATCTACAGAAACGTATTTAGTCGTTTACAACTTAGCGAGATTCGAAACCAAGACCTCAGAGTTTGTAAGCCTGAAACCCTACCACTTAGCTAATTCTAGTTACGGTTGGAATTTACTGCGTTTTCATAGATGTCATTTATTTGTTTATTTTGTTTGCGATAGTTTTAAACGAATTCAATTATTTTATACGAACGAGAATTTTTATCTTAATTAGTAGGGAATAATTTTCCCTTCACTAATGTGATGCCTCCAAAGAGAGAGCAACATATATATATTTTTAATATAATTATCCAAGGACACGTGTTTCGTCGTTAACGACTCATCAGCTCTGCTGAACCTAGCGAGATTCGAAACCAGGACCACAGAGTCTGAAGCCTACCTACCGAGCTAATTCTCGCTAGTTTTTTTATAGATGTCATTTATTTGTTTATTTTGTTTGCAATTATTTTAAACGAATTCAATTATTTTATACGAAAGAGCATTTTTACCATGTATATATATATATATATATATATATATTATATTATATATATATTATATATATATATATTATATATATATATTATATATATAATATATATATTATCTATATATTATAATATATATATATTATATATATTTATTATAATATATATATTATATATATATATTATAATATATATATTATATATATATTATAATATATATATATTATATATATATTATATATATATATATATATATATATATATATATATATATATATATTTATTCTTGTCGATTTTATACAAGACAATAACAATGCGATTCCTACGATATGCAAATCTCCCCGAGAGCAAAGATACCAGTGTTGTGTTTTCTTCAGTCAATTGGCTATTTCATACTGTGCTAGCACAGGGTACGCACACAAGAATATATATAGAAAATAAAAAATACAAAAAATAAAAATGTCCAGACGTGTATTTGCTGTCGAAGGAATGGACGTACACAATGCGATTGCACGAGGGAAGTATATTTATTGAAGGAAGCCTTAGGTGAGTCACGCAAAATCCCCAAATGGTTAGTCAAGGTGCCCGTGTACTCCAACCATCAGAAGCAACTCAATGAATAAATGTTTGTTTCTAAAATCGGACATTACTTTCTGAACAACTTTATAGTATATTCATTCTATACACGATCATCACCGTCCGGTTTGTTTGCCTCATAATTTAGTAGGACTTGGCACTGTTCATTCTCTTTGGTCAGGTTTACCAGTTTGTTTATTGGATGACTTAAACAACTGTTGACTTTTTCAAAAGTACCGTTTCTCTAACATTATCGACCAGGTGCAGCTTTTGATATGTCTATCTCTACTCCTTAACCTGAATATCTCACAATTAGATGACAAACAATGTATATACTGTTAAAAGTAATAATATTTTTTTGAATTTCTCTATTCGTGCGCAAATAGAAACATGTGATTGGTTGGCAAAAAAGGAATAGGTAGTGTACACATTATTAAGGCAATAGGTTTTACTATGTCAATTCCCGAGTTCGAATCTCATGTATGTCTAAATTACTTTAAAAAAAAAATTAAATACGTTTTTTTATAATAAATTTACAGAAATTAACATTAAATAATCACATAAAAACACATTACACGAATATTTAAAAACTAAGTAACCTTTTTCATCCGCCAAAAAATAGACAGAAAAGGTGTTAGGCATTAATTCAAAGTGAATTATTTTTTGCTTCAAAAATAATTTGTAATGTATTTTATGAATAAAAAAATGCGTTTATACATTCATCGTAGTTACTTACTCTCTCATGCAAATACTAAGTGGTCTATTTTTTCCACAAAATTTCTCAGATATTATCCTCCGTACTAGCTATGAAGCGGTAGAAGCTATGTAAAGAGGGTAATTGACATACCCAGCTACTCTACTAGCATCACTCAAAGGAGCAGGTATAAATAGTATATTTCAAATTCAATTTCGGTACACCATATTTGTGTTACATATCATGTGTATTATTATATAGGCGGGCATGCAGCACAAAACGACTATAGTCAAACACACTCTCATAGTATACATTGATTTGTTTACCGAAGTTACACGAATGTTTATGGTTTTCCTTGGTTTCTCTTTTATACGGCATATCAACCCTTTCTACGTTGATTTGATGCTTTTACACAATACCTGTTTTAAATAGGTCATTCGGTACCGGTAATTGAACATATTCTCAAATCAAATCAAATTTATTGGCTATAAATATCAAAGTGCAGCAAGTCGAAAGAGAGAGAGAGAGAGAGAGAGAGAGAGAGAGAGAGAGAGAGAGAGAGAGGTGAAAGAGAGAAAGAGAGAGAGAAATTTAGTCATCCACAGACAGTTGTTTCGTCATTTTACCACTCATCAATGTGGCTAGATAAACACTAAGAAAAATATGACCTGTTGGGTTTACCAATTGAAGTCTAGTTCGCTAATTTGAACCAGGAAAAGTAACTTTGCAGAGTTAATCAGGTTTAAAAAATTAAATACTGCAGGAAGAAACATTTCCTAATCATTAAAACCACTTTCTAAGATTTAGAAAATTTAAATCGATTAATGACAGTCAGCCAGTGCTGCTTACTCTGCTGACTGCTGATTTTAGAGGAATGATTAAACCTCAAATAAATCATGTCAACAATCTAACAAAGAGCGTAAAATATATCAGATATATAATTGTAAAATATAACTGGATTTCAGAACTAAGGAATATTTTTGTATGTATTTTAAACTAAATAGGACATTTCGGCTATGTGTTTACACATCTATACTTGCTCTCAAGATAAGTGTCTTTGCTAAACAGAATGATTCAGGGAGAGTCTGAAAGGCAATAAAGGCTTTAGTGAATACAAAAGACGTCAGGATGAGTTTTGAGTAGCTTTGCTAAGGATGGGCAAACACGTATTCGAATGTTCAATGATGTGTTAATTCTCTACAAAGAAGCTCAAATACAAGGAAGCCAATAAAGAAAGGAGTGAGGAAGGTTTAGTCGACAATTAAGTGCTATGAAATATTCATAGGACAGAACAGCCGTGACTAAGATCTTCTTTACTCAACTTAAGAACAATTACATTTTCGATATTATATAAACTCAAGAGTCTATGAAGTAGATATAAAAAATAACTTGATAATTTCTCACAGATCTTTAACTTGGATGAAAAATATACATCTAAATTTATTAATTCAACCGGAAGTCTGCGCCAAGCAATATACGCACAAACGATGTTAGGCACACTTAGTTTGTACCACAAAGGGTAAACTTCAACCGCTACAAATACCTAGTGGATGTACTAAGCACACCCATATTTTGTTTATTTATGAAAAGAGTACTGATATCGATCCTGATCCAGTTTTCGTGAGGTTCGACTCGGAAGCGTTCGGCTGTCCTACGCAAACGCCCGAGTGTTGACGAGCCGAATGGTACCAGATGACAATTTTGATACGGTGCTGCGTCCTGTGATTGTAAGTTATATTTTCAAGAAATTTTCTAAAAGAAACAACAAAAAAAACATAGCGAAGTTACTGTTATCAAATAAATATTTTCTGTTATTTTGATACGTTGCTGCGTCCTATAATTTTTAGTTATAGTTGCAAGAAATCTTTTAAACAACAAAACAAATAAAACAAGCAAAACAGAGCGAAATTACTGTAATCAAATAAATATTTTTAACCCTAAACCCTAACCCTAAACCCTAAACCTAAACCCTAAACTTAAATCCTAAACCTAAACCCTAACCCTAACCCTAACCCTAACCCTAACCCTAAACCCTTACCCTAACCCTAACAACAACAAAAACAAAACAAGCAAAACATAATTATCATAGGACGCAGCACCGTATCAAAATTGTCGTCTGGTACAAATCGGCTCGTCAACTCTCGGGCGTTTGCGTAGGACAGCCGAACGCTTCCGAGTCGAACCTCACGACAACTGGGTCAGGATCGATATCAATACCATAAAAGGATACTATTTGTCATGTTTTCAAATCGTTTTTTTTTTCAAACAAATAAAATCGATTTGTCTTGGTTCATTTATCTTCTTTCATTGTATTAGTTTTATTCTAATATATTTAAGTTAAGCGTTTCTTTAAAAAAAATATAGTGAGCCTTATTTCTTCCAGAAGTAATAAATACATTTATTTTGGAGAACATTTAGATTTTAAAAGTACATATTTTTAAAGAAGCAGGCATTTCTATGTAAATTAATGAACTTACTAACTATTTAAAGGTGGACCGAAGACAGCTTTAATTGTAAATTAAATTTGAAGCGTAATTTAAAATATTGTTTTTGAAACTGATCAGGAAGAGTTTGAAAATCATCCCTTCGAACCAAATAGTACTTTTAAAATAATTGTGATAGGTCATTAGTTTACGAAAATAATAAGTACATTGGGTTTTTCAAAACCAGTTAAATTTTAAAAAAAAATGAAAAGATAAAATCAAAAATTAGTCTTCTCTTCTTCTCTCTCAAAACTCTTTCTCCCTTCCCCGTGCGCTATCTCACTCTCTTTCTCTCTCTCTATCTTTCTCTATTCAGCTACTAGTTAAGTAGTACTATCCTTTCTCGCTGTCTTTGTCGATACGGAAAAAGAGGGTGGGTGAGAGGTGGATTGGAGGAAGCAGGACGGTGGGAAATTGATTAATAAACACAACGAGTGAAAGAGACACGGGAGCGAGAGTGAAATAGAGAGCGTATAAAATAAGAGTGGACATAAAAAAATAGACTGAGACAGGGGAGAGTGATTGACAAAAACCAAGAGACTGATGGGTCGCTTGGTTAGTTAATTGCAAATTACGGCTAATGATAATTAAAATAGAGGTTTTTTTTATAACTAAATCCGAGAATTAGAGGCTATTTTGTGTTATAAAAATATATAGAAGATAATCGTTAGGGATACTAACGTCGATTAACTCAGCTTTAGTATATATATATATATATATATATATATATATATATATATATCACTGTTCAAAAAAATCTATCTATCTGTCTATCTATTTACCCCAATGTTTTAGTATGTTAATATCTATAACATAAATATGTAGTTTCTATAGCTATGTAGACTGTAACTAGTTCAGTCGTTTCCTTTGTAGGGGCCAAGAAATCAGCTCGTATCCATTGCTAGCAAAAATATTTTCTTACTCCTCGGAATATCATTAAAAAAAACCCTGAAAAGTTTCGGGAAAACTCCATATATTTTAGTTGCAGCCCTTTTCCGTAACATTTGTGCTAAACCAGTAAGTGTAGCAGTAGTAGTAGTTACACTGCAGGGTAGTGGTAGTAGTAGTAGTAGTAGTAGTAGTAGGAGGAGGAGGAGTAGCAATAATCGTCCATCTACCCGTTCGTCTGGCTTTTTCTAAAAGACTGACCCAGAGTTTGTCTTCCTCCACCCCTTTCTGTAATAGATATTTATAATTTGTTATCCTTATTGGTGGAAAGTGTACTTCCTTATTTCAGGACAAGTGCGTGAGGACTGTAGGGAGGTAAGGAGGTGGAAAAGGGTTTCAAGATCTCTATCTCTTCCTTTCTCTGTGTGCGTGTGTGTGTGTGTGTGTGTTCACACCACACGTTGGGATCTGCAGCTATTTTAAGTGGGAGTTTAATGGGAGGGGTGAATTCAGACAAGAGAAACGCATATAATACAAGAGAGCTCTCTTTTTATGAACTCGCTCTGCTTCTATCTTCCCCTATCTCTTTTATATATATATATATATATATATATATATATATATATATATATATATATATATATATATATATATACGTGTATATATATACGTATATATACATATATACATATATATATCTGCACGTATATATATATATATATATATATATATATACACGTATATATATATGCACACACACACACACACACACACATATATATATATATATGTGTGTGTGTGTGTGCGTGCGTGCGTGTGTGTGCATATATATACGTGTATATATATATACGTGTAAATATATATATGCATATACATATATACATAGGTGTATATATATGTATATACATATATACATATGTGTATATATATATGTATATACATATATACATATGTGTACATATATATATATATATACATATATACATATGTGTATATATATATATGTATATACATATATACATATGTGTGTGTATATATATGTATATATGTTTATACATATATACATATATATGTATATATATATGTGTGTATATATGTATATATACATATATATACATATAACTGTATATACATATATGTGTATATATATATGTGTAGTATATATATGTATATATATATATATATTAATTTCTATTTATTTTACTTTTAATATTTAAATTCGTTTAAATTCACACAAAAGTTGAGTTAATAGCTCAATGGGGTATATATTACTGGAGCTCAAGAAATAATAATGTATTCAATTTTCCGAATTAAAAAAAAACACATTTATATACATACAATTGTTGCTGCCCAATTTCAAAACACACATGTTTCAATAGACTTCTCCGGTGAATTTTTATTTCTTATTAGACCCCCTCCCCTCACAATAAAAACAGGACCGTTAGCATCAAAATTGTTATTTTCCTTGTATTTATTTATCCGTTTTTTTTTTCAAAGCAAGCACATGAAAGAAAATCTTTGTTGCATCCTTTTGTAGGTAATAAATGTCAACTAATATTAAAAGACACTGGGAAAAAATGATGTTATTTTCTTTCATAATGTCCTACATTAGTTTTTTGAGTCAGAGAATACAGAGTAAAAAAAAAGCTCATAAATAATAAAAAAAAATTTAACCCCCGTATTTTCAAAAACTTTTTCCTCACTCCTTGCTCTTCGATTTTTATTCATACTCTTTTTTTTTCATATAACCAAATTATCGCAAAGTCTTATTTACGCAGTCCTTTTTGCCTATTTATCAAATCATCCACACACTGTTTCGCCATATCATAGCCTTCATTGCGGCTAGAAAAGGAAGCGCTTCCAGCCGGGTTTGAAACTCGTCCTATTTTTCGACAACCGGAGATTTTAACCGTAAGGCTAGCAGCACAATCAACAAGGTGCTGTGATTTTATCTTTATATAAAGTATCAAGTTTACGATGATTTTTTCATTATGGTTAATGGTCGCTGATGATTACACTTACACAGTGCTCAACCCACAAAGTATATGGGGTATATGTAGTTATAAATATTGTAGTCTTAATATATATATATGTATATATATAATTTTATTTTATATTGAAGGCACACACATGGTATGAGGGAAAAATGATCTGATTGGATCATATGAGAAGACATTAAGTGATGTTGGGACATGATACATAGGTGATACATTCTTCTATATATATATACATATATATAAATATATATGATGATGATGATGGACTCTCCCGTCGATTTCGACGTATGAGTGTCCAAAAGCAAAATCAGTTCGTTGTTTTTTTGTTTTGTTTTTTCTTTTAGTCCTTTTGGGGATTGTGCGGTTTCAGTCCAGCGAGTGATCTGCAGACGAGACCACAAATGGAGCAACAAAAAACTGTGATTGGGTCGAGCGGACCTTTGTCCCTAGTCTTAACCTCCTCAACCTCTCAATGCGACCCACCTTAAAACTCTTCACGCCATTCCGAATGGCGGCTCTCCACTCGCCCCTGTCCTGTGCCAAATTCTCAAAGCTTCCAACAGGGATTTTAATAGCTGAATGATTTGACTTCAGCTTGTCCCTGTATCGAAGCCAAGGTCTGCCAGTACTCCTCGCACCTTTCAGTTCACTATACATAAGGATCCTTGGTATTCGCTCATCACTCATCCTAACAACATGACCAGCCCATCTAAGCTGGGACTGGATGAGAAACGTTTCAATACATCCAATCTCACATCTCGCGAAGAGATCAGCATTTTGCATTTTTTACTTAAGATAGTGTTTGTGGTAGACATCGAGATTATAAATCTGTGATCAATACGGAGTCCACGTCTCAGACCCATACAAAAGGACGGAAAGAATGACAGCCTTATAGACCTGGATCTTGGTGTCCAGCCTCACACATCTTTGGCACCAAAGGCGATGGCAAAGCTTACCAAAAGCATTAGATGCTTTACCTACGCAGTTGATAATTTCATCATCAAGTGATGCATGCGAGTTCACTACTTCACAAATATGTGAAAGATTTCACATACTTCAGACTTTTGCCACGTACTGTTTTTGGAATATTTGGGAACCTGTGAACGAGTGGTTTTTGCTTTACACTTCTGATTTGTCTGGGAGTAGGGAGAGGCTGATGCACAACCTAAGTCTTCCTTATGTTGATGGTGAGTCCAAAGCTCTGCAAGCATCTTAGAACTGATCCACAATGTCCTGAGCCCCCCCAAGAGATGTATCTACCAGAGCAGCATCGTCCGCGAACAGAAGATCACGTATGACACTTGAGCGCACACGAGTCCTCGCTCTGAAACGCTGATGGTTAAAGAGGCCACCAGCTGTACGAAATTGGAACTGAAAACTACTAGTTGAATGAGCATAAGCATATTGGAGCATCACAGAGAAAAACAATGCAAAGAGAACCGGAGCCATGACACAACCCTGCTTTGTACCATTGGAAACATCAAACGGCTCAGAAACCTCCCCGTCAGATACCACAGAACCCCTCATACCCCGGTGAAAGGACACGATGCCACTGAGCATGTTGTCAGGAATACCGAGCTTCTTGAGCACCTTCCACAATGCCTCTCTGTTCACGGTGTCAAAGGCCTTGGTTAAGTACACGAGCACAATGTACAATTCATGATTTTTCTCTCTAACTTTCTCGGCAACCTGACGAAGGGAGAAAATCATATCGGTAACACTACGACCAGCTTGAAAGCCAAATTGCGATTCCGGATAAATCCCCATGACAAGATGTTGAATTTTTCTGTTTAGAATAAGTCGAGCTAATATCTTCCCTGCAACTGACAACAGAGAGATCCCCCCAGTAGTTGTCACAGACGTTTCGACCACCCTTGTTTTTGAAAAGATATTTTATGAGGGAGTTCATGAAATCCTGTGGTACATACTCATGCTTCTAGATGGCGATAAAGAGTTCCAAGAGCATTTTTATCAGTTTTGTGTCACCATACTTTTAGATTTCGGGTAGTATTCCGTCCCATCCTGGGACCTTGCCCGACAAGATTTGTTAGATTGTATCTTTGATCTCCTTAAAAGTCGGAAAGCAAGACATCTGTGGTATTTCCAGTCGCTGAGGAATTGAAGTTATGACGTCCTCGTCCACCTCGGAATTAAAAATTGATTTAAAATGTTCTCTTCGACGCAATAAGACATCCCCTTTGTCCGTGCGGAGTGCTCTGCCATCAGCAGAGAGGATTAGAGAGCTACCACCTTCTCTCGGACCATAAACCCTTCTTAAGCCCTAATAGAAGGTTTTAGTATCTTTCTTGTCCGTTGCTTGTTGGAGTTCGGCGGCTCTAGACAACCACCAAGAATCCTTCATATTGCGGAGAGCAGCTTGAACCTCATTTTCGTACTTCCTGGATGTTTGACAAACGAGTTCTTATCATTGATCCATGTTTTATGCATGTCATGCATTTAATTGATCAATTCTCTAACCTTTTTATTGTTATCGTCAAACCAATCCTGGTGTTTACGAACAGAAAACCCAAGTGTTTAAAATGAGGAAGAATAAATTACATCTCTCAAATTCTTCCAAGACATTTCAATGTCATCAGTTATTCCGACTGCGCCCAGAGAATCCTCCAGATTAACACACAGTTCCTCCCCTTTGCTTGCTGTCCTTCAATGGCAATACATTGATGCATTTCAGTATTGCTGACTTTTAAAGCTTTCTGTGTGTCAGATGGAAAGAGGCCTTACTACAAAGGAGTGCATGATCCGACAGAAAACAGGTGCCGTGAAAAGAACGAGTGATGAAAATGTCCCCAATGTCTCGCCTCCAAGTAATCATGAAGTTTATCATGTGTCAATTCCCCGATCTGGGGTGCATCCAGGAGGGCTTACGGTGATTCTTCTGCTGAAACAGAGTATTGGTGATGGTAAGTTAAAATAACTGCAGATAGAGAGAAGAGGAAGACCGTTTGAATTCATTCGCTTAACACCGTGATGTCCAACTCGAGCATTGAAGTCTCACATAAGGATAAGCTTATCCGTATGCTTTACTCTAGAAATAACACCACGAAGACATTCGTAAAAATTATCTATTTCCTGCTTACCAAAGTAACGTGGGTGTTGCCCCCAAGATAGAAGTATCAGGGTCATGATACGATCCGATACACTTTTCGGAAAAGAAGACAAGAATCCCACAAGATCCGATTTGATGGCAAAGCCAACACCTGATTAACGGCGTTCTTCGCCTTTGCAAAAACAGAAAAAAAGTATAACCCCCTCCATCTCGTACACCTGAACAAATCCCACAAGACGAGTTTCACTGAGAGAAGCAGTTGATACATTGTGCTTTTCAAGGGAAAGAGCGACGATTCCTTGTTTGCGCTCAAAAGCCGTATTTATGTCTTGAAGTGTGCGGACATTCCGAGCGCCAAGATTGAATTTTTGTTTCTTTTCTTCTTTCTTTGGTCTGCGATTATGGATAACCAGACAGCTGCAGCTGGCTACCAGGTATGTTTTATGAGCAAGCAGTGTTTAGGGCTCCTTTTCTCGCTCCCCAGTGCTGAATCTAAAAGACCTGTTTTGTCACCACCGGAGGACACGGACAACACAATTGCTCATTTGTTTGTGAATGAACGGCTATCACCCAGTGGTTGCCAGTGTGAAGAGCTCCAACTAGAGACTGCTAGTAATACCCTTTACCTGTCCCCGTCACCCTCGCTCTCTCGCCAGCGGTCTTGTTTCAAATGTGTGTGAGACTGATCGAACT
>OY744522.1:176382808-176390308 GCA_963556195.1 Sepiola atlantica | reverse complement strand
TATATCTTGGTAGAACTCTCTCCTGGGATGGATCCCTTCAACTCTGAGATACTTCTAAGAATCTCTAAGAATCGAAAAGACTAGCAAAGCGTTTAATAGGTTTAGTAATTCGCGTGCTGTCAGATAGAGTCATTGCCATCAAAATAAAACTTTGTGCGTACGAGTCATGCGTTTGTATGTTCTCTTGTATCCTTCCGAGACATGAACTACGCATCGCAGAAACATCAAGTGTCTCAGGAGGATTCTAGATACCAATGTTATCGAGCAAGCTAAAGTGCCGACCATAGAGGTGAGTATTATACGTAGTCATATAGGTTGGGCAGGACACTTAGGATGGGAGATTACAGGCTTCTTTAGCAACTGTTATATGGGGAACTGCTGCACGAAAAACGTCCGAAACACAAACCTAAGTTACGCCTTAAAGATGTTATGAAAAAATTGTAAAAGCCTTGATATGAACCTGGAGAACTAGGAGATGGTGTCCCTGGAGGATCGGTCTAGCACAGGTATATCTATGATGGTTGTGGGAGGTTTTAGGCAAAGCTTATAGAATACTCAATCTTGAAACGTACTTTGCGGAAGTAATCAGTCCCAGCCACATTTCAATCTGACCATGTGTGCAGTTTATGTAACAGAGTCTGTCTGTCAAAAGCTGGTCTACTGAGTCACATAAGATTCCATATTAGCAGCCAACAAAACAAGTGTCAAACTGTTTAATATAGCTATGTACAAACGGAAACCAGTAGCTTTGTATGTCATATATGCAGCAAGACTTGTAGAATTCCGTCGGTTTGCTTAGCCATCTGCGTGCCCACAACCGGACATTGCAATCTTGTAGGGATGGCCTTCTTCTGTAAAGAAGTGTCAATCATATAAAGTTGTTGTATATATTTCCCGAAATTAAATCTTTGGCCTGGATCGTTATTTTGTTTTTGGCAATACACTCCCGAGCCAGTCTACAAATATGGTAAATCCTGATAGAAAGTAAACCAACGCGTATAAAAATCTCTTCTACGCAAACACGACGAAACAAATAACAAACACTAATAAAAAATAATTTAAAATAAAATTTAAATAAAATAATTTAAAAAACATAAAAAATACCCTCACAAAAATAATAACAAACAGCTCTTTATGAATACAGTATATCTCTTATGGAGGAACACAAAAGTGAGCACCGCTTTTCTTAAACCGGTGATCTGTGCTGTTTCCTTTTTCTCGGAGTCTTAGCCTACAGAAAGGTGTTGAAGAGTCGTCTGTCACTATTAGCCGGTTTGTACCGTAGACCTGGGATAGCCAAATCTCTGATCCCTCGGTACACACCCAAAACACTGTAATATATAGTTTATCAATAAAATACTATCCACTTATCTCTCCCCCCCCCCTCTCTCTCTCTCTCTCTCTCTCTCTCTCTCTCTCTCTCTCTCTCTCTATATATATATATATATATATATATATATATATATATATAAAGTTGCTTGGTTTACATCGGCATGCTAGTAAATCTTTTCTAAACTTTGGAAAATAGCTCTGACATAAGCAACACGACTTATAAATACACTCGCTCTACTAATAGCATGTTTAATGTCGAGCACTATCAGATAGGATATATACCTACTATATATATATATATATATATATATATATATATATACCTGTAAACATGAACAATGGACTAAAAGCAACCAATTTGGATCTTTTGATGTTTCTATGGGCTCCCTGGAATCAGCAGAAGTCACTGATCTAGTTGGTCTTTACATACTATATAATCTCACAAAACATTAGCATTGAAGATATAGGCCTATATAGGGATGACGGATTACTAATAGTAAAGAACTCAAATGGACAAAAATGTGAAAGGTGAAAGAGTAAACAAAATTATCCTTAGAGAAATGAAAAGATTAGATCTCTAAGTAGAAATAACATCTAACATTAAAATAGTTAATATTTTAGACGTAACATTCAACTTAAATAAAGAAACTTATGAACTGTATACTAAAGACAATGCCAACCCGATCTATGTCCACCCACCCTCTAACCACCCAAAAACCATTATTCAACACATCCCCAGATCAATCGAAAAAAGAATTAGTAATAACTCCTCTAATGAAGAATTTTTTAACAAACATAAGGACTTTTACAATAAAGCGTTAAAGCAAAGTGGATACAAAAACACCCAAATTAAATTCACCAAACCTACACCTCCCAACAACAGACGCATAAATAGGGGTAGAAAAATTATTTGGTTCACACCCCCATATAATAACATGGTTAAAACCAAACTCGGTAAACATTTTTTAGACTTAATTAATCTACACTTCCCTTCCAACAATATACTGCATACACTTTTTAATAAAAACACCCTCAAATTAAGCTATAGCTGTGGCGAAAATTTAGAAAAAATAATAAAAAAACATAACAATAAAATTCTAAATGAAAAAACTACCGCAACGAAAACAGCAAATACCAAGGCCTGTAACTGCAACACACAAAAAAGAATGCCCATTACAACAAAATTGCCAAATAACCCAATCAGTATATCAAGCAACAATCTCTACTAAAGAAAACCCTGAAAAAATTCTACATAGGTATGGCCGGTAATACCTTCAAAGAAAGATGTACTGGACATAAGTGTTCTTTTAATAACCCTACATATCAAAAAAGAACCTCACTTTCTATATATTACTGGGAACTATACAACAATAACCAATCACCAACAGTTACCTGGAACACAATTAGAAAAACTAGCACCCGTGGTTCCCTAAACTCACCTTGCTACCTTTGCCTAACAGAAACACTTGAAATAATTAAATTTAGTGATAGGGGCAACTTCTAAACAAGAAACATCAATTAACTGTAGGCATAATAGATTACACCTTCTTAGTAATCCACTTATATCCCCTTAGGCTGTTACTATATAAAAAAACTAAAAAAACAAAAAAAAAGTTCACCTACCCATCAACTGATAATTTTGTCAACACAACTATCATCTTATTCGTTTTTTATTAATTATTATTTTTATTAGTAGTAGCATTATTGTTGGTAGTATTATTATCAGTAGTACTATTTGTAGTAGTACTGTTAGTGGTGGTGTTATTGGTGGTATTATTATTATTATTATTATTATTATTATTATTATTATTAATATTATTATTATTATTATTATTATAATTATTATCATCATCATTATTATTATCATACCCACAACGATTAATACTAATTGTCATCTTCTGTATTTTTATTTACTCTTAAATATCCCCTTATATGTTTATCCATTTATTGATTAATATTTCTATATTGTTTAGATTATTTTTAGATTATCATTATCAATTATTTATTATTACTATTATTAATATTTTAAACTTAATTATTTGACATTGAATTATTTTTCATTTCTGTACTTTTATCAAGATGATTATTGTTGTTAGTGGTGGCATCATGTCTGCTGTTACTATCATAGTTATTGTTATTTGCGGCAGTGAAATTAACAGTATCACTATTATTAATAATATTGATATTGCCATGTTTTACCGTTACCTGACATTTGCTTCCACTGTCATTGATGATAATAATGGTAATGTCATTATCTATAACTTTATTATTTTATTTCAGTTATTATTATTATTATTATTATTATTATTATTATTATTATTATTATTATTATTATTATTATTACTGTTTTCATCTTTATTGCTATTATTGCCATCATTATAACTATTACTATTATTTGTACTGTTCTATTATTATTTATTAATTTTTCATTATCATTATTAGTATTGTTAAGATTACTGGGATTACCACTCTGATTACTGCTGTCGGTAAAACCACTATTATTACTATTCTTATATGACCAGCATTATTGCAACCATTAACCCATATCATAATATCGGCAAACATTATCTTATTATTTAATATTATTATGATAATCACTACCTCCTAGTATTCCTAATATTTCTTAATTATTCTATTTCTTTCCTAAACTATTATTTTTATAAATTCTTAAATATTATTGACCACCATTATCGTTGTCGTTGTTGTCGTCGCTGTTATTATTATTATTATTATTATTATTATTATTATTATTATTATTATTATTATTATTATTATTACTACTACTACTACTACTACTACTAATCCTGTTATACTTAACGAATATATTTATTCGATTTATTAATTTATTCATAGTAAGCTAATAAACTCTAGAAAATTATAAAGACAATATAAATCCAGAATTGGCGACACATTTGATCACCGCCTCACCACCACACCAATTACACGCGTCTGATCGGTTTGCCCGCACGCACGCATACACACATATACACACTATTATAGTTCGCTTGAAAAATACATTTATAAACTCGGCTTTAAAATAACTGTCTGTTTATTTGACACTTGATTCGTGCATGTCTACCTCCCGCCTTCCTATTTTATATTTCCTATCTCTTCTCTCTCGATCTGAATCAACAGACGTTCTCTTTATTCTCCTTCTTTTCCTTTATGTGTCTACCTTCCCATCACCTCTCCCTTCATTATATGCCCCTCTTTCCACCTTATATTTTTATTTATTCATTTATTTATTTATTTGCCCTGTTTGTTTCAGATTTTAGATTTTAGATTTTTTGTTTTTGTTTTTAGATTTTTTAATTTTTAATTTTTAATTTTTAATTTTTTAACGGCCTCAATTTTTGAAAAGTTAAATTTCTTCTTCTTCTTCTTCTTCTTCTTCTTCTTCTTCTTCTTCTTCTTCTTCTTCTTCTTCTTCTTCTTCTTCTTCTTCTTCTTCTATCCCTCCATTTCATTCTCTCCAAATATGATCTGAGGTTAAGATCGGATTCTAACTCTGCCTGATGAGATCTCAGTTTATAGTAACTGTTCATCGATAACAACGACATGCCAGTGTCGCAGATTTTATACATGTCTGTGTAAATAAAATGATCATATATAACGCTCTATTTTGATATTGAGCACTTTTTATAAACCCGGTTAAAATTCTCTGGTTTACTACCCTGTGGATATTTTTTACCTGGATTATTACCATTATATATATATATATATATATATATATATATATATATATATATATATATATATATATATATATATATATATATATATATATATATATAATGAATTAATAATTATTTCTCGGTAACAAAGTAGGTATATATCCGATCTGATAGTGCTCGATATAAAACATGCTATTAGTAGAGCGAGTGTATTTGCAAATATAATTTATCCTGCTCGGAATAGTTTTCGCAGAGAAGCGATTTTCTTCTTCTTCAGCAGTAAATGTAAATTACACGGAGAAGCCACTTTTTCATCGACAGTAAATTTTGCCAACAATCATAAATAGGAAACTTATATTTTTTAACCACGTGGAAACAAATAGGTAATATCTGAACACTTTTAAATTTCGATGTCGCATCAGGTCACGTGACACGTATTTCGT
The DNA here is from genome assembly GCA_963556195.1 of Sepiola atlantica. NCBI lineage: Eukaryota > Metazoa > Mollusca > Cephalopoda > Sepiida > Sepiolidae > Sepiola > Sepiola atlantica. Next base: position 176,384,859 of record OY744522.1, on the reverse strand, counting down.
AAACGGTCTCTACAGAAAAATACCTCATATTTCACAGTACTCATTTTGTTTACATTACCTATATAGTTTTATTTCGGAGTGAGATATTGTCAATTTATACTAGCTGTATGTATCGTTTTAGTTTATTTCACAATATGCCAACACGTTCTGTGCATCGTAAATTATCATCAGGCATATTCCTACTTCATCATGTACGTTACAGTGGTCGTAAAAAGCCGTCATGTAGAACGTCTGTGTTTGTTGGTTTGAAATCATGAACGATTAGTGCAGACTGTTCGATATCCTTAAAATTTTGACGTATGCTAATAAACCGCTATTTGCTGGAGTGTTAGATTTGACTCATTTTCCAGAGTTTGTGTTCAACACCAATACTTGTGCAAAAATGGGACATTTAAAGTTATTAGCACTCAATTCTGATAATCTGAAGTCACCACAGTGCTTATTTATCATGCATGCAAAAGTTGTATAGTCCTCATTATCATTTCTTGTAGGGTTCAAACACTTCCACCTCTTGTGGAAAAGAGATGGTTTTGGACTAAATAATTTCGTCAACAATTGCATCGCTTCACTAAATTTTAACTCGTTGATCTTTTGAAGAAAAATCTAATTTACAAATTTCGTATGTTCTACTGTGCCCATTTTCCGTAACAGTAATCGAACCTTTTTTTAGATCCATCCAGTTTTCACAATCTGCATTATACATGTCTTCATAACGTCTGAAATACGAGGCATAAGTAACCTCATTATCCAGATCATAGTAGAAAACGTCAATGGTATTCCAAATTGTGTTCTAAGAGAACGCACTTTCGTCTATACAATTTTGCCGCGCACTTGAAAATTCAAATAATTTCTGTTGTTGTTTTAGGGTTTGAATTAACATCTCTTCTCTTTTATTTTGTGAGAGCTGTTCCTTCTGTAACATTAATTCATCTGTTTAGCTTTTATTTCGGTTAGACGCTTGCTCAGTCTGTAACCGTAGTTGTTCATTTTGCTGATGCTTAAATAGCTCTAAGAGTATCTTTTGGAAATTCTCCATGTTCTATGGCCACTCGCAATAACTGACTTCATGTATATATATATATATATATATATATATATATATATATATATATATATATATATATATATATATATATATATATACTTAAAATTGTTTGATTTAACACAGCTCATAGTTTTTCTTACAAGGCAAGTTTTAAACAACCTAGTAAAAAAGAAAAAAACATAAGTTCCTACAAAACTTATTTACTGTGTTTCTGGTTAACAAGAAGAAAAAATCGCCAGACTCTTTTTATATTGCTTTTCCCGTCGCGGTTTAAAATTGAGTGTTCAAAACTTTCTTTTAAACATTAATCCGTCCTTAGAAAACGTTTTAATTATTTTTCGTGTCGTTAGACTTTTTTCCCTTTTTAGAAAATCACTTTGCTTTTTAAAATACTTTAACCTCTTTCTCTCTTGTTACACAAATAACTCGAATGTCCATCTAATTTTAGACGAAAACGTTAGTTTCCCTTGTTAATATTTACATGCAACTTACGTCTGCTTTATTTTCGTGTTTTGAATCGATTCAAATCGTTCGAGATACAAAATGTAGAGCTGAATAAAATTCAAGTACCTTGTCTCCAGGTTTGTGTGATGTAGATTTCGAATCCTGGTTTCCAGTGTATGTGGCATAGGTTTTGGTAATGTTCGAATAAATCCCCAATGTTAGTGTTGTGAGATGTAGCTCTAAAATACTTACCGCCAGTGTTGTGGCAATGTAAGTCTTGAAATCCTTCGCCGTCAGTGTTGTGGCCTTGCATGCCGGTAATAACGAAGACAAACACAGTGGTATAATTAACAAGCGTGTATTAAAGGAAGTATGTTACCGAATGACGTATCATGAGCTTGGAACCATAACTGTCAACATTTTCTGCCAATGACGCTTAAATGTTACTATTAATTGTGTATGGGTAAGTCCATTAATTTCTCGAACAGGTAGATCAGCTTACCCCATAACACCCCCCCACACATATATATATATATATAAATATATATAATTATTTCCACAA
>OY744522.1:176377808-176380308 GCA_963556195.1 Sepiola atlantica | reverse complement strand
TCTTTTGTCATAAAACATTAATATATATATATATATATATATATATATATATATATATATATATATATATCAGTTTAGTTTCCTATTCGTAATGTAAGGCGGACAACTTTCACTTTGAAATAGTAAGCATTTTAAAATAATTAAAACCTTCTTTAAGAAATAAGATTTTAAGAAGTAGAAACTTTTTAAGGAATACAAGTATTTTAAGGACTTAACCACGTGCGTCGTGGATGAAAGAAATAACAATAAAAAATTACATAAATATAATTCGTTTATGTTTTAATATTACGCGTGATTGATTGACAAAAACTGATGGTTTGAACTGTTATTCAATCAAGAGTGGACACGTATAACAACAGTCGCTGCCGCTTCTGCTGATAGCTAAATGAAACCGTTTTAAAAAAAAAACATTCCAGAAATAAAACGTTTTTTCAAGAAATAGAACCTTTACCGCAAGATACAACAAGCGTTTTAAGTAATGAAACTGTTTTTTTTTTAAATAAAACCATTTTAAGAAATAAAACTCTTTAAGAAGGAAATGAACTCATTCTTAAAAAATAAAAAATAAACTTTTTTAAGAAATAAAACTCTTTAAGAAAGAATACTTTCTAAGGAAATGGACTTATTCTTAAAAAAATAAAAAAATAAACTTTTTTAAGAAATTGTTAAAGAAAGAATACTTTCTAAGGAAATGTACTCATTCGTAAAAAATAAAAAAATAAACTTTTTTAAGAAATAAAACTCTTTAAGAAAGAAAACTATCTAAGGAAATGTACTCATTCTTAAAAAATAAAAATAAAAATAAAACTTTTTTAAGAGATAAAACTTACAAACTAAGAATACTTTTAAAAAGGTTGTTTGAAAAAAAAAGCAGATAAACATCTCATTTAAAATATATAAATTGAACTTTAATTAAAACTATCAGCAATTAAATGTTCGCATTTAAATGAACGTTATGTCATTTAATATTTTATTTTCAGAAAAGTGTATATTTAAAATTTAAATATATATTTTGAAATCATATTTTATTCAGTAATATAAATTCCTTATAAAGAGAAAACAAATTTAATCTGTTCGAATTTTAATTTATTATTCAACCACGTGTTAACCACATGCACAATTATCAACAATAGAAAGAAAAACAAAAGAATTAAAAAATGCTGTATTTTTAATTTTTTAAAGTTTGAGTAAGAAAAGAAAAGTCTGAACAAAGATGTAAATAAAAAATTGAGAAAAAACGAAGAAAAATCAATGTAAAAATATTTTATCAAAACAAATACACATTTATCGCAATTATATTATTTTCATAAAATAAAAATATTGCTATTTTCTGTTGTTTATTTAATATTTGTAAAAACCTGTATAATAAAACCTTAAAAATAATTTAAATTTATCTATTTCAAAACCAAACAATTTAAAGAAATAAAAACGTTCAGATGTTGTAGTGTATTAAATAAAAGAATATTTATTTTTATTTATAATTTTATTCTTAAATTTGATTAAATTAGAATAGATAGTTTGATTTTGATGCATTTACATTTGTATTCTAAATAAATAAGTAATAACTTCAAATACATAGAAAAGAAATGTGGCATATGTGTGAGGTGTGAGGGAGTGTTGCTACGGATTATTATTTTAATGTTGTAAAAACATAGGCATCAACACTAAATATGTAAAGATACACACACACATATATATATATATATATATATATATATATATATATATTAAAATAAATAAGCAGTAACAAGGGTAAATAAAAGTAAAAAAGTAAATACGTGACACAATTTTTATGATATATGTATATATATTAAATATATATATATATATATATATATTTATATATATTAAATATATATATATATATATATATATATATATATATATATATAATATATATTCCAAAAATTGGAACATTTTGATATAAGTTCCAATAATTAATTTTATTATATATATATATATATATATATATATATATATATATATATATATATTCAAATAAATAAGCAGAACCATTCATATTACGTTCACATATGTTTATTTTCATCCATTGTGCACTTTTTATTTTTGCAAGTCTCTATTTAATCATTTTACGTTTTCAGTGTGCTGTTTAAAATGTTCAACACAAACACATATATATGTATATATATATACATATATATATATATATATATATATATATACATATACATATATATATATATATATATATATATATATATATATATATATATATATATATATTCTTTCACAATATGAACTAAAAATATATGTTTTAATGTTATCTTTGCAACCATGGTCTTAATAAAAACTCACTGTTTCTTTCAATATATTGTAAATATAATACATTTATATCACCTGGAGATCCATGATTTCACACCGGAAGATCCATCATCACCAACTTCCCCACTGAGGATCCATCACATAAGCCATTAGTGAATATGATTTTTCTCAAGCATCTTAGTTGCTTTTTTGTGTATCTTTACTACAAAATGTCTGT
>OY744522.1:176250308-176372808 GCA_963556195.1 Sepiola atlantica | reverse complement strand
AAAATTATATTTATTTACAAAAGCTAGAAATTTGCAATCTAAAAATGCTTAGTTTAGTTTTTAAAATTTTGGAGTCTTCATTTTAAAAAAGATTAATTAAGAAAATAATCTTTAAAAAGAGGGTTAAATGGATTACACTCTGTGAGGACTAATAGTCTCTTTAACTTTTTTTTTCTCTGGTTGGGTGATGATGTTAATATAATTTATATCCAGGCAAATAAAAGGGTTATGACAATAATAATAATAATAATAATAATAATACAATAATAATAATAACAATAATAATAATAACAATAATAATAATACAATAATAATAATACAATAATAATAATACAAAAATGAAATCAGACGGAAGAATGGGGGAAATAACGCTTAAATCGAACAAGACGACAAAGAAAACGACGACGGAAGAAGGAAGCCAACATTTTGACCTTCTCTATATTAATGGGCGATTTTCATGTCTTTTTCTTCCACATGACTGAATATTTAATAATTTAAGTGCCGAGAGAAAACCCTAACAATTATCCCCTTCCTTTTTATAGAGACGATCGCTTTTATTAACATTATTAACAAATACATAATTAATCCAGAGCTGTCTTAATTAATATGCACAAGATAAAATCATTTTTTCTATCCTTCCCCTAATAAAGACGTTATATTTCCCTTTCCGTAAAGAAAGAAACCTGGACATTTTTAACACGACTACTACGACTGCTACGAAAAGGGGTCAGTGGCTCATGTCGATAAGCCGACTAGAGTTTTAAACCATTTGCCTACTAATTGTTTTTATTAAACGACAAAAAGGCGGGCTTTTGTCGTTTTAACATAGCATATCGATAAATGTTATTATTGGCGACATAAATTATTTTTAAGGTAATGCAGTTGAGAAATTAGTAAAAAAAAAATTATTTGGGTTTACCTACTCATTTGTGACGCATTTACTTTTTTTTAAAAAGTAATATTTAATAGTAAATATAATCAGGAAAACATTACTATTTGCGACATAAGCAAAAAAAAAACATAATAATATAAATCTCTGATGGATGATTAATTACGATTAATATTTACGGTAAATTTACCGGCTTATATTTTCTATAAAATATTAGATAAAAAAAATAATAATAACGCAAAAACTTAACACATAAGTAGATAAACGTAAATAAATTTTGAATTAATTTTCACAACTGTATTTTCTTTTAAAATGATTTATGTCGCTAATCGTAACATTTCCCTTGTATATCCTTATTCGAACCTTTTTTTTTTTCTAAAATGCATAACCAAAAATTGCAAATTGTTTTGTTTGTTATATTGATATTTTATTTTCTCACCTTCCTGGTAATAAACACAAACTGAACAAGTTCAATCCTGAATCGTCAAATCGGATTAATATTAACGTAAGCGACATTAATTGTCCTCATTCAATTTTACTTACATTCTAAATTTGACACAAACAAATTATTTATGTTTTTATAAATTTTTACTTCAGTTGGTTGCGTCACGTTTTTATTAATTACATTTTAATATCGATTTTATAACTATTAACAAACTCCCTAGTTTTCCCTTAAATGCGTGTGTGCTACTCGCGCGGATTTAATAGAGAATGCCCGTTTTTATGAAAATGTCTATAAAAATATAGAAAACACCTATGAGTAATCCCATTTCATTCACCCAACTTATGAAATGTGAAATAGGTTTCTGCATTCTACCCCCAAACAACTTAGTAATTTACTTTTACTTCAACCATGTTTTTGTAAAAAAAATAAAAATAAAATAAAAACAGTAAGTTATATAGCGAGATTCATGAAACGCCGAAGTGAATGAAACTAGTCGAACAAATATAAATAAGTCATGAACGAGGCTAAGGGCGATAACTCAAGTTTATACTCTGAGTTAAATGATAGATAACCATTTTTTTAAAAATAAAAATGTAAATCAAAAGTAAAAAAATAGTATTCAACCATTTCTTTGATTTTAAAATCATTAATAAAATCCATGTTTTTCCCTTAAATACGTGTAAGATCTATATAAGATTTAAAAGAGTATTCCCCTTTTTATCAAATGGACTAATATATATATATATATATATATATATATATATATATATATATATATATATATATATATATATATATATATGTGTGTGTGTGTGTGTGTGTGTGTTGGCAAATAGTTAGAAGCACCCATTGTCGTCTAGACGGTTGCGTTTCGATCCTGGCTTGATGCAGTGGTTTAATTGCATTGACGAGCTGTGATACAGTGAAACAGTTTGTATGTGGATAACTATATATATAAAAGTAAACATGAGTCTCTCTGCACACCTCCCAATTTCACATGACTCTCAAATCCTTCACCCTAACTCTCAGTAGCCCCTTACGTCTACAGTAGCATCATGCCTTGTTTAAAGTGATATATATATATATATATATATATATATATATATATATATATATATATATATATATATATATATATATATTATGGAAAATGAAAATGGAAAAACACAAAAAGGATGGGTTTTTTTATATATTCATCAACGTTTCGTCTTTATTTGTAAGACTTCCCCAGGATGATAATTTTAAGAAAAATGTCATGCAAGTACGTGAGAATATTGGGTTGGCATGATGGGTTGATGAGAAAAGGTATATATACATATATATGTATATATATATACATATATATATATACATATATATATATACATATATATATATATTTATATATGTATATATATACATATATATATGTATATATTTATATATATATGTATATACATATATATATGTATATATGTATATATATGTATATATATATGTGTATATATGTATATATATGTGTATATATATGTATATATAAATATACATATGTGTATATATGTATATATATGTATTTACATGTGTATGTATTTATATGTATATATATGTATATATACGTATGTATATATCCATATATATATATAAATACATACATATATACATATACATATATACATATATATGAATATATATATATATGTGTGTGTAAATACATTTCTATATAAATATATACATATATATACAGATATACACATATGAGGAATAAAATAAACAATGTTTCAGACAAAATGTAAAATAAAAATAGAATCAAGGATAATCAAATCAACAACTAGCAAAAATATAAACTCAAAAACACATATTGAATAGTTCTACCAAAATATTTCAATTGTTCGGACAATCATCATCAGTTAGCAGCAGAACTTTAATTATAAACAGAAAAGTTTCAAATTTGTACAAAGAACGCAATTTGGAAAATAATAGTAACGTGTAATAAACAGTAGAAAGGAAGAAAGAAAGAAATGTAGAAATAATATGTATGCTTATATATATGTATATATACATATACATATATATACACATATATAATCATATATATACATATATATATAAATACATATATATACATATATATATACATATATACATGTATATAAGCATATATGTATATGTATATATATATATTTAAATACATATATACATATATACATATATATAAGCATATATGTACATGTATATATATATATGTAATTACATATATATATACATATATATATACATATATATAGATATAAATATATATATTTATATATATATGTATATACATATGTATACATATATAATTATATATATACATATATATATATATATATGAATATATATTCATATATATATATATATATACATATATACATATAAATATATATATATATATATACATATATGTACATATATATATATATACATATATATACAACATCTTCAGTTGTTCAGAACAAGGAGCATTTAGTAAATAAAAATATTTCTTCTTCTTCCTCTCTTTCAATTTCATTCCTTAAGCCAGGCTTTTCAAAGATTAAAATCTTATCATCAGAGGAAGTAGTGATTGATAAGTTGACAGATAAGAACAGTCAATATTAAAAATTTGAAAAAAAGTTTTAAAAAAAGTTCATTTTAAATGTTTTTATAAGTTCAAACGGGTTTTAAAAACTTAAAAAAAAAACTTAAAAAAAACAAACTTTTTTCAAATTTTGAATATTGACTGTTCTTATCTGTCAACTTATCAATAACAATTTTATCTGATGATAAAATTTTAATCTTTCAAAAACCTGGCTTAAGGGATGAAATTGAAAGAGAAGAAGAATAAATATTTTTATTTACTAAATGCCACTTTTTCTGAACAACTGAAGATATTGATCTGTTTCCATTTGCAGGTCTAATTATTTTTCATTGACTCACCTTATTTTTGCTCTATCCAGTATATTGAACTTTCCTCATCTCACAATAGGTCTAATTCTGTAAAAGTTATCTTTTAGTTATAAACCTTCATACATATATATATATATATATATATATATATATATATATATATATATATATATATATATATATATATATATAAATATACATATATATACATATATATAAATATATATATATATGCATATATATATATACTTATATATATATAAATATATATATACATATACTTATATATATAAATATATATACATATATATACTTAAATAAATATATATATATATATATATATATATACTTATATATATTAATATATATATACATTTATATATACTTAAATATATATATATATATATATATATACATATATATACTAATATATATAAATAAACATATATATATAAATATATGTATATATATACTGACATATATATATATATATATATATATATATATAAATACGTATATATATACTTATATACACACACACACATATATATATATATATATTTATATATATATATATATATATATATATATAAATATATATATTCTGGCATTTCTACCTTCCAACTACTGAGTTTGTTACTTCAACCATTTTTTTGTATGATACATAATATTAAAAACACTATGTTATAAGCGAGTTTTATCGCACACTTGGAACGCCGAAATGATTAAACTCTCCGGAAAAATACAGTTGCCACCTTTAAAATCAAATCGAGAACAAGCTCACGGGTGAGTAGTCAATTTATCATTCTCTAGTTAAAGGACAGGTAAGCATTTTCCTTTTGTAAAAAACGGTAAATTAAAAGCAAAGGAAAATATAATTTTACTATTTTCTTGGTTGAAAATCTTGGTTGAAATAATGTGACACATCTTTAAATAAAAACATATCAACTAGAGTTATTTTCGATGGACTCATTTATAAAGATAGCGACTATATTTCTGGACGTATTTTCATTTCAGCATTTTACGTGTACGATGAAATTGGCTCCTATGTTGCTAAAACATTGTTTAATTATAAATAAGTTGTTTGGGTGTAATGCCAGTACTCATTTTATTCTAAATAATTTGGGTGACTGAAACAGGCTTTTACAAAAAGACATTCATGTAGTGTTGTTAACATCCGAGAAATTAAAACACCAACAAAATATACAGCAAATAACTCTTACCAAACTAAAGTAAACTTAATTTCATACCAGCCTGTATAATTTTAAAACGTTCAAACTAATTGTAAAAATTATTATCTCTGAATACGTTATTGTCACTTTCACTTAGCCAAACACGTGTAAATAAAAATGACGGTCAATTAAAAAAAATGTTACTCTACTACTAACCCTGAGTATGCAGAGTTGTTAGTCAGGGTCAGAGGTAAGGTCATGTTGGATGATTTACTGACTCCTAAAAACGAATATCGATGAAACTTTCTATTTAAAAGAAACATTAAAACACTTTAGAAAGTGTAAAACTATACAGGTCAGTAAAAAAGTAAGCTTTATTGCGTTTAGTTACACTTATTTGTTGTAAATTATGTTTTTCTTTTATTTCCGCTCTGTTAACCATAACTCAATTTTATAACTCGAGTTAAACGATAGGTAACTTTTTTTTTTAGAAAATGTAAATTAAAAGAAGAAAATAATATTTTACTATTTCTTGATTTTAAAGTGATTAGTAAAATCAATGTTTTTTTAAATGCGTGTGTGATTCTATAGCAGATTTAATTGTTTTTTTCAAATTGACATATATATATATATATATATATATATATATATATATATATATATATATATATATATACATATATATGTATATATACATACATATATATATATGTATATATATATACATACATACATATATATATATGTATATATATATATATATATATGTATATATATATATATATATATATATATATATATATATATATATATATATATATATATATATATATAGGAGTATTAGAAGGCTATTACAATGCAAGAACTGGAAATATTTCGGCGTTTAGAAGTATGACAAGTGGTTTTTAAAAGAATTTTTATAGTAAAACATACTTCTACACAGTGATCTAATGTGTGTGACCGTCACACACAATAGATTACTGTGTAGAAATTTCTGACTAATCAAGTATCTTTTACTATGAAAAGAAAAACATTAAAAAAATACTTATTTTTGTCAAACATCTCAACGCCGACATATTTCCATTTCTTACATTGTGATAGCATTCTAATACTCCTATATATATACATATTATACGCACTACTTTTAAGAAAACTACATCTTATATATATATATATATATATATATATATATATATATTTACTGATTCTATGCGTACGTAAAACTAATCCATCAGCATGGTTAATTAGACAAGGAACGAAAATACGATACTGATGTCTATAGTCCAGCGTCTTTTCCATTGGACTACGACGCCCTAGAAATATGTACGATTTTTATCACCTAAATATTTAATGTATTTTTGATGTAATTATTTTTATTGGTGATTGCAGCGTTCATTGTTTTTGCTTACTACTACTATTTCGATTGTTTCACTTCCTAAGTAATTAAGATGCAGACAATTGCATTATTTGTCGCCCGTATCTTTATTTTTCGTTAATATATATTTTTTATTAATTTTATACGTACGTAAAAGCAATCCATAGACACGTGCGTCTAGCTCACAGTTGTTATTAGCATGGCTAACTTAGACAAATAGAGCCAAATGGTTAAAAGCGTTGACTGTCGTCTAAAATTTAGACTTTAGTCGGTTGTGTTTCGATCTTGGCTTGAGACAGTTGCTTGTCTAACCGCACTAAAGAGCTGTGATACAGCGAAACAGTCTATCTGTGGATAAATATATATATACATATATATATGTATACATATATATTTTCATGCATTAAGTATGATTTTATTATAAGTTACAATTAATCTATTTAGAGTTTACATGAAATAGGCTACATTAATCTGAATGTTTGATTTCATTTTAATTGTACGTTTATTATTTTCATATGTTGGCTCCCAAATTCTCCCTTATAGAAAAAAAGCTGGTTAAAACGTCTAGACCAAAACGTCTAGTCCAAAATGTCTAGACCAAAACGTCTAGTCCAAAACGTCTAAACCAAAACGTACAGACAAAAAGGTACGGACCAAAACGTCTAGACCAAAACGTCTAATCCAAAACGTCTAGTCCAAAACGGCTAGAGCAAAACGTCTAAAGCAAAACGTCTAGTTCAAAACGTTTAGACCAAAACGTCTAGTTCAAAACGTCTAGACAAAAACGTCTAATCCAAAACGTTTAGAGCAAAACGTCTAGAGCAAAACGTCTAGTTCAAAACGTCTAGACCAAAACGTACAGACAAAAAGGTACGGACCAAAACGTCTAGACCAAAACGTCTAGTCCAAAACGTCTAGTCCAAAACGTCTAGACCAAAACTTCTAGACCAAAACGTCTAGTCCAAAACTTCTAAACCAAAACGTCTAGACCAAAACGTCTAATCCAAAACGTCTAGTCCAAAACGTCTAGAGCAAAACGTCTAGAGCAAAACGTCTAGTTCAAAACGTCTAGACCAAAACGTCTAGACCAAAACGTCTAATCCAAATCGTCTAGTCCAAAACGTCTAGAGCAAAACGTCTAGAGCAAAACGTCTAGTTCAAAACGTCTAGACCAAAACGTCTAGACCAAAACGTACAGACAAAAAGGTACGGACCAAAACGTCTAGACCAAAACGTCTAGTCCAAAACGTTTAGTCCAAAACGTCTAGACCAAAACTTCTAGACCAAAACGTCTAGTCCAAAACGTCTAGTCCAAAACGTAGAGACCAAAACGTCTAGACCAAACCGTCTAGTCCAAAACGTTTAGACCAAAACGTCTAGTCCAAAACGTCTAGTCCAAAACGTCTAGATCAAAACGCCTAAACCAAAATGTCTTGTTCAAAACGTTTAAACCAAAACGTCTAGTCCAAAACGTCCAGATTAAAACGTCTAGTCCAAAACGTCTAGACCAAAACGTCTAGTCCAAAATGTCAAGACTGAAACGTCTAGTCCAAAACGTCCAGATTAAAACGTCTTGTCCAAAACGTCTAGACCAAAACGTCTAGTCCAAAATGTCAAGACTGAAACGTCTAGTCCAAAACGTCTAGACCAAAACGTCTAAACCAAAACGTACGGACCAAAACGCATTTTGGACAAAATGTCCTAGATTTCATTTTTTGCTAGTCCATCAATAATGGAGATTTGGTATCTGTCTGTCTGAAGCCGAAACTATTCTATTTCGATTTTAGAATACTCAATTAAGTTTACAACATTATTTCACAATTCACGGGGCGTAGTGTAGTGAGAGTTCTGTTGTCATGAGACCGTCCAACCAGGCATTATCATCTCCTTATCTAGTAGTTTAATGAGACAATACTTGCAGACGTTACACCATCTTTTAGTGGGGTAGTCTAGTATGTGTTCGTTCGTCATAATACAATCTTCCTAGGGATTACTTCCTACTGTTTTTGAGAGAGGGAATCAGTGTTCGTTCATCATACATAATACAGGGTGGGCCAAAATAAGGGTCCTATCTTTAAATTTGAATAACTTGAATTTGAATAACTTCCACAAAATAAAAGTTAAACTCACCAAACTTTATGTGTGTGTAGACTGACCTTTCCGAGATTTTTTGAAATAAACAAAACAAATTTTAGCCGAAAAACACTTCTTAAAACTTACAAAAACTAAAGTATTGTTTTTTACACTGTTTTGAGTTTTTTAAGCAAAAATAATGTTTTCTAAATGAGGGTACGTTCCTTAGGGCTAATACGGCTCATGCTTGCTTCGGAAGAGGTCCTTTACTTATTCTAAAAAAAAAAAAAAAAAAAATCAATAAATAAAAAAGTTATGAATTTTTAAAAATAGGACCCTTATTTTTGCCCACCCTGTAGTATATGCAATCGAAGATTGTTTTCATTTTAGATTGATGTTGTTACTACTACTACTACTACTACTACTACTACTACTACTACTACTACTACTACTACTACTACTACTACTACTACTAATAATAATAATAATAATAATAATATTAATATTAATAATAATAATGAAAACAGTTGAAATATTAAGGAAAATCCTGAATGCGGCAACTAACCCATATAAACGACGAACACTAACCATTCACTTGGAAATTGCAACAGAAATGAAACAAAAAAGTAGAAAGAACACCACATGAATCCAAGGGAACTGAAACTGCAAGAGATCTTATAAACTTTACATCCCCACAAATAAAAGCATAAGCCTCGGCTGATGCCACACTAAATAGCTGTGAAGTGTCAACGAGGATGGAAAGACCGAGGAGCGAGAGCACAAACCAGAGCTCCACTGGAAGAGTGCGGAGAGAACTTGGACCTTGGTTAAGCTAATTGCCACCCAAATCCCAGTGAAGACCAATGGTCGTTGCTAATGAGAAATTAATGGTAAGCGGCTGTTACGATAGCGCAAAGTCATTTGCAAAGGTTATTAAAAGAGGTCGAGAGTACTAAAAATCTGTGAAGACTTGTCACCAAGACTCCGAGGAACACCACTGTTTATTATCAGTGAGTAATCTCTGATGATGACCTGTGTGAGAACTTCTAGTGAGCACAAATAATAATAATAATAATAATAAAAATAATAATAATAATAATAATAATAATAATAATCAGAAGAAGAAGAAGAAGAAGAAGAAGAAGAAGAAGAAGAAGAAGAAAAACATGACTGTGTGGGGAAAGCAGTACTGTGCAAACAATTGAATTTAGAATACGAAGACAACCCCTGTCCTCTCCAAACTCTACAATAAGTGTCTAGCTGAATCTTGCTTCCCCGATAGCTGAAAAATTGCCTCTGTGGTACTAGTCTACAAGAATTCTGGGAAGAGAACCGATCCTCAGAACTATCGCCCAATCAATCTGCTGCCGATCTTTGCTAAAATCTTTGAATCCCTAATCAATCTAGCGATAGTACGGCACTTAGTTAATGCTAAACTTCTTTCCGACCGCCAGTATGGATTTAGACAAGCACGATCTACTGCAGACATCCTAACGGTCATCTCTGAATGCATGTATCATACACTCGACAAGGCAGCAGAAGCTAGGGTAATAGCGCTTGATATATCCAAGGCCTTTGACAAGGTATGGCATAAAGGGCTCCTCCTGAAAATACGCTCATACAGTATTACTGGGCAATTACTTAATATAATTAGTTTCTTCCTAGACAAAAGAAAAATCCAGGTTGTCCTCGATGGCCGCTCATCTATGCAACATGACATAAATGCTGGTGTACCCCAGGGATCTATCCTTGGACCCTTGTTGTTCCTGATCTATATAAACGATCTCCCTGATAGCATAGAGTCTGAGATTGGTCTATTTGCTGATGACACCACCCTTTACTCTCGCCATGTTGGCAAAACCGACGCAATCATATCCGAGGCAATGGCTGAATCGTTAGAAAATGACCTCCAGGCTGTAGTGGATTGGGGTCATAAATGGTTGGTAACTTTTAATGCCGCAAAGACAAAGCTCCTTTCCTTCAATAACTACAAGGAACCTTTGCAACCACAGATTGTCATGGCAAATAACACCCTACCTGAGAGTGCATCATTCAAACTCCTCGGCCTAACCTTCACATGAATTGGAACAAATACATTGAAGACATTGCCAAGGCTGCCGCAAAGAAGGTTGGCTCCCTCTACCGTGCTAGTAAACTCCTCACACCTGGCATTATCCTGTATCTCTACAAAGCCACCATCCGCCCATGCATGGAGTATTGTTGTCACATCTGGGCTGGTGCATCATCTACTAGTCTCTCCCCCTTGACAAGGTCCAAAAAAGAATCGCCAACCTAATAGGTCCCTCACTGTCAACCAAGCTCCAGCCTCTGTCCTATCGCCGCAATGTAGCATCCTTGTGCTTGTTTTACAAATACTTCAATGGATTATGCTCCGATGAATTGGCTACTCTGGTGCCCCCTCGACGAAAATTCACTACACTAACTCGACAATCAACTAAATATCATTCATTCACTGTGGAGGTCCCTAGATGTCGGAGAACCTTCTACTCAAATAGCTTCTTTTCTCGTACTGCTGGCTTCTGGAACTCCCTCCCTGCCCCCTGTTTCCCCAACAGTACAGACATGCAGACATTTAAAACTAATGTAAACAGACATCTCGCTGCGCAGATCCCAATCTAGGTTTACCGCCCCTACCTTCTCCCCTTTTCTTTTTTCTCAGTAGCCCCTTACGTCTACAGTGGCGGCCTACCTTGTTTGGGGTGAACTATGTTAAAAAAAGACATAAACCAGAAACAGTACTAGAAAACGAAAAACACAAAATCATCTGGGATATCGATATACAAACAGACAAACTCATACAAGCAAGGAGACCGGGTGTTATAATAATCAACAAGAAGGAAAAATCTTACAAAATCGTAGACTTCGCCGTTCCAGCAGCCACAGAGTGAAAATCAAAGACAAGGACATAGCCAGAGAACTGAAAGGAATATGGAGCATGAAGAAAGTCAGTATAATACCAATAATCGTACGAGCACTAGGAACAATAAAAAAAAAACTGGAAAAAAGACTGGGAGAAATTGGAATCAAAGGGATCATTGAAACTATACAAAGGACGGTAATGATCAAAACACCTACAATCTTAAGAAAAATCATTGAATGCGAAAACAAACCCGCATAAGCTACGAAGGGTCACATGGAATCTACTACATGAAGAAAACAAAACCACAGAAAGAACACATCAAACAAAGGAACAGCGAATGCAAGAAAAATCACTTCATAAGCTCTCCCCCCAATGAATTACACCGGCCTCAACTGACACGACACAAAAATGAACCAATGAACAGAAATAGCAAGATACACTATAAGCTCCCCGCTGCCCCCCCCCCAAAATAAATGGGACGAGCCTAGGTTAACACCACACAACATATTTGAATAGGGTCAAGGAGGATGAGAAGACCGAGGCGGGACAGCACAAACCAGACCTCCACTGGAAGAGCAGAGACTGCAGGGACATTGGGGAGGCTTATTGCCACCCACATCCCTAAGAAGACAAATGGTCCTTACCAGCGAGAAATCAATGGTAAACGGTTGTTGTGATACTGCAAGTTTATTTGCGGTGGCTATCGAAAAGAGGTGGAGAATACTGGAAATCTGGGGAGACTTGTTGTCACTCAGAATCCAAGGAATACCACCGGTTGTCGGTGAGCAATCACTGATGACCTGTGTGAGAACTCCTAGTGAGTACATAATAATAATAATAATAATAATAATAATAATAATAATAATAATAATAATAATAATAAAAATGATAATTAGAAAATACAGTGAACTTGCCTGAGAACTGAAAAGAATATGGAACATGAAAAATGTCAATATAATACCAATACTCGTAGGAGCACTAGGACCAGTCCCGAAAAAACTGGAAAACAAGACTAAGAGAAATTGGAATCAAAATAAAGGCGGAGACTATACAACGGGCGGCAATGTTAAAAACAACTGAAATCTTAAGGGAAATTCTCGAATGCGGAAACCAACCTACATAAACTACTAACACTAACTAACCACATAGAAATGCAACAGAAACATGGAAGGAACACCACGTAAATCCGATGGAACAGAAACTGCAAGAAATCTCATAAACTGCTCTCCTTCCCTAAAAAAGAAGTCATTAGCCTCGGCTGAGAAAAAACAAAACAGTCATGAAGGGTCAAGGAGAATGTAAAAAACAAGGAGGGCGAGCACTAAGCATACCTTCAGTGCAAAAATGTGGAAGGTACTGGGACTTTGGGAAGGCTTATTGCCACCCAAATCTCAGAGAAGATGGTCCTTGCTAGCGAGAAATCAATGGTAAACGGCTGTTGCAATAATACAAAGTCATTTGCAATGATTATTGAAAGAGGTGGAGAGTACTGGAAATTTGGGGAGACATCTTGTCACTCAGACTAAAGGGAACACCACTGGTTATTATCAGTGAGTAATTACTGACGATGACCTTTTTTAGAACTCATAGTGTATAATAATAATAATAATAATAATAATAATAATAATAATAATAATAATAATAATCTATTAATAATGGAGTTTATGTATCTGTCTGAAGCCGAAACTCCAGTATGACTATTTAACTGAAACTAATCTTTTTGAAATTCTTTATATGCTGTCATCAAAAGGCGTTCAGACACCAGATGGGTGTTGCCATTAACATAAGTCATTCCTTTAAACCTTCAATTAAATTCATATTTACAAATATACACTTATAACTGCTATTATCCAATTTACATATGTATTTACAATATTTTCCGATAAGGTTATATTAATAAACATTATTCATACAATTAATTACAACCATTTTCATCATAACCGGCGTGTTTTCTAAACCATTTCAACGCGAGTACTGTTAAAATTGCAAAGTCATTAGCTGTTTAATAAGTGGCGTCCTCCCTCCCTCCGGTAATTAAATATGGCGATCTCATTAAGCAGCCGATTAGTTGTTTAATCAGTGGTGTCATCCCTCCCTCCGGTAATTAAATATGGCGATCTGATTAAGCAGCAGATGTTAATATGTAAACAACAACGCTGTAATCCACCGTGCTCAGTTTTCCATTTTTAAAACCGTCCTAAGTTTGTTTATTCTTAGCCATTATGTTTTAAAACACAAATTTATTAAATCAAATTGTTTAATTAAAATAATAATTGATTTAAAAATTACTATATAAAAACGCGCGCACGCACGCACACACGCACACGCACACACACACACACACACAGTTCAGGTAAACTTTTTCTTTCCGAGAATTAAAAAACTTTTCGTGTTTACTGTATTTGATTTCTTAATACTTTCATATCCAATATTATCATTTTTTCACGACCTGTTTTATTTATTAAAAAAAAGATGTGATTTTTTTTTCTTTAATGTCAACAAAATAACCTAACACATTGTACTGGAAAACTATACAACTGATTGTAGAATCAAATTATATAATTAAAAAAAGGTCATTAAACAAACACCTACCCCCCCCCACATACACTGTGTTCACTGTATTTGATTTTTTGGTGCTTTTTCATTTTAGGACCCACGCTAACTTTGACCCCATCGTTACAGTTAGGGTTAGGGTTTTTTTTTTCCTTTTTAATTAAAAATATTTACATGTATAGGGGGGGGGGGAGGATAAAAAAATTGGGGAAGGCGGTCAAAAAAATTTTTTTTTTTTCTTAACTAAAAAATATTTCTATGACTGGTAATATAAAAAAATTGAGGGGGTACAAAACATTTTTTTTCTTTCTTTTTAAACTACAAGTCTTTCTATTTATGAGCGAGGGTACAACAAAAATCGGGGTAGGATCGAATTTTTTTTCCTTTATTTTTAACTAAAAATAATCTTGGTCATAAACACAGAAAATCAATGTCTAACCACCACAGAAATATGACTGGGGCTCGATTGGCTTACGCGTGAGCCCTCATTTCTGATGCGACAGCCTAGCAAAAATATGCGACCGGAGGGAGCATATATTTGCTTGTAATAATA
This sequence comes from Sepiola atlantica, assembly GCA_963556195.1. Taxonomy (NCBI): domain Eukaryota; kingdom Metazoa; phylum Mollusca; class Cephalopoda; order Sepiida; family Sepiolidae; genus Sepiola; species Sepiola atlantica. Next base: position 176,357,963 of record OY744522.1, on the reverse strand, counting down.
ATAATAATACTTTACGACTTCATTGAATAATGATTAAAAAATCACTGATTTTATTTCTTTTAGAAACGGTTAATTTTTCTCTAGACAAATCTTTTTTATTTGCCTTTCATCGGAATGGGTGTGTTTTTGCGGCTAAAAATAAATATCTGTAATCAAAACTATAAAAAACTTTGTGCGCATTGGTCATTGGACTAAAACTACCAGACAAAAACTCACCGGGCAAAAGTTGTAAAATAAATCCACGGACAATTAAAATAAATTAATTTAAAAACTATTATAAAAATATATTTTTACGTCCAAATATTTTAAAATTATTGATATTTTGGCGGGTTTTGCTTCTTGACAAAATATTTTTTATTTCTATTTTTTTAATGTATAACTTCTATATTACAACAATTGTGTGACTACTTCTCGTATGTCTGTGTATGTGTGTTTCTCAGCTTTACATAACTTACAAATTATTCTTTTTTCTTTATTACTATACGATTATTTAGTGAAATAAAAATCTAATAGAAAAATAAAATAAAATTCTTAGTTTTCTCAGTATAATTACGATATTAAGTCATCCAGAATGTATTTTGGTTTCTTCGTAAGCAAGTTAGCTATTTTAATCCTGTGGAAAAAAAAATTATTTCGCGACCCTTCGAAATCTGAAATGAATTTGAAAACATTTAAACTGTCGAATACAAAGTCATTTTTGATTTTGAAATTCTTAGCATATGCTAAAATATTAATAGATCGAAAGTATTTGAAGGTATTTATATCAAATAGTTTCATGAGTAAAGATTAAAACAACATCATCTTTACACAATAAGTTATAATTTCTATAAACATTTGGTTCAGTTAATACATAAAAAAATGGTGAAAAACAAACTAAAATACGGATAGTTAAAAAAAGCAATAAAAACAAAACAAGAAAAGAATCCCAGGCAATGCCGGGCAAGTTCAGACACTTTTTATTTATAAAAATTACATCATAGATGCAGCAGATTCCGTATGACTTAAGATTAGAAAATAAATAATGTTGCCAATATATCGTATTATTTTTTGGCCATTGTGCAGTATAGTTAACAAGACAAAGGAGTGACAAAAAACAAAGAGACAACCAATAACAGTTCCCAAACGCAAGAAAATTTACTTTTCTACTTACCTGTATAATTTTCACGTATGTTTACTGATTCTAAGATCTATTATCTATGCGCTTGTTATCATCACTTTTACTGAGCCAAGCTTGCGTGGTTTCTAATATGATCGAAAATTTATGGACGTAACATACGTGAAAAGGATACAAGTAGACAAGTACATTTTATTGCGTTTGGTAACATTTATTAGTTGTCTATTTGTTGTTTACCCCTATTTCTCTTGTTAGCTATGCTGCACAACGCCAATTTTTCATCTTATAACTAATGTTAAAAACATAAGATTTTAGTTTCAATCAATACTTTCTAGATGAAATTATCAGGTATATTTTATTATTATTTTCTTAATTTGCAATATATATCTCTCTATATATAAAGTAAAGACTTCCCCCTGTACATTTGGCGAGAGTAAAAAATAACCACATGCATCATATGCTGTTTGTAAAGTACTTATGATTAGTTTTCCATCTAACAATAAATTCTACTTTTAAACCACCAACACAGACTCTCTCCAAATATACTCCATAGAGATGGTAGCAAATATTTTCCCTCTAATATATTCCTAACACTCTCCCTTTTATCACTGGGAAATAATAAACGACGGATATTTCAGAAAAACGTAACCGTTATTGTTTTCTATTCACCTTCCATTAATTTACTACATAATACAATACATTCCGCACAAATTTAATAGAGGCTCCCTCATATTCCACTGATTTTCGAGAATATCGGATTACGTTCTAACGTATACACCTCATATGATTCCGGATTTTTAGGAATACATTTAACGAACTTACTCACTTATACTGTACATTGATTCAAAATGACGGCTACAATCTCTAATTGAATCGACTTTAGACATTTCCCTTAGCAATCTTTGATTACTTTAGTTATAATTTCATTTTTTAACTTAAACACTTAGACAATTGATTACATAACACCTTTAAGGCTTACATTTTTATCTCCAAATACTTACAGCGTAAAACGAACTGATGTGCTCATTTCGACAACATTGAATTGTTGATATTAAATGCATAGAAGCAAGTTATATCAGTTTCTCTACGAACCTTCCACTAATATTTAACAGACAACATCAGTTCATTGTTTCACTTTTGACCTTCCATACATACCTAACATTAATTCAAGATTCGTGTTCTCATTTTCACGTTAGGTAGTCTTCTTTTCCTATTTGGGGGGGGGTATATTTTACGTAAGCTGGTTTTTCCTTTCTTCTTTAGATTTACCTATTATAACCGTCCATTCTCTCTTTCGCCCCCCCCTCTCTCTATTCAGTCGCAACAATTTATAAAAAAACGTGTTTAAATTTTCACAGACTTAAATAATCGCAGCACGCAACTGTACCTTCGAGGCAATATACATTGAACAGATATGCACAATTTTTCTGCTCAAATTCGATTTAAATTAGCATTTGTCGATTTATCGAAGAATATTTTATTATCATGATTATATGTCAGTTACGAGTAACGACAGTTTAAAGACTTCGAAATGAATTTCGAACACAGACCGACGTAACATTTCAAACCATTATTTTCTATCTACATTTTCCTATTCATCGTACATTATTCGATATTAATTTATACCAAACATTATTCAAATTCATTTCATAACTTTTTTACATAATTTATTCGACGCTAAAATTGCTACTGATATTCCATTCAATTTCTACTTTTCTAAATATACTTCAGCTTAAAATGCAGTATCTGTTACTTTGTCTTTCCTCTTCTCGATCAGTGATGGAGAAATCTTTCTAGACTGCGGCAATTTTTTTATTACTTTCCCTCTATTTAACTATTTGTCAATTTTAGAATAAATCCTTCTAGACAATTTTCTCCCATGAGATGTATTTTCAACACATTAAACATCACCATTGAATAACTCTCCCCTTGTGGAGAGGCAAGGATATAGTAACAACATAGTCAATGTTAAAAGTGCAGATTAGTTAACAGTCGATAAATCGAAAACAAAATAACCACAACAAATTCCTTAAATCAATCGCCATATATTTAAATCAAGGCCAGAGTCAGACGAAAAGTGAGTTTTAATGTTGGTAAATTCAATCTCCCACCAAAATGGGCACTACGGATTGATTATTTTTCCTTCGCTGACATTGGAACACTTCACACATATTCATATTTATCTTGGGGCAGTGGTTTTTATTTTTTCAAATAAACCGCTGCTTATAATCGTAGAGGGAGAGGGGACAGTCACCTAAAACACAGAGAAATCTATTTCGTTTGATTCAAAACATCGATAAATCCTCATTTAATCACCCAAATTACAGGGTTGTTTTCAACAGATTTTTACAGAATTAATACTAATATTTTTAAAATTTTTATATCTATACTGGGAAACGCCCGGACACAGGTCCTGCTAGTAATAAATAATAACAAAAGAAAATTCAACAATAAATGAATTTATTGATAATCTATTTTTGATACTTGTTTGTCCGTTGGGCTTTTGTCTAGTGAGCTTTTTTGTCCGGTGATCTTCTGTCCGGTGACCTTTTGTCTCAATCTTGCCTTTTTGATTATCATATCAATCCTTTCTGAGTTTCCTTCAAACTGAACACGATAAATATTGTAAATGATTCATATTATGCAATTAATTGAACACGGGTTGCTATTGTACACATATTCGGGGAGAATTATGGGTTCATACCTTTTTCAACAGTATTAGGGTGTAGCACGCCTACACTAGATACACTTGTCATCTATTTTTAATTGCGTTTAATAAATAGGTTTTATTAAAAGAAACCTAATGTTTTTTAATCTAGGGGCCAATACTAACCTGGCCATTGCAACTTTGTCAAACCCACATTTCTGATTATTCTTAAACCTAACCCTTAACCCCCTACACACCTTTGTCTTGTCTTTTAGTGCGAAATAAAGAGTCTCGTTTTGTATGACTTCTCCCTGGCCTCTCTTCCCAGAAACCTCCCCCGCCGAGCATCATTTTTGCGAGTTAGCTTTCTTTATCCATCCATCCTTGTCGCACGGTGTAACAACAACAATAATAATAATAATAATAATAATAATAATAATAATAATAATAATAATAATAATAATAATAATAATAATAATAATAATAATGTCTGTCGTGTGGTAATGGGGCGTAATGCCGTAATGCATAGATTTTGTCTAGTTTGCATTGCTTGGCTGGTTGGATTGTTTTGGCCCAGTCTGTTTGCTAGGGTAGGGGGATTTTCCATTTTGTGTACGTGTGTGTGTGTCCGTTGATGGCCCTTTTCTCATGCCACCCTCCACCGGTCTCACTCATCTTCTCACCCCTAATAGTATGTACGCATACCCGCCCCCTCCATTACGCTAGGCTTTCCAGAGTCACTCACTCACGACAAACAGACAGACACGATCGACACGGAGATCAGCCATGGAAAACGTTTTGATTTCCTGAATAGGGAACCAACCCTTACGCTACTTACGCATAGACACATACGCGTCAGACATGTACATACACGCAGACACACACATATATATATATATATATATATATATACATAACATACACGCTTATATATAAACAAAAACTTATGCATACATTCATACACCCATACTTAAATGCATACACACATAAAAAGTGTATAAAACTGATCTTCATACACATACACATGTATATGCATATATGTGGGTATAAATGTATACACATACACATATATTTATATATTTATATCCACATATATACATATACATATGGATGTATCCATATACACACATACACACTGGCTAACACTTACACGTGCATTCATACAAACATAACTACACACATATACACACAGATACATATATACGTGCATTCATACATATACACAGGTACATACTTACAAAATTACATATATATGCACATAAAGTAATATACATATACACATACGTGCACATAGATAAATGTATACACACATACATTAATAAGCGCATGCGTATACATTCATACACGCAGAAACATTCATACACACACATTCATACACAAATATACTTACATGCATACATAAATTTGCACACGTAAATACATATATACATGTATGTACATAGAAAAACATACATGGATATATACACGCATGCATTCACAAACCGCACATGTCCGCGTGCGTATGCATGCGGTCATGTGCGGTTTGTGAATGCATGATATTCGCACAGACAGACAGGTACATACAACATTTGTACTCTCACTAATAAACCGACTGCGTAAAATATTATAAAATGTATTTCCTAAGACGCAGTTTTTTGTTGTCAAAGCTTGAATCACATCATATGTTTTAAAAATTGATTTTTTTCCTTTATTTTTGATAAAATTTACTTTAACAATGCTTTGGCTAATTACAGTCTTAAATTGTTGTTAACGACGTTTTATTTACTTTACCATCAGTTGGAGAGTAATGTTAACACTTCAGTGAAATACATGTTAAAAATACTTGTCTTACCTTTTAGAGGAGAGTCTCGGTTTCCAATATTAAATCATTATACACCGTTCCTATTCGGGGTTTAAGCGGCTTATAATACATCTAATTCCACCAATTATTTATTATTTATACTTGGGGAGACATTTTCTAAAACCTATTGCATCCCCTCTAAAAACACTAATAACTCGCCAAATCAACTCAAAAGAAACTCTTAAAATATCGTTTTAAAACCAAAATACAAAACTATATATATATATATATATATATATATATATATATATATATATATATATATATATATATATATATATACTAGCAAAACCTACCCACCCTCCGGGAGGGAGGGCATTAATTTAAAAAAATGTTATCTTTACTCAGAGAATTCCATGATTTTTACAATAAACTTTGGTAAATTTATAGATTAACATCCTCAGCTAAATTACCCCCTATCATTAAAAATGAGATTCCTATGTTTAGGATTATTCTAGATTGTTATGGCAGTTAATATGTTTTAAACACTAATAGTAAATTCGTCTGTAGTCGTAAAACCACACGTTATCGCCACAAAAAATAACTCCCAGAATTAATTTCCAATGGCAAAAAATAATAAACTTCCACAAAACCCTAGAATGGCACGAAAATTGAGAAGTATTTTACGTTAAATGTATATGCTTAACTGATCCCCCACTCAAAATTCTAAAATATCTTTTGTTCTTTCATGTTTTTCAGGGTACTCACACGTAATCGGCTAGAAAAGTAGAATCTCATTTTATCGAGGAGAGGGGGTAATTTACAATAATATCTACACTGTCAATATTTTATTTATACCATGAAAATAAGATATTAAATTAGTTAGAGCATTTTAAAGTTATTTATTTAATTTTCACCGGAAAGGTAAACACAACTAAAATCAGTTGCTTAAATTAAAAAAAAAGGGGCGTATAGTAAAAAAAGTATGAGATTTCAAAAAATTAAATATGGGTAAGTTTGCAGATTAATACCCTCCATTAATACCCGACCACACCGAAAAAATGTTGCTTTTTAGGCGATTACGTGTTAACACTGTGGAAGACGGAAAGAAAAACAACAAATATTTTAGAATTTAGAGTGAGGGATCAGTTGTATATTTATTTAAGTAAAATGTTCTAACATTTTCAGGCCATTGTATTTTTGTAGGTAATTAAACAATATTTTTTACGACTAACCCTAAGTTCGAGTGACAAGGTCATAACACCACGCAACATCTCATAAGAAAATAGCAACGGATTTTACTCACATACTAAAAAAGAATTTAGTAAACTGCCTTAAAACTGGCCGAAAAATTGAATTTATATACGAAAAATTTTCCCCACTTTAAATTCTAAAATAATTGTTTGTTTCTTTTCTTCTTTCCATCAAGTTAAAAAAAAGGTAGAACAATTTTTTTTCGGTAGGAGGGGTGATTTAGCGGAAACTGTTAATCTACAATCATACCAAAATATGAATCCTTATTTTTTTTTCGTAATCTCACAGTGCTATAAAGATTCATTAACATTTATAAATTAAGCATTAACTTAATGAAAAAAAGTTATTTATTTTTCACGAAAAATGTAAAAACAGCAAATTAAGGACGAGAGAAAAAGGGCAGAGAGAAAGAGAACCACAATCTCCCTCCAACTCCCCCTTTTCTCTTCTCGATTCTGCCTCGTTCGTAGCAAGCCACGAACTTCGGTAAAGTCGTCGGCGAGCGCATGGAGTTAAAACTTAAGGTGTTTTAGTTATTTTTCGATTTATTTATTAATAACTTTAATTAATTACTGTTAATATAGACGAAACTATTGCATATAGATATCAAACATAAGTCAATGCAATTCCAAATGAATAATACTAAACATTTATTAATTATGAATTGTTTAAAAAATAGTTATGCTAATTATGCAGTTAAAGGATTCTCTCTTAATCTTTCATCTTCACTATATATACAGAATATCGATATTTTATGTTGTATCATTGATACACGCCATAAACTGGTATCGTCTTGGCTTTGATTTACGCCGGTCTATGGGTCTGTCCTGTGCAGTTATAGGAGGTCCACCCTCCCAGGCTTTGCCTCCCCTCTTTGGAGAGGAGTAGGTTTATTGCTTACTGCCTGAGGCGCCCCTACCGGAGAATGCCGACGGGGCTGCCCAGGCAATTATATATATATATAAAGTATAAAAGTGAGAATTCCGAAGCAGGAGCAATGCAATGTTGAACACCTGATGGTGGAATATGGGATGAACAAAAATAAATCTCGGATCAATTTATTTATTTTTCAAAAGATTTGAATATAAAGACGGTAAATTGTTAAATGAGGAACTTACAGTTAAATATTTAAAAGACTGGAATGGTAGGAACTTTAATCACTTCGAAATTAACCACTTCTCTTTTTAAATTAGAAAACAAAAATTAGATCGGACGTGTCAAGTGAGGAAAACTAAGATGGACGAGGCTATTCAAACCATGAGATTCGCAGAAAAAAAAAGACATGGCTCGCTCGCAGAAAAGTGTGACAGAGAGGAGAGAAAGAAAGATGAAATACAATCGTAAAGTTATGTTATAAATTATCAAGATTAATTAATTTAGTAAATCTTTAAAATATTAATATTTAGATTCAATTTTTTTTCTCCTATTATACGATTTTCCACATAGATTATTGTTGAGATAAGAACAATCTCAATTTCATGAGTATCTTTCTATCTCTATATTCATAAAGTATGTGTATTTAATATATATATATATATATATATATATATATATATATATATATACATATATATGTACAGGATAACGCCTAAACTGATGAACAGATCATTATGAATTTTGGAATACATAATCTAGAATATACAGTGAGTAATATGGGCACATTTTTTGTAAATGTTAACATTCAGAGAGTGCATATATATATAAAAAAATACTTTTAATTTATTTTATGAACCGATCATTATGAATTTTGGAATATATATTCTCGGAAAGGCAGTGAATAACAATTGCACATTTTTCATAAACGTTGCTATTTAGTGCATGCGCCCACCCTAAACCGCCCACAAAATGTTAATCTCCTAAACAAATGAACGGATTATTATGAACTATAGAATATATATTCTAACAAATACAGTGATTAACATGGTACGATATTCTTTTGTAAATGTTAACATTAAGAGAGAGCGCATATATAAAGTTTTTAATTTTTATATATTTTTTTAATCGATCACTATGGATTTTGGAATATATATCCTCAACAACACGGTAAGTAACATAGACAGATTATCTTCTTTGTAAAATTCATCATTTAGAAGGTGCGCCCACCCATACTCGCATCCTCCCTTAAAAAAACTTAAAAAATAAGTTAGATAAATAAAATTCAACAGTGAAAAGTATTGCTCTACATCAAATCTTGAGACGCGCATGAGCGTCAGTTACATATATGTGCTTTATAAAATCCTAAACTATTGAACTTATCATTATAAATTATGGAATATGTATTCTAGGTTACATGAAGTAACGGGAGAAGATTGCTTTTTTGAAACTATAGTATTTAGGCGAAACCAAACCTGCACTGTATCCTCTAAAGAATGAAAAAAAAACAACAACATTAAAATGTTCAACTAATGCTATATTAATTGCTTATACTCGTTCTGGGACGAGTATTTCACTGTATGTGACTTTCGTATCGGTGTTCGAACCGTGTGACCGACAGTAATTGTCTCCTCCCATACTGATGATTGCAGATTCTGCATGAAACACATGTGTATATGAGTTAATTTGTAAAATATTATTTATAAATAATTATTCAAAGCTCTTGCTAGATTGAGCACTGTTAGAAAGTTTACAACAAGTTGTTATTTATAGCTTATTGCACTACTCTAGGCTCCGCCTATTGAGTTCTCTTGGCGACTTGCTAATATGGCTGCTGAATTTTCCATGTAGACGTTAATTCACTCTCCCATTTCTACGACAATGCGCGGGGGACACATCGGTACGCGTTCCGACTACTGAGTCAAATATGCCTGTCGTATTGGAGTTCAAACCGTGTGACCGCCAGGGATTGTCTCCTTCCATACTGATAATTGCAGGTTTGGCATGAAACACATGTGTATATGGGTTCATTTGAAAATATTATGTATAAATAATATATAAACACACACACATACACACACACATATATATATATATATATATATATATATATATATAACATATTCTGATGAATATTTTAAAAATTCTTATACACATACACATGTTTTCTCTGGGAATAATCAATGTGGAGGATGATTGTTCTGCTGATCACACAATGCGAACCTCAGACCAAAGTCAACTTTTTTCAATTCTGTATCATGAGCAGACATATAGTTTCGCTGTATCATAGTTATTTCGTGTTGTTAGAGAAGCAAATTCCCCAAGCCGGAATTGAAACTCGATCGTCTAGATAACAGTCGGCGTTTCTAACTATTTGACCGTCAGCCACAAGGCGTGAATAAGCTAAATTTCCGTATTTATTTATCAATCAAAGTAGAATGTTCTATCTCTTTTATATATAAATGAGTAGCCAAAATATCCTTTCTACAGTCGTATAGTTTAGTTAGACTGTTGCATCTCTTCCTCCAGTGACTGAAGAGTTCCACAGTCAACCGAGCGGGTTCATTTAATTGTTTAAGTGAATTAATTTGAAAGACTTTCATAAGTTCAGCCAATTTGCTCAGTCAATAACAACTAAGACTGCAGGCATCGGGTTCGCGGCTTCTATTCCCAGTGTCGGCGTCAAGTTTCTTTATTGTTTATTTATTTATTTATGTAAAATAAGTTTCTTACATTTGAAAAAAATCCACTGGCGGACAGACAGAAAGACAGACAGACAGAGCAAGTCTTCGCTATATTATAAGTAAATAGAAAAGGATAATTTATTCGACTGGATCATACTTCGATTGTTTCACTTATTACGCCAACTAATTATTTTAATTTCCAAAACATCACATTATGTCTAACGACCTTAATTATTTGTTATAAATTGTGTAACATTGATCCATTTGCTCTTCCATAAATCTGTAGATCGATACCGTGTTGCCCTTCGGGCCTAGATTCCGCCTGTCTAGGGTATTGTCCTGTGCAGTTCTAGGAGGTCCACCCTCCCAAGCTTTGTCTTCTCCCCCTTTGAGAATGAGGTAGTTTATTGCTAATCACATGAGGGACCCCTGCCGGGGAATATCAATGGGGCTGCCCAGGCATTTTTCGTAGGCCAAAGCTTTATTTTGTTACTTTTCAAAATAGAATTAACATTGATTTTTTTATCTTTTCGATGTTTCATTAAGTGTATTATCTTTTATGTTATATTTAATCTTAATCGGTACTTTTGCAGTTTAAGGACCGTGCTGAAATAACGTTATTATTTAGAAACCCAGTATAAAGTAAAGGAAAACAATATTTTACACTAGGTTTATGATTTGTTTCTTACCAAACAAAATATACCATCCTTTTGGAAGCTAACTGCTTCAATATACCCCCAATATTTATAGAAAACAGAATTTTTTATATCGGGTACGAAATTAAAATCTAGTGGTTTTCTTTTTGGGGGGAGATTTTTATTTTTTAGCTAATTATTTATAAGGGTTTATTTTTTTACTTTTCCAGTAAAGTAAAAAATCAACGTTAATTCTATTTTGAAAAGTAACAAAATAAAAATAAACTGAAATAAAAAAAATTGTATTAGGGGGCGGAATAAAATGTAAATTCGATGCTTATTTTTAATAATGAAAACGATTCTCTATTTTTTAATTATTACGATTGATTGGTTCATGTGATTCACGTGAGACAAATCCTGGTAGCCAGTGGAGTGTAGTGGCGGTAAGTGGCGGCGACAAAAAGTGCTGCCGCGCACCCATTTTCCTACTAACTCTAAGTCCAGGTGGTAATACGAAAATACATTTTTATAAATGTATGTATTGTGTTACTTATCTTTCGCGGAAAGAAAAAAGCAACAATTATTTTAGAATGGGGGATCAGTTTAGCATTTTGGTTTCTTCGGAAACAAGTCAGTTATTTTTTAAAAAATAATGGTTAAAAAAAAATGGATGAATTACTTCGTTACCCTTAGAAATCTGAAAGGAATTAAGAAGCATTTAAACTGTCGAAGATAAGAACTTTAAACTTGCATGAAGGTTTGCTAAGAATTTTGATTCTTAGCAAATATACGATACGTTAAACGTAAATTTATAAAGGAAAGTAAAACATCTTTAATCTCTTTTCAAGGTACTTCAAACGCTAATACGTATCAACAAATATGTAAGCTTGTATATTAAATAACATGAAAGAAAACAATCAAATAGATTTCGTCAAATTGAATGAAAGGAATATTTATTTTTTAACGAAGAAATAAATAAAATGTTTATAGTTTTACACTTACAAATATATTTTAATAAAATGTTTTTAGCTTCTTACAAAAACATTAGATAAATTACTTCGTGACCCTTAGAAATCAGAAATAAATTTAGAAGCATTTAAACTGTTGAAACATGGCTGAAAGTACAGAGTTTCGATAATCGCCCCAAAAAACGAAAATTAAGCAAAATACTGGTAGAACATTATATTTTCCCACCATTGGTGGCATTTATTGGATGTGTTTCTACCACTATGTTGTTTATTTAACGATTTTTCACGGATTATCAATGGCCCTCATGCAGGACTCATGAACAGCCATTATGACTTTCGTTCTAACTGAACAAATAGATACCAGGTTTGTTTTGAACAAAAACGTTTTAAAATAAGTTAAAGCACAAATACACTTATCCAGATAGGTAGAAGAGTAACTTATCTTGCCTTTTGTAACATTTATTTGTTGCCTATTTGTTTTTTCCCCTTTTTCATTCTGTTAGCTGTTGTTGAAAATGCCCAAAATTCTTTTAAAATAATGAGTTTCAAATAAAAAAAAACGGTGTGTGCGTGTGTTTGTTCAACAGAGAGATAGATAGATAGATAGATAGATAGAGAGAGAGAGAGAGAGAGAGAGAGAGAGGGGACAAAGAGAGAAAGGGAGAGGGAGACAAAAGCCTCGTTCTCAATTTTTCACTAAGCAAAGGAAATAAGTACATTAATTTGTAAGACTTCTTACAATCTCAGGTCGGCAGCTCAGTTTATTAACTTGAGACCTAAAGTTTTCGGTTTCGATTCCCAGTCTCGGGGCAACATTTATTTTATTGTTTTTGTATGTATTATTTACTGGTTATAATGTGCCCTAATATATTTTTTACGTTTACAAAAATTCTCAAACACGGACAGACAGAAATCGTGACAGAGAACCTCTTTCTCATATCATAAGTAGATATTATTGTTAATTTTTAATAATATAAGAACAAGTGTTTTTTTTGATTTGCTTGTCTGATGGCGGAAGAGTTTTACAAGAGCCGCTTAAACGGTTTAGTATTTGACGCGTCGGAATCCTTCCGTACGCCATTTGTTCTGGGATAGTGTCGATTTAGTTCGCTGATTTTTAGAAGAAGGATTTTTTACAATGGTACAAACATACCGAAGATGAGATGAGCATACGTACTGTTATGAAGAAGAATTTAAAAAATAATGTAAAAAGAAAAAAAGGAAGGAAGGAAAAAAGAAGAACACAAAGAAGTAATAAAACAAACAAATGAATGAAAAAGACAGATAAAGAGAAAGAGGTTGAAGAGGAGGAAGAGAAGAGAAAAAAGTAGACAGTGTGAAGGAAAGGGAGAGACTAAATAATACAGGAAAGTGAAGAAGAAAAAAGGTCATATGAAGCAGAAACACAAGAAACACACATAGAAGAAACAGATTGAGTGAAGAAAGTAGGAATCAACGGAAAAAAGGAAGACAACAGAAAAAAAGAAAGTAGAAGATACATAAGAAAATAAAACGAAGAAGTATTAGACGAAAAGTTTTCGAAAAAATTGAAAACGAAGAATAGAGAGAAAAACAGAAGAAAAAGGGTTTAAAAAGAAAATGAAGAAAGCCAAGAACAGTTAAAGAAATTGCGTAGAATTTGGTATATTCGGACTACTGTTCTCATATTGGGTGATTTTATCACAACGTTTCGACCGATGTAACCTCCGACCTTATTCGGGTGTACTTTGTCGAGCTTGAGAATCTTTGTGTCGAACTCGGGAATCTGGACGGAATTTCGAACGGAACCCTTTATTAAATCCACGGAGGTAGCATTCTCTCGTTCCATCTGCCATGACTGGGAAGAAGTCTTCAGTAATTCGCAATTCTTCGTATCGCTCGCACTAAGGATTGAACCTTCAACCTTCAGATGACTGTCACTTACAAATTGTCAACTCTCATCTAAAAAATTCCGAAACAGTTAGAGAGAATAAAAAGAGAAAATAGAGAAAAGAATAGAAAGAAACGGTAAAGATACAAAGAGGAAAAAGAGAGAAAAGGGAGAGGAAGAAGAAGAAGAAGAGCGAAACAAGATACGAAAAGAAATAGAAAACAGAAAGAAAAGAAGAAAGAAGAATATGAAGAAGAGGAAAAAAGAGAAAAAGGATGAGGAAAGAAAAAGAAAAAAGTGAAAAAAATAGAAGAAGAATACGAAGAAGTGGTAGAAGAAGAAGAAGAAGAAGAAGAAGAAGAAAAGGAAGAAGAAGAAGAAGAAGAGGAAGAAGAAGAAGAAAAAGATGAAGAAGAAGAAGAAGAAGAGGAGGAAAAAGAAGAAGATGAAGAAGAAGAAGAAGAAGAAAGAAAAAGAAAGAAAAGGAAGACTATGAATAGGAAAAAGAGAGAAATAAAACCGGAAGTAGGAAAACAGAAATAATCTCTTTGATTTCGTTTTATCTGGGTTTATTTTCTTGTTCGTCATCAAATGAAGTCGTCGGCTGAATGAGCAACAAATAAACTAAACTTCGAACAAGAAAATCACGAGAAACTCACGGAGAAAATTGAAGGGGAAAAAGATGTGTAATTCACTGGAAAATAAAACTTTTTATACAGGAAAATAAAACTACTTAAAATGATATACATGAATGCACACACACACACACACACACACACACACACACACACACACATGCAAATCAGGATAGAACTCTAACTGAAGTAAAACATTTTTGTCAGGCAATGAGCAAGAAACATGAATGTTAAAAGACTGCCGTATATATATATATATATATATATATATATATATATATATATATATATGTGTACATACAGACACCTACAAATATACGCCATCTAAGAAGGCATTTTAAAGAAATATATATAAATTTAAAAATAACTAAAATAAAAAAAAATATAAAATCAAAATAAGAGTAAATATAAAAACAAACAAAAACAATCACGAAGCATTTAATTACATGTCCCACTGTTCACGCTTTAGTATATTATACATACAGATCCGTACATAAATACACAAACATACATACATATATACACACATACAGATATATATATATATATATATATATATATATATATATATATATATATATATCCACACCCGTACACACGCATGACTCATATATTTACCTACACCCATGTACGAACATCTATACACGTAAATTACTTTTGTTTCACTTTACTTCAGTCGAGGTTCTCAGTAATCAAGTGATCCCTTCCTGGGTCTAACAGTTGATCTCTATAGATATTCTACTATTTTATTAACGTCACTATTAATATTACTTATATATTCAACTATACGTGCATTTAATCCCATGACCACACTCTGTTTAATATTCGAAACGTTTTCTTTCTCTCTTATTTCATTTTTTAACTTTACCGATTGAGACGTTATTTCATATGAATATGAATATAAGTGCGAACACTGGCGAAGGATATTTTAATGTAATGCGAACATCTATATACCAACTTAAGATGCCCTTATTAATCTGGTTCCTAATGTGACTTGTTTGGAGTGAATATAAGAAAACATAATGTCTTCCAAGAACTTACTCGATTTTGTGTTACCTGATTGCAATAGAGATTATTCCTTTGAAAATCTCAAGTTATGCTCGATCAGTTTCCTATTTAAACTTGATATTTATTAAAACTGTGACATATCTCTCGTAAATTATTTTGCTTAAAATGTGAAATATTAAAGATAAACAGTTATATTTAATTATTTTTAAGATTATGTGAAAAGTAAATTAATTACTTTTTAAACTTATATTTTTGGTGGATTTCTCTTTACATTTATAGCCACGTGTTCATTTAAAGATCTTCTCTAATTCTCAAAGCAAATCACAGTCTAATTTTTCTCCCCAATGAACCACTTAACTATATCATAGTTTATTTTTCTGGTTGTTCTTTTCTGATTTTGCCGACTTCCATGATCAGAATTAAGCTGGTCTGGTGGAGTATTTATTTACTCCTCTCCAGGAGTTAGGCACAAGGCCAGTTTTTATCTTACTCCCACAAGTAAGATGTGACCCAAGGTCGGGTAAGGAAAGTGGGGTTTGAAAAGTCAGCGCCCGAGAGGTGAGCACTCTGGCCATTAAAAATTGCCTGGGCAGCCCCGTCGGCATTCACCGGTAGGGGCGCCTCAGGCAGTAAGCAATAAACTTACTCCTCTACAAAGAGGGGAGGCGAAGCCTGGGAGGGTGGACCTCCTAGAACTGCACAGGACAGACCCATAGACAGGCGTAAATCAAGCCCCGAAGGCCAAGACAATACCAGTCTATGGGGTGCAGTATCCATCGGAACAGATACTACACTTTGATCTTAGCCAAAAGGCCAAACTGGTCTGGTGGAGTATCCAGCTTAGTGTGGTAAATTGTTGTAGCATTCATATCACAAGAAGATGAACCATTATATTACTATTAAAGCCAGTGTCAACTCATGCGGCGGTGGGACAGGAGCTGGAGCTTTGTAGACAGTGTGGGACTTATTAGATTGGCGACTCCTTTTTTTACCTTGTCTAAGAGGGAGAGACTTGTGGTTGGTACACCAGGCTAGATGTGGCAACACTGCTTCATGCATGTTCGAATGGTGGTTTTGTAGAGATATAGGATACTGGCAGGCGAGAGAAGTTTTTTAACTCGGTAGAAGGAGCCCACCTTCTATGCAATTATTTTGATAATTTTATAATTATAAATGAATGAATGATAAATGAAATAAAATTAAATTGGTCTGGTAAAAGTTTTACCTATAACACCGCGATACATCCATTTTACCAAATAGCCAGTAGTCTGAGATAAAGTTTAAACATTGTAATATCTTTGCTATAATGGCACATCCTCGTTCTAAAAACGTGCCTTTAAGTCGAAATATATATGGAAAACTTATCAATAATCTGCTAAATTAATCTCCAAAAATACATTATTTTTTACCTAATGTAAACTTTGTAAACAGATTTATAATAATTTTAGGTTATTTTAATCAGTTAACATTTCATTGTATTCGAAAGATCTTCTTCAGGTATCAGGTCTGTTTGCAGACATCGATGATCATGGCTCTCCATTCTTCTCTGCGGTCTTCCTGATGAAATCTAGAGTCGTGATTCCAGTCACCCTGTTGAGGCCATCTGTGAACTTAGTACGATGTTTTCCTCTACTCTTTTTGCCGTCGATTAGTCCTAACATCAAGCTTTTCTTCAAGCCGTCCGCCCGCATTATATAGGCTATAAATGTAAAGAGAAATCCACCAAAAATATAAGTTTAAAAAGCGATCTGTTGTAGTCAAACTTCTTCGGTTTTCTTCCTTTCTGTTCACAAGATTCGTAGAATCTTTCTTAGAAATCATATACTCGCTGCTTCTAAACGGCTTTCAGACACTTTCGACAATGTCCAACATTCGCAGCCGTAAATTAGGATTGACCATATGTACGCCTTCAAGATTCTGATTTTTGTATTCATTTTTATGCTTCTGTTTTGAAAGATGCCTTCCATGCTATGGAAAGCGGTGAAACAAAATATTCAAATTCGAAAGATAACCTAATAATAATCCAGACAAAAATGATTATCAAATATGCAAATAATAACAGTCAATAGGTTTTGACAATCATGAAGGAAATAACAAGATACAAGTTTCGTAAAATATAACTATCAGTTTTCTAGTATTGTTTGAAAGAAAATTCGAAAAGCAAAGTGTTAAAAAAGTGGATTCATAAAAAAACAATTACATACATTTTACTAAAAATTAGATAATCCTCTCCAAAAGATACAATTATCTTTCATATTTTCAAATGAATTATTGTCGATCTAATATATAATATACAAAGTAAAGTCAATTTCTCCTGTACATTTGTAATCAATAGCTTTTTTATCACAAGAAAAATCGGGTTCGTCAATCAAATATACCATATTTACCGTATTGTTAAAAAAAAGAAATATCATTTTAAATAGATTTATTCAACTCTAATATTTAATCCTGATTAAGATTTTATGCCTAAACCAATGACGGGAGTGTATTAGTTTTTTAATGCAGATATACTTACTGTTAGAAAAATCATCGAGTAACACATTTAATAAGATAATATCTTTTTAGTATACACCAGTTATAAATTACATTTCAAGCGTTTGCATTGGCCGACACGAGACATACATTACTAAGATTATATAGGAACAGAAACCACATACTTATAAATATTGTCACGTCATGGATGCGAGGCTTTCAAGAATAAAAACGTGATGACGTTCGATAATGTCACGACATATACATTTCTAAAAATCCGTTAGATATCACATAGTTCATTTTTCTGCTCAGTTTGACTTCATTTATATATTTATATATACTAACGAGTCATGTCATAGGCAATTCGAGGATACAGGGTAATGAGTTTGTCGGTCGGATGAAGAATAACACCATAGAATGACTGGAAAACGATGGGTCAAATGGACAGGGTTTGGTTATTTAAGAGGACGGCTTGTAATAAGCAAGGAAGCAGTATTTGCTCTACAGACACGAAGTTCCTGGGATGCAACTTCGTTCATGGAAGTTCGGTTTTGTTTTAGGTATGCAGAATGAGAATAAGAAATTATTGACAGTGGTTGTAGCTAGACGAGTTTTTGCTGTGAATATTTTATAGGGGGAACCAGATATAAGAGATCAGTCGAACACGTATATTCATATGTATACAGACTTTAAAGATTTTATTAATACAATTTTGACGATCGAATAAGTCAGATTACATATCTCTCAGTCTATAGTAAATTATATATATATATATATATATATATATATATATATATATATATATATATATATGGGAAATGAAAAAGGAAAAACCAAGAGATACTTTTTATATATTCATCAACGTTTCGTCTTTATTGTAAGACTTCCTCGGGGTGATAATTTTAGGAAAAATGTCATGCAAGTAAAATTATCATCCTGGGGAAGTCTTACAATGAAGACGAAACGTTGATGAATATATAAAAAATATCTCTTGGTGTTTCCTTTTTCATTTCCATTTTGTCGGATTACTCTCATCCTTCCTTTCTCATATATATATATATATATATATATATATATATATATATATATATATAAAATATGAAACTAAAAGTATACTTTTAGAGGATAGAACCTATAGTGAAATAGTTTAAGTTCAATATACGAGATTGAGCAATAATACAAGATAAATGAAAGAGAGAGATAAAGATGTACGAATGACAAATCTATTTCAACGTCGATTGTTCAATGCAATTCCATCTTTAAATCTGCTTTCACCGGACACCTTATCAACGGACATTCACAAACTGGACAGACTCCATTTTTTTACAAGCACACTCTTACTCGCCATTACTTTATATTTTTGCAAATTTTGAATTTTGGCTTTTCCACTGCCAACTTATCTATCTATGTAATTCGTCTGATGATAAGATTTTAATCTTTGAAAAGCCTTGGCTTAATGAAAGAAAAATACACATGTTTTTACCGAGGACACCTGGCATTGAACAATCTAAGTTCAAATAGACTTGTCATTCGTACATCTTTATCTCTCTCCTTTCATTTATCTTATATATATATATATATATATATATATATATATATATATATATATATATATACATATGTATATATGTATATATGTATATATCCGTCCTGTAACTATATAGTTAGCGAGTAAAAACTGCCGTAAGAATACATTTCAAGTATTTAGAGAACAAAGTAAACATTCACCACCGCATTCACTCTATTTCTATAATGATATCTTTCTGCTTATTCGTTTTTCCTTCTATACTGATGTAAACGTTTCATTTTGAAACGTTTTCTTTCCTTTTCATTCCTATTTTTAACTTCCCCGATTCAGACGTTATCTTATATAAATATGAAAAGTAATGCGAACACTGGAGATGGGTAATATTAATTACTCTTCATTTTTGACGGATGGTGTACACTCGTGTATATAAATAAATAAATATATATATATATATATATATATATATATATATATATATATATATATATATATATATACAAGGTGGGCCAAAATAAGGGTCCTATCTTTAAATTTGAATAACTTGAATTTGAATAACTTCCACAAAATAAAAGTTAAACTCACCAAACTTTATGTGTGTGTAGACTGACCCTTCCGAGATTTTTTGAAATAAACAAAACAAATTTTAGCCGAAAAACACTTCTTAAAACTTACAAAAACTAAAGTGTTGTTTTTTACACTGTTTTGAGTTTTTTAAGCAAAAATAATGTTTTCTAAATGAGGGTACGTTCCTTAGGGCTAATACGGCTCATGCTTGCTTCGGAAGGGGTCCTTTACTTATTCTAAAAAAAAATTAAAAAAAAATCAATAAATAAAAAAGTTATGAATTTTTAAAAATAGGACCCTTATTTTTGCCCACCCTGTATATATGTGTGTGTGTGTGTGTGTGCGTGTGTGTAATTATCCTCAAGTATAATACTATATAGTTTCCGAGGAAGAACTAAAGATTCTAGATTCAAACAAAAAAGTCAAACGTATACATTATCAAATAAAAAATAAATAAGTAAATAAAATCATCTGAAGCGTAAATTGAAGAATTTAACTTTATGCTGGGTTAAGTTTTGAAGAACTTTGGAATTTCCCAGTCCTTTTATTTCTGCAAGATTCAGTATTTATCTTCATTCTTCTTCGTTCCAATCATTAGGAATTGTCTTGTGTGCACACTCTCTTTTTCGGTGTGCTAATTATGCCAATTGATTGATTCCATTCACATCTTGCTCCCACTTAAACTGAATCCTTAATTAGCTTAATACGTTCCTCTTAAACCCTGAATAATATGTGGATAATCTGAAGTTCGACTATACAACTTCGTCCCGTGGATCGAATCCTGCCAACGGATAAGGCGTCGCCTAACCCGCAAGCATGTGGCTTCGATACTGATTTTCCTTCAGTTATAAAACACAGTTTAATACTAGCAAAACTATGTTCGCTCCTTTCGCTAGTGAGTTTGATACTTTAAATATCTTAATTGTTATATATACTAATGGTTCACCAGTTACCAATGACAAATTTATCTCGAGGATAAGGGTTAATTAGATTGTCAGTTGGCCAAGATCAAAGTGTAGTATCTGTTCCGATGGATACTACACCCTATAAACCGGTGTCGTCTTGGCCTTCGGGTCTTGATTCCGCCGGTTTGTGGGGTTGTTCTGTGCAGTTCTAAGAGGTCCACCCTCCCAGGCTTTGCCTCCCCTCTTTGGGGAGGAGTAAGTTTATTGCTTACCGCCTGAGGCGCCCCTACGGGGAATGCCAACGGGGCTGCCCAGCCATTTCTTGTAGGCCAGAGTGCTCAAATTTTCGGGCACTGGCTGTTCAAATCCCACTTTCCGGCCTTGTGTCACACCTTACCGCTGTGGGAGGTAGATAAATAAATAGATTGTCAGTTGAATGATAAAAAATATTGAGAACGGCAGATTAAATGACGAAAAGTTGATTACTTCAGAGAACGGTTTGTCAGGTATTTATAGACTTTTGACTGGAAAAGAACAATGTTGTAGTTTGGAGGGAAGCAGTCACACGGAAACGTGTGTTATAAGTGGGGAGGTCTTTGAATTACATAATAATTAGAAAATAAAACTAAATAAAATTCTCAAGACAAAAATAATTTTGTGCGTGGGACGATTGGCTGAGAGAACAACAAAGAATCTGATTGGTTAACCAGCTACCCGTGTATATAAAAAAATAACTCCATGCATTTTAGCCTGAAGATTCCCCCCGAGGATGAAACGCGGGAGCCTCCGTGTAGCTTAATTGCCATAAATATATTTTCATAGCTTACTACTACATATATATATATATATAACTCAATGTTTCTGTGTGTGTGATGTTTGTGTGTTCCCTATAGATAGAAAGGTTAGATAATTTACATCAAATCTAAAAGTGTATATTCATGTCAAATTTACCGGGGAAGACAATGGACTTGTTTCCGAATCGTTAAGTGCAACCTCAATGGACTATGAAGGCATAAACCCTTAACACTTTTATTGGTAAGACAATAGAAGTGGTCCCGAGTCTCTATATGCCCTTCTAACCCAAGGAGCTTTCGTGACCGAACTTCTTTCAAACTTCAAATTTTGATGAAATGTATATCATAAGTATTAAATTCTCCGGGAAAGACAATGCAAGTTGTCCCGAATCTCTATGCTACCCTCTGTGTGCCGAATATATACGTGCTCCACCTTTAAGTGACGCACTGGGACAGGAACCCCCTTAAAACTTAAAATACGGATATCCAATTTGACTGAAATTTAAACACTTCGCTGTAGGGTTTCCAGATGCCGGAAAGCTTGCTACTCTTATAAATTCTTTCCTCGAACTGTTTACCTTTGGAATTCCCTAGCCGCTCCGTGTTTCCCCGACTGTACTAATATGCAGAAATTTAAATGTAATGTGAACAGACATCTCGCTGCACAAACACCCACTTAGCATACACCTATAAATCTGTCCCCTAATCCAGAGTAGTCCTTAACGTCTCAGTGGCAATGAGCCTTGTTGGGGGTCACTATAAGTAAAAAAAAGAAATACAAACATAAGAATAAGACACTTCAGAAAGTTTTTCAACATTTCAACTTCTTCCGGCTATACTAAGGGGGACAACAGGAGGAGAGGTTGGTAAAAATATGGAAAGTTGTATGGTTTTATGAACATAGTGAAAAATACATAGTAGTGATCCTCATTCAATCCCGAGCAACGTCGGGTCTTCCTGCTTATATTTATATATATATATATAATAATAAATATTTGTTATTGTTTATTATCTATGTACGTATACGTTTCGTCCTTAAACTTGGACTCATCAGCATAGAGATATGACTATTCACTACCGGTCATGCGATTCGAAACCCCGAGCTACGAGTATTTTACAATTCAAATCCGACGCCTTAACCACACGGCCAATTTTAAATAGCGAATAAACTGTGATAATTTTAACACGGTATCGGCGGCTATAACGTCTAGAGCGTTCTACTTTTTTTCGGACTGACTTCCTCATCTTGGCTGCCATGTTCACAACGTTTCGGCTGTTCTACCCTCCGGCCTTCATCAGATGTCCTGTATTGAACTCGGGAACCCAATCCTTTTATTGTCACGGAGTCTCGGATTCCATATTTTTGCCCTGGGACACACTCGTTAATTCTCTGTTGCTTTCAATTCTGCTGCTGCTGTTGCTGCTTATCACCGTATTGCTGCTGTCGCAGAATGTTACTTTCACTTATCCGGAGGTGCTAAGTTCAATCAATTATTTTTTTAATTAATCAATTATATGTATTAAAAATGTTCTAAAAATGGTTCTAGTGCCTTGTCTCGAACTGGTGTAGCAACATTAAGGACGGGTGTGTAATAATAGGAATAGTATGGTAAATCACCATGTAGGGTTAAAAATTAGATCGAATAGAATTTTCTAATTAATATTAGAAGAAAGACGCGTGGCCTGGATGTGACTTCACTGGGTAGTAAGCGGATGTAGCAAATTGATAGATAGGATCGCTTTCTTTTATCTGAACCACCAGAGACGGCAGTTCGGCTTTGGATAGTTGTTTCCCTTCTCCCGATGAGGAATAGGGTATATTTTCTATGTGTGCGCATGTACACCTTTAAAAACAAATAACACTCCAAAGAAGATTTTAAAGCCTAATTGTATTTTTGATGCTCTTTTATTAATAACGTTCATAAAAGTGGTTATTGAAATGAGAGCTTCAGAGAGAAGATGAGATTCAAGCCTTGACTATCACATCAGTACGAAAATCTGATCAGTAAATTCCGTGAACGAACCATGGGATCGAGAGAACGCACCGTGGGGATTGAGAAGCACCCCTAACGTATTACATGGCACCCTGATGTGTGCCAAAGTTGTAACTTACACCGTTTTGTTCATCTTATCACGGTGTATGTCTAAACATAATTAAAAATACTGTAGATGCTTAGCTGTGGAAGTTATGGGTACCAATAAAAACATACATACATACAGACAGACAGACAGACCGACATATTTTCTTTTTATAGATGAGTGGTTTTTGGTTGGAACACTTGTCCAATCGAGCTTTATCAGATGAGCCACACTCCGCACCCCAAAGCTATGAGTAAGTTTAGGCGATCATTGAAGCGGACAATGAGCACAAACTAAACACAGATGGGGTAAGCACAAGGAGAGAAAGGCATATGTGAAGGGCGGACAAGCAGGGCATGCATGGGGGGTGTAAGCCTGAGGTGAGTGATCAGGACCCACTAAGTGTCTGCTATTATTTACCGTGAATGAATATATATATATATATATATATATATATATATATATATATATATATATATATATATATATATATATATATAACCAAAACAAAACATCAAAATGGGTTGAGTAACCTTAATTTTTTGATTGATGGCATATCTTTGAGATTAAAAGTAAATATTTATTCTCGCACGGCCCCGTGAAATATTAATAGTGGAAACATTTATATTCAAATCCTAACAAAACCCAGTTACATTTATTGCGTGGTATGGTGTGTGAGGGGCGGTGTGGGTGTGGCTTGTGATCTCCTGGGGCAAGTGTAGAGAGAAGGGCGATTTTGTTTTTCCTAGATGGTTACATTGAGTGTATTCCTAAGTTTTTAGCTCTTTTCTTCCCAAATAAATACGAATGTCAAAATTTGGTTAAACGTTGTTTATATATATATATATATATATATATATATATATATATATATATATATATATATATATATATATATAATTACTATTTCATGTATCCACATAAAATCTTTTAAGGATATATACTTTTTTATGTATCAATTTTCAGTATTTACTTCAAGAGTGCTCGATACGTAAGTAGAGCTAGGTAGTAAGTTATGAATATATATTTATGGCAATTAAGCTACACAGAGGCTCCCGCATTTCGAATCTCCAGGCTAAAATGCATGGAGTTAGTTTTGCTAGGTGTTTTTATATACACGGCTTGCTAGTTAACCAATCAGATTCTTTGTTGTTCTCTTAGCCAATCGTTGGGCTTCCCACAAACAAAGGTCCGGTTTGTTTTACTTCCTACTTCCTGTTCTATTATTCTGTTTTATACAGCGACCTATATTCCGTTTCTTTGCTGTGGCAATATGATGAGTGAACTTATTTTAACACGTGGTTCCTTGTATTTCTATTTTAGTTTTTAGTTTTTAAGTTGTTAGGTTTTAGTTTAGTTTAGTTTTCTTACTTGTTTGTTTGTTTATTTATTTATGTATTGTCAAGCATTTGTAGTGGAGCATATTACGATCGCGCCGTACCATGCGAAAAATAATTGTCAGGCAGAACGGTTCGTTAACACGTTCAAAATAGCGTTTAAGAAAGCGAGGAGTACCCCTTCCGAAAAGGTCATGCAATAATAGGATGACCCTAAATAACAATGTTCCATCTATTTTGACACCAGCAGAAGCAATGTTTGCAAGGAAGATTAAAACAGTGTTTGATAGATCATTGCCAACTCATACGAAACCAGGACGGCAAAAAATGTCAAGAAGAGAATTTTTAAAGTTGGAGAAAACGTTTTCTTTCGGATGTTCACAAACAATAAATCTTACGGTGAAACAAGGATAGTAGATGAACAGATTTTAAACATGTTTTACATGTAAAGGGACCCAAGTTTATTCACAAAAGACACATGAACTCAATGAGGAAACGATATTAAGATGTTGTCGAGAATAATAATTCAGAGGACGGACACATGGATTTTGTGTTCGATACATTTGAGATACCAATCATGCAAACAGGTTCTGAATCAATTAGAAAACATAAGATTACGGACTTGATTAGAAATAAACCCTAAAAAGAAAAAGTCTTGCCTCCATATGTAGCAAGGCTAAAAATGGGTGTGTTATGTTATGATCGGTATCTACCTTATTTCATCACTATATGGACTCTGCTAGACATTTTTTTAATGAAAATCGCCCCAGACTAAGCATGAAGCCACTTGATATAAGGATCTAAAAAGTACCATTTGAAAGTCAAAACCCAGCCAACGCTAAGTGTTATATGTTCCGACCCAGAAAACAGCAATTGTTCCCCCTTTGTAAGAAACATCGCTCATGAAATGTGAAGACTAAAAGACAAAATAAAGGAAGCGAGAGTTAGAGGTACCTACGACGAAGGACGAGCAATCTATCTTCTACGGTGAAAGTCAGAGACGCCATTCTTTCCCTGTCGAGGATTCGTTCTCGACAATCAGTCCGACAGCGGTGGGCCATAATGACTGATGGTGGCCTTCCATCTGTTGGGCTTAGATAATTTTCTGGATAGTGCTAGGAGGTAAACTCTTCCTAGCCTTGCCTCCCTTCTTTTGGGAGAAGTTAGTTTATTGCCAACTGCCTGAGGCGCCCCGACAGAGGAATACCGACAAGGCTACCCACGCACTTTTTGTGGGGCCAGAGTGCGTGGCTTCTAGTGCGCTGGTCCAACAACTCCAACTTTCAAACACATCTTCCTGCGGTGGAATGTAGGTAAATATCAGTCTTTCTGTAACATACTATTCTGTACTTCTGTAAATACACTCTTGTAAATATACCACCGTGTTGTTTTATTTATTATCGCCACTTTAAGCTAACAACACACACACACACACACACACACACACACACACACACACACATATATATATATATATATATATATATATATATATATAAACGAACCTTGTTAAATATAACAGAATCTTTTGCCTGATTATACCTTTTTTATGTTTTCAATCTTTCTAATGATCTTTTTTGTGTCTAAATTTAAAAAAAATGTATTTTCCAAAATGTATCACGAACATTTTTGATTCTGCGTCGAATCATCTTGAGGTAAAGAAAAACAAATAACTAAAACGCCTGGGGAAAAAAGAAAATTTCAAATAGCAGCCGAGACCGGGCTTTTTGTACGTCAAAAGAACAAACCAGATCAGTTCCAGAACAAACGTTTACAATTTAAATTCATAGACACCAAAACTAGCGTCACAAGATGAATTGTGTTACATTAATAATTTACAAATTATGTTACTGGTTTCATAAGTAATGTAATTTATTGTAGGTTGCTGGGTTTTAATAACAACAGATTCGAGAATTTTTCATTTTTTATTTAAAAAAAAAAATAAAAATAGCATAATTAAACAGAATAATTATGTTATGTTTAACAATGTTTGTTTAAATGAAATAATGCTGTATAAATACACACAACACACAACACACAACACACACACACACCCATATATATATATATATTATTTTTATATTATTTTTCGTTTTTGCAATTTGTCTAATGATCTTCTTTGTGTAAAATCATTAGACAGATAATTAGAAATTAAAAACAGGTATAATTAAGCGGACGAATTCTTTTATTTTTAATAATGTTTGGTTAAATGAAAAAATGCTGCCTAAATACAACCACACATCTATCTATCTCTCTCTTTCTCTCTCTCTCTATATATATATACATATATATATATATATATATATACATATATATATATAATATATATATATAAATATATATATATATAAATATACATATATATATATATAAATATATATAAATATATATGTATATAAAAAAATATATATATAAATATATATATATAAATATATATATATGTATATATATATGTATATATATATGTATATATATATATATATGTATATATATGATATACATATGTATATATATAATATGTATATATATATATATATAATAATGGTAATAATCCAGGTGAAAAATATCCACAGGGTGGTAATCCAGAGAATTTTAACCGGGTTTATAAAAAGTGCTCAATATCAAAATAGAGCTTTATATATGATAATTTTATTTACACAGACATGTACAAAATCTGCGACATTGGCATGTCGATGTTATCGATCAACAGTTACTATAAACTGAGATCTCATCAGGCAGAGTTAGAATCCGATCTTAACCTCAGATCATATTTGGAGAGAATGAAGTGGAGGGATAGAGAAAGAGAAGAAGAAGGAAAGAAATTTAACATTTCAAAAATTAAAGCCGTTAAAAAATTAAAATTAAAAATTAAAAAATCAAAAAATCTAAAAAATCTAAAAATCTAAGAAACAAAAAACAAAAACAAAAAACAAAAATCTAAAATCTAGAATCTGAAACAGACAGGGCAAATAAATAAATAAATAAATAAATAAATAAATAAAAATATAAGGTGGAAAGAGGAACAAATAATGATGAGGGGAGAGACACATAGAGGTAAAAAGAAGGAGAGAGAGAGGGCGTCTGTTGATTCAGATCGAGAGGGAGGGAGGGAAGTGGTAGACATGCACGAATCAGGTGTCAAAAAACCGTCGAGTTTATAGATGTATTTTTTCAAGTGAACTGTAATATTGCGTGCGGGCAAACTGGGCTGATTGTTGTGGTGATGGGGCGGTGATCAAATGTGTCGCGATTCTGGGTTTATATTGTCTTTATAATTTGTCTGGAGTTAATTTGAATAAATAAGTATATTCGTTAAATGTAACAGGAATAGTAGTAGTAATAATAATAATAATAATGATAATAATAATAATAATAATAATAATAGATACCCCTAATAATTGAGGTAAAGTAATTGAAATAATAAATGAATGATAATAAAAAATGATAATAAAAATACTAAAAAAACTAAAAAACTAAAAAAATATAACTAAAGAATAACTAGAAAATGCCGGCGTTATAAGTTATTAATAATAATAATGGTAATAATAATAATAATAATAATAATAATAATAATAATAATAATAATAATAATAATAATAATAATAGATACCCCTAATAATTGAGGTGAAATAATGAAAATAATAATAAATGAAGTATAATAAAAATACTAAAAAATACTAAAAAATATTAAAAAATATATAACTAAAAGAATAACTGGAAAATGCTGGCGTTATTGATTATTATTATTATTATTAATAATAATAATAATAATAATAATAATAATAATAATAATAATAATAATAATAATAATAATAATAATCATGATAATAATAATGGTAATAATAATAATAAAAATAGTAATAATAATAGTGGTCAATAATATTTTAGAGTTTACAAAAATAATAGTTTAGGAAAGAAATAGAATAATTAAGGAATATTAGGAATCTTAGGAGGTAGTGATTATCATAATAATATTAAATAATGATAAGATAATGTTTGCCGATATTATGATATGGGTTAATGGTTGCAATAATGCTGATCATATAAAAATAGTGGTTTAACAGACAACAGTAATCAGAGTGGTAATCCCAGTAATCTTAACAATAGTAATGATGATAGTGAAAAATTATAGAAGTAGTCATAATGGTGGCAATAATAGTAGTAATAATAATAATAATAATAAAAATAATAATAATAATAATAATAATAATAATAATAATAATAATAATAATAATAATAATAATAATAATAATAATAATAATAATAATAATAATAAAATGGCAGTGGAAGCAAAAGCAAGGTAACGGTAAAACATAGCAATATCAATATTATTAATAATAATAGTGATACTGTTAATTTCATTGCTGCAAATAACAATAACTATGATAGTAACGTCAGACATGATGTCACCACTGATAACAATAATTATCTTGATAAAAAGTACAGAAATGAAAAAATGAAAAAATGAAAAATGAAAAAAAAATGAAAAAAATAATTCAATGTCAAATAGTTAAGTTTAAGTTAAGTTTTACTCTTAAATACCCCCCTTTTATGCTTATCCATTTATTGATTAATGTTTTTATATTTCTTAGATTATTTTTTAGATTATATCTTTTAGATTATTTTTAGATTATCATTATCAATTATTTATTACTACTATTATTAATATCTTAAACTTAACTATTTGACATTGAATTATTTTTTTCATTTTTTTTTCATTTTTCATTTTTTCATTTTTTCATTTCTGTACTTTTTATCAAGATAATTATTGTTATCAGTGGTGACATCATGTCTGACGTTACTATCATAGTTATTGTTATTTGCAGCAATGAAATTAACAGTATCACTATTATTATTAATAATATTGATATTGCTATGTTTTACCGTTACTTTGCTTTTGCTTCCACTGCCATTTTATTATTATTATTATTATTATTATTATTATTATTATTATTATTATTATTATTATTATTATTATTATTATTATTATTATTATTATTATTATTATTATTATTATTATTATTATTATTATTATTATTATTATTATTATTATTATTATTATTATTGCCACCATTATGACTACTTCTATAATTTTTTACTATCATCATTACTATTGTTAAGATTACTGGGATTACCACTCTGATTACTGTTGTCTGTTAAACCACTATTTTTATATGATCAGCATTATTGCAACCATTAACCCATATCATAATATCGGCAAACATTATCTTATCATTATTTAATATTATTATGATAATCACTACCTCCTAGGATTCCTAATATTCCTTAATTATTCTATTTCTTTCCTAAACTATTATTTTTATAAACTCTAAAATATTATTGACCACTATTATTATTACTATTTTTATTATTATTATTACCATTATTATTATCATTATTATTATTATTATTATTATTATTATTATTATTATTATTATTATTATTATTATTATTATTATTATTATTATTATTATTATTATTATTATTATTATTATTATTATTAATAATTAATAACACCAGCATTTTCCAGTTATTCTTTTAGTTATATATTTTTTAATATTTTTTAATATTTTTTAGTATTTTTTAGTATTTTTATTATACTTCATTTATTATTATTTTCATTATTTCACCTCAATTATTAGGGGTATCTATTATTATTATTATTATTATTATTATTATTATTATTATTATTATTATTATTATTATTATTATTATTATTATTATTATTATTATTACCATTATTATTATTAATAACTTATAACGCCGGCATTTTCTAGTTATTCTTTAGTTATATTTTTTTAGTTTTTTAGTTTTTTTAGTATTTTTATTATCATTTTTTATTATCATTCATTTATTATTTCAATTACTTTACCTCAATTATTAGGGGTATCTATTATTATTATTATTATTATTATTATTATTATTATTATTATTATTATTATTATTATTATTATTATTATTATTATTATTATTATTATTATTATTATTATTATTATTATCATTATTATTATTATTAATTCTACTACTATTCCTGTTACATTTAACGAATATACTTATTTATTCAAATTAACTCCAGACAAATTATAAAGACAATATAAACCCAGAATCGCGACACATTTGATCACCGCCCCATCACCACAACAATCAGCCCAGTTTGCCCGCACGCATACAAACAATATTACAGTTCACTTGAAAAAATACATCTATAAACTCGACGGTTTTTTGACACCTGATTCGTGCATGTCTACCACCCCCCTCCCTCCCTCTCGATCTGAATCAACAGACGCCCTCTCTCTCTCCTTCTTTTTCCTCTATGTGTCTCTCCCCTCATCATTATTTGTTCCTCTTTCCACCTTATATTTTTATTTATTTATTTATTTATTTATTTATTTGCCCTGTCTGTTTCAGATTCTAGATTTTAGATTTTTGTTTTTTGTTTTTGTTTTTTGTTTCTTAGATTTTTAGATTTTTTAGATTTTTTGATTTTTTAATTTTTAATTTTAATTTTTTAACGGCTTTAATTTTTGAAATGTTAAATTTCTTTCCTTCTTCTTCTCTTTCTCTATCCCTCCACTTCATTCTCTCCAAATATGATCTGAGGTTAAGATCGGATTCTAACTCTGCCTGATGAGATCTCAGTTTATAGTAACTGTTGATCGATAACATCGACATGCCAGTGTCGCAGATTTTGTACATGTCTGTGTAAATAAAATTATCATATATATATATATATATATATATATATATATATATATATATATGTATATATGTATGTGTGTGTGTCCGTGTGCCCGCATTTGTTATTAAGTACTGCCCTTTAGCTGTACATTTTCTTACATACTAAGCATCCTGTGCGTTTTACATCATCTTGCTTGGCCATAATGTGATCTCATCTCTTGCTAGTGGTCGAATGATCCACGGACTCTACCATGAGCTTTGTCGAGTTTTTCGTCCGTGTATTGGTATATTTTCTACCGAGACCAGATGGTCATTTGTGGAAAAGGACTTCGCTCGCCTAAAGACCAACTTTAATTATTTAACTGACCGGGAACCGTACGGATTTAGCAGCCCCAAGGGCTTCTCGTACATCGTCTTCGCGATGTAATCGAATTAAATGGTTGGGAACGTACACATCTGTCATAAGTCATTCCTCTGTTGCGGTCCTTCTTTTCATTCTGATCAAAGAATATACGATTTAAATATTGCGAACAAGAACGAATATATCATTTAATTGCCTAATGTATATATTTCTTTTGAAATTCGGTAGATTAGTAGTCTAATGGATACTGAAAAATACTATGCAATATGTTAATGTACTTGTAACATAATGAGGTGGTTCTCTGTCTGGATGTCTGTCTGGGCGTTAGCGAATTTTTTTCTAAACGGATTTTTTTCTAAACGTAAGAAACTTATTTTACATACATAAACAACAACTTGACGCCGACACTGGAAATCGAAACCGCAGTCTTAGTCGTTACTGACTGAGCTAACTGTCTGAACTTATGAAAGTCTTTCAAATTAATTCACTTAAACAATTCACTGAAATTGCTCGGTTGACTGTGGAACTCTTCAGTCACAGGAGGAAGAGACGCAGCAGCCTATCTAAAATATACGACCACAGAGAGGATATTTTGGCTAGACCAATCTTATAATAAAGAGATTTTAATTGTATGTGCTTGGCCGATTCCGGTAAGCATTTATCCATTTTAATTTTCTTCTTTTGTTTTGTTGTCGTCTGCTCAAATCCAGGGGCAGATTACTCATGTTCATATGACTTTTCGAAATGGACATAACATTAAATTAAAAGAGTTATTTCCCTTTAAACATTATTTTCCTAGATCCGTTAAACATATACTATCAATTGAACACAAGTTGCTAGTTTAGCGAAAGTTATGGGTTCTCACCTTTTACAACAGTATGGTTGTCAAGCTCTTTGATGGAAGGGATATGCATTTTGGTCGCTGCACGTGGCTAGGATTTCGTATTTTTTTTAACTGATAGCTGGACACTGACGGAAGAGGAAGATGACGAAAATTACCATTTAAACTGTAACTATATATGTTACTATTAGATGTTAGCACTGAATTAATTGGGTTCCTTGTATATAAGAGTTAGAAGTCAAAATCACAAATGTCCCTATTTATCTACTTCCCACACAGTAGAATGTGACACAAGGTCGCAAAGTGGGATTGCGTACACTAGAGGAAGAGTACTTGGGACTTTAAAAAATTGCCTGGGCCGCCCCGTCGGCATTCCCGGTAACGGCGCCTCAGACGATTAGCAATAAACTAACCCCTTCTCAAATGGTGAGAAGGAACTGCACAGGACAGTCCCATAGACCGGCGTAAATCAAGCCCCGAAGGCCAAGACAATACCAGTCTATTGGGTGCAGTATCCTATCCATCCAAACAGATACTACACTTTGATCTTGACCAAAAGGCCAAGAAAGTCACAAATGTCAATTAGTAAACAGCTTGCTTGCTATATGAATTTTGCACTCTCTGAATTTGGTCCTAGTTATTTGAATAAAACTGTTCCGAGGACACAGCATGCTCTTTTTCGGACAGCACCCTTTTCGAAGTATACATGTAAATCTAATATTCAATCTGTATATGCTTAGCTTAGATAAATTATTGATATACATGAAACACACACATATATACATACATACGTCGTCTATTATTTTTCCGTAAGATTTACTGCTCTAACTTATTTCCTAAGACCGCCTTATTTTGAATTCTCTCCCTGCCCTTTGTTTCCTACGACTGTATCAACATGCATGAATTTAAATGTAATGTGAACAAATATCTTGCTGCCCAGTTGATATACCAGAAACCAAACAAAATTTAGTGTTTTGGTGTTTTTTAGATGAAGATTGATAATTTGGATTATTTGGATTACTCAGACAACTATTCTCATCTTCGTTGCTATAATCACAACATTTCGGCCGATGTAACGTCTTGCTTTCTCCGTTTCGAATTTGGTAATCCTTATGCCGAACCCGGGAAGCTATTAAGAATTTCGAACCGAAATCTTCATTTAATACACCCCCCCATATATATATATATATATATATATATATATATATATATATATATATATATATATATATATATATATATATATATATATATATATACTAGCAAAAATATGCTCCCTTCCGGTCGCATATTTTTGCTCGGTTGGGAGCATTATATCATAATGAACAAACTGCATACATTGACCCCCCCCCCACAGGAAGAGGTAATGAATAAGAGGATTATATCATGACGAACGAACACTACCCTCTCCCTCCAAAGAGGAGTTAAAGCATGGGAGGATGATATCATGAAACAGAATAGATAGTAAACTACCCCGACCCTCTAAAAAGGGAAAAAGTCATCCTGGGACGATGATATCGTTAAGAAACGAACATATATTATACTGTCCCCCTCCCCCCAAAAGAGAAGGTAATGTATTATGAGGAAAGAAAATACTACACACCCCTCCAAAGGAGAACGTAAAGCATCGGAGTATCCCCCTCCCCACACACCCACCCCAAAAAAGGATGTGGTTATGCTTGGTCGAAAATACCTTCTGCAAGATAGAGGAGGTAATACCTGGGAGTATAACCCCATAAAAGGAGAAGGTAATGCCTGCGAGTATGATGTGGCAAGTTTTATTGTACACGTAAAATGCCGGAATGAAAAATGGGCGGAAAATATAGTCGCCATCTTTATGAACAAAGAGAAGTATGCTAGCTAAAGAAGAACGATAACTTCAATTCATATTTTTCATATAAAAAAAACATGTTTATAAGCTTAAGTTATCCTTCTTCCTTAGCTAGCCTCTTACTTGACTTATTTAGATGGCGACTATATTTTTCCGATCTAATTTTTATTTTGGCGTTTCACGTGTACGATGAAAATTGATAGAACTTAGGGTTTTCTTATGTTTTTGTTTTTTTACTAAAACATGGTTTAAGTAAAAAAAAATATAAGGTCATTATAAGTAATGCCGAAACTTATTTCACTTTAAATAATTTACGTGACTGAAATAGGAATTAACGCCAAATGAGAGGAAAAATACCCCTTTTCCTAAAGAGTAGGGGTTAATTAAAATAGTTAGCATGCCTGTTTTTTTAATTTATTTAATATCGAGGAGGGGGGCGATACATTTATTAAGAAGTGAAAGAAAACTTAAAATTAAAAAAGCTTACAAGTTAAACAGAAAGTCCAATTTTATTGGTTGTTATTTTAAGTAAAAGACGTTTTTATTTCAGACTGTTTAAATTCGTAAATAAATCATAAAACAATAAAAAAGAAAATCTATCGTTGCTAGAAAAGAGAGAAGAGAGACATGTAATTATGACGACGCCAAATTTTATTTTTTATTGTTTTTAAAGGAGTCCACCCCTCCCTTGAGAGAGAGAGAGAGATAAAGAGAGATAAAGAGAGAGAAAGAGAGATATCAATCACTTCCCCTTATAATTATATCTGTCTAGCTAGCTTCATCTAAATTATCTCCCTTGATATTTTAAGAATGTTTTTTCGTAATTTATTCATTTTTTTTATTAAATTACTCACATTAATAACTGTTCATTTACACAAAACTATTGAAGATACACAGGGAATATTAAGTTATATAATCATAAATGAATAGCAGCAAATATTAATTAATTATACACATTTAAAAATAAATTATGCTAATTAGACAGATATTTGAATGTCTATATATGTTTCTTTAGTACGATATATACCGTATTTGATGAAGATAATATCATCCCGTTTTGATGCCAATATAGGAGTGACAAATAAAAAGAAACTGTCACATTTATTCATTTATATACGAGGGGCGTTCAATAAGTAATGCTCCTGACACACTTCCAGTTATCTGATCTAGATGAAATTTTGCATGTGTAATCATTTATATCTGTATCGTTTCTGTAGCAAAAAACAGATCTGGAGTTATTGTGGTTTCTGATTTACAGCTGTTTGAACTGAGTCAGGTGTGAAAGATGGAGCCAGTTGAGTGTCGCGCAGTGATACGGTTTTTGTATTTAAAAGGACGCACACCAAAGGTGACTTTTGATGAAATAACAGAAACTTATGGTGATGATGCCCATCATATGACCTTGTAAAATGCTGGCATCGTGAATTCAAACATGGCCGGATCACTGATGAAACAGCTCCCAGACTTGGTCGTCCCTCTTCTGCCATTGATGAGGCATCTGTCCGTCAAGTTGAGGCTGCCATTTTGGAAGATCGACGCATTACTATTCGCCAAATTACCCAAGAGGAAAAGATTAGTACAGGGTATGTGGAAACTATCATTCATGACCATTTGCATATGCATAAGGTGTCTGCCAGATGGATTCCCAGGTTGCTCACACCTTTCCAGTAACAAAGAACGCGTCGAGTGCTCGTGGATGAGTTTGGAGATGTGCCAAGTTTTTCAAAAGACTTATTACACAGGATAGACTTGACCAAAGACCAAAGCCAAGCCAATGCAGTGGAAACACTTGGACTCACCACCTCCAAAGAAGGCAAGAGTGCAGCTTTCCGCTGGCAAGGTCATGCTAACAGTCTTCTGGGACAAGGACGGAGTAGTGATGACAGATTTCATGGCTAAGGGTACCACAATTACAGGAGCCTATTACGCTTCACTTTTGATGAAATTCAGAGAAGCTATCAAAATCAAGAGACAGGGCAAGATCAGCAAATGTATCCTTCTCCTGCAGGACAACGCTCCGGTCATCTACTCGCATGTCGCCAGATTAGAAGCACGGATGTGTGGCTAGGAAATCCTCCGCCATCCCCCTTACTCTCCTTACCTTGCCCCCTCTGACTTTCATCTCTTCCCAGCCATGAAGTTGTTTTTAAAAGGAAAGCGTTTCCCAGATGATGCAGCCTTGATTTCTGAAGTTACGACGTGGCTGGAGGACCAACCTAGGGTGTTCTACAAAAACGGTGTCCAGAGCTGCATCAAACGATGGGAGAAATGCATAACTCTGGGTGGTTCTTATTTTCTTATGTAGAGAAAGACTAATAACTGTACCAAGTTTCATTAATCTACTGCTATGGGAAGTGGGCCAGGGTCATTACGTATTGAACGCCCCTCGTATATATATATATATATATATATATATATATATATATATATATATATATATATATATATATATACTAGCAGGACCCGTGTCCCGGCGTTGCCCGGGGAAATATAACAGCCTGATTTTAATTTTTAAGTTAAATAAATAGATTCAGAAAATAAATCATTTAACTGGAAGTAATTTAGACAATTAAAATAGGATTTAACACGGAGCTGTGCCCTAGCGTTCTTGTGTTTGTTTCAACAGATGTCTCCTTTATAGTGGTAAAATTTATTCGTACAAAGCTCTTGAACATCCTACATCAAACTGCCCATGGCTAAAGCAAGGTGAAGTCAAGTTTAGACCCACCACTGCCAATGATTGTCCTTGGGACTTGTTAATTGTCATGGCAAAACACAATTTAACAGGAAACTGAAGCCTTTTAAATTTTATTGCAGATCTAGAGCCTTGAACGCTTGTTTATGTGCCATTGTACATTCATCCCATACGATCAAGGAACAATTCTGTAAGACTTTGGTTGAATCTGACCCTCTTTCTATTTGACAAATTGGATCAGCATCTTTTGTTAGATAATGGCAACTTAAATGTGGAGTGAGCTGTCCTACCACCAGGAGTTCCATCCGGGTGCATCAAGGAATATAAGGCCACCTTGTTGATCTTCTTCATTATTAACTACAGTACAAAAAATATGAATTTGCTCATTATTTAGTTGTGCGATACCATCTCGAACAATTGATGCTTGCTCATGAGGTTGATAACTAATTTCGCGCATCCATGCAGTAATGACCGGGTGTGTATTAGATCGATTAGGTGAGGTAAGACCCAATTTTGTCAGTGTTTTACCATTCATCCTATAAGTCATATCTTCGATATGAACTAAAGCCATATTGAAGATGTCGTCTAAATATTTTATATCAACTTCAGGCTGTTGATTGTGTTTCCTAAGAAGGAAATCTTCACAAAAAGCTTCTTTGTGTGCATCCAAAAGTCGTTTTGGATGAGACACTGCACATGATGTCAACATGATGGCAAACAAATGTCTCAAATTGTCTGCAGATTCAGATATAGATGTTTCCTGTAATGTAGCATCCCAGTGGTTATCATCCTCAAGTAGTCCATGTGCACTACATGCATCCCTGAATGTAGTCATAACTTGACCATTGATCGTTTTTAGGTCATTAAAGCTCTGTGAACCTCTAACATTGTGTAGAAGCAGTTTCAAACAGAAGCA
Source organism: Sepiola atlantica (assembly GCA_963556195.1). NCBI lineage: Eukaryota > Metazoa > Mollusca > Cephalopoda > Sepiida > Sepiolidae > Sepiola > Sepiola atlantica. The sequence goes on along the minus strand of OY744522.1, from coordinate 176,319,494 downwards.
GTCAAATTGATTTGGATGCACGGTGTATACCCTGCTCAAAACTTCTTTTCTTTTGCACGGATAGCCTGGAACTGGCTTACCCTGTAACCGTCGCTTGAAAACCTTAGTTTTAGTGTCCCAGGTGTAATATAGTGGAACTTCTCAGTACAAAAGTGTACGTGCAAAAATATCTGTTTGACACAATTTGAAGAAAGTTGTTAGAGTGGTTGAAGGTGGATTTGCAACTCTATCTGCTGCAGTACTTTCAGTAAAGTATATACGCTGTCCATTTTCTTGATGAACTGATAGGTGAATAACTGGGGGATGATGTATATGTATGTGAAAGTTAAGTATTCTCCAAATGGCTTCATTGGTTGATATGTAACGCCCTGTATCGTATCTCTTAACTTCATCATGAGCATTACTTTCAATTGTGAAGATAGCTTGATCACTACCCTTATTTTCATATTTACAAATGTATTTTAGTGATTTCATGCTGTTGCAATATTCAACATTGATATGGGCATCAAAAATCTTACAAAGCAGTTTATTATGTGGTACAACCCATCGGTTATCTACAGGAACTGTTATGCTGCCAGGTAGGGTAACTGTCGTCTCAAAACCTCCAGCCAAAGGAGATAGTCGTCGATATTGTGGGTAGCCATTTGTATCCGATTGGGTTTCACTCAAGAAGTGTCTTGGATATCTCTTACTGCAGTGTCCATCTTTGAGACAGAGTGAACATCTGTTTATGTTTCCACATGGTCCATGAATCATATGGTGCCTAATGAAATCATGTAAAACCGGATCTGCCACTGGATCTGGAATTTCCGCACTGATAACTGAATGTATGTCAGAGGATCTCAATTTGTATCCTCTTTTCTGCCACTCGACAGTGTACATGTATGCTATGACATATAAGCAGTTTTTGTTGCCGCCACTTACTGCCACCAAGCACAATCAAGGATTTGGTTTACCCGACTCAAATTAAACAATAGCAAGCAATTAAAAGTAAAGAGGATTGTCTGCATGCAATGGTATAAGAAATTTTTTTTTTTACTTATTATTATGCCCCCCCCCCCCCTTACACATGGTGGACAGTACATTTGCTCGCCAGAAGGTGAATCGTAACATAAAACGGGCAGCACTTTTCCCGGCAGCCTTAATCCTATTTGGCGAAAGTGACGTAGTCAGATGTATTGAAGGGAGCGTCTGTTATATTTTCTGTGCAACGTATGCTACTGTGTGGTGAGGTGAAGGCATATTTAATGTAAATAATGTGTAAATTGTGTGAAAGTATCCGTTGTGTAGTTGTTCCCGGTGTAGACTGGTAGCGTGGGAGGAGTAAAATGTAAGAGAGAAATGTTCTTGCTACTACCTGTACGGTGTCTGGTTTGGGGAGAGTGACTGAGTGAGGAACAAAAGTAGTAATTTGCCCGAGGTGGATGTAAGAGTATAGAGTTTGCTAAGAACACGCTCTAGCGAATAAGCTTGATGTTGTAGTGATTGTAGTAACCTATTGAGTTCGAGTTTATTTTCCTATTCGACGCGAAGGTACAGGGGAAAAAACGTCTCTACTTTATATATAATATATATATATATATATATATATATATATATATATATATATATATATATATATATATATTTATGAAGAGTTTGAATGCAAAACGTGATAAATGCCATTTCCGAAATTGCGAAACTATCACTGCAAAAAATGTTCCATTTCAACACTTCCACAACCCCAAATCATAACTAACCCTAACCCTAATCCCTGCCAAAATACTACAAAATACAACAAAATGCAGAGTTTTCTGAATATTGATATGTAACCATAACCCTAACCCTAACCGTAACCCTTACCCTAAACCTAACCGTAACACTAACTCTAACCCGTGTCAAAATACAACTCAATACAACAAAATGCAGAGTTTTCTGAATATTCATATCTTACCCTAACCCTAACCGTAACCCTAACCCTTACTCTAACCCTAACCTAACTGTAACCCTAACCCTAACCCTATAACCATAACCCTAACCGTAACCCTTACCCTAACCCTTACCCTAACCCTTACCCTAACCTTAACCCTAACCCTAACCCCTGCCAAAATACAACATAACTTTTTTCACCGTTCAATTAAAATAAGCTATTAATCCCTGTCTATAATTGATACGTTTGTCTTGTTATTGTTTTATTTCTCAAATGAAAGAAATTGGATTTATCGCGTTTTGCGTCCGAACTCTTCATATATATGTATAATTTTAAAAGTATCATTTTTAGAGGCCAAAAACGTGTGTTTTCAATATATTTTATATTTGAATAAAATAATTAAATTGACTTAAACAATAAAAATAGATTTTAAGGACTATCATAAAAAATTATCATAACAAAACTGCATATTAAAAATGCTATTAATATTTCGCCCTTTGCGTATGAAATAAAAAAAAATAAAATCATTTTTTTTAAATATCTCAAAACATATTAAAGTTTCTAATGTCATTTTGAATAAAAGTTTTCTTTAAAAAATATTCTATTGAAATGATTAACAAAATAATAAAATCCTTTTTTAAGACATTAGACGTTGTACATTTTCACAATGAGAATTTACCTGTTATGAAAATATTACTGATAAATATCCCATTATCAAAATACAGATAGATTAACAAGGGAAACTAACACAGTACCAATACTCATTGTAAGAGATTATCAAGAGCGATAAGCAGACGCCTATTTCTTGACACACTGACAGCCGTGATACCGCAAATATTTACCTGCAGATAAGTATATATATATATATATTTAGATTTTTCACTTAGAAGATATTTTATTCAGTGAAGACCGGGATTAGGCCAATAAAAATAAGCTCGATTGTTGTGGAAATTCTTGTTCTAGGTACATAACTCACCTGATGATCAGCCAAGCAAAGACCTGCTTCGTAGAGAAACACGTGTAGGGAGAAAAACTCTTTAACTTTTATAAATCTGATCAATGAATGAATAAACTTTGAACGGAAAAAAAGTATTTTGTGGTGATGAATGATTTCGTGAACAAAATGATTTGGTAAACTTAAAAAAAACACACATATATATAAATATATATATATACATACATATATAAATATACATATATATATATATATATATATATACACACATATATATATATATATATATATATATATATATATATATATATTGAATTATGATGGTCGGATTTAAAAAGTTAGACCTAAATAGCATTTAAGCTACAAAAGTAAACTTTGATTCTGACTAGCCAAATTTGGGTTTTTATTATTGTATTATATTAGTTGCTATAGTGTAACGTACTTCGTTACTACAGAAAGATTATTTAATCTTACCTGGTAGTTTTCGAATATATGAAATATTTTTTTAATTACTTTAAAAGACAAATCAGTTAAGGGAGATAACTATTATACTGTAGTTGCTCTTCATCTGCAAATTAAAACAAGATTTTGATTAAATACTTAACAATGAAAATCGTGTGATTCTAGTACAAAGAAATATTTACAACATATATTTTGAACGTAATAGATGCCGGCTAACCTCGGATCCGTATAGCTAGTATATATATATATATATATAAAGCACAAAAGAATCAGATATTTTTTGTGTATTTTTTTTTGCATTTGATCGAATGATTTGAATATATTTACTTTTCCACTGTTTGTTAATTGATAAGTATCGTTTCTTTTCTCCTCTGACCCCATCCTGTTATCTCTATTACCTTCGTTTGTCACCTTAACCCCTTTTTCGTATCCACCTAACAAAATGTCTAATGGGCTAAACCTTTGATTCGCGTGAAAAGAGAGTTTAGTTCTCGTTCTTCCACATTTTTTCTCTGTATTTTTTTAATATTCCCTTTTTAAAAAAAATCTTTGTCTTTTTTTGGAGTGTGTAAGAAAATGGGGCCATTTTGTCTTCAGATCTTTGTACTGTATGCTATTTTTGTTTGAGGGGGTCAGACAGCATGACAAATGAGACAGTAGCAGGCACATATGTGTGCGTGTTTTGTTTCTGTACGTATATATATATAAATATATATATATATAAAATTAAATAAATATATATATATATATATATATATATATATATATATATATATATATATAACAATTACATATATATATATATATATATATATATATATAACAATTACATAAATATATATATATATAAATATATATAAATATATATATAACAATTATATATATATATATATATATATATATATATATATATATATATTAATATATTTATTTATTTTGGTACAGAAAAATTAGTACAACATTCGTACCGTCGGTTTCAAGCACAGAAGGACTTAGCCATCCGGCTCCCTTCAGCTTCTGTTGTTATGACATGACATGCAAACAGAAGCTGAAGAGAGCCGGATGGCTAAGTCCTTCTGTGCTTGAAACCGACGGTACGAATGTTGTACTATTTTTTCTGTACCAAAATAAATAAATATTACGCTCTTAATTTAAAATTTTAAACTTTAATTCTTAATTAATCGAGCACTGTGCTGGGATTTTTCCTGCTATATATCAAAGAAGTATATATCAGGGCCGGCGGGACAGTTATAAAAGTGGGGGGATTCTCCTAAAAAGTGGGGGGTTCGACCCACATTGCGCCCAGAATGCCAAATATGGGACTAAATTCAATATCTTGACTAAAAATTATCGTCCGATAGTGGTTGAGAGCTCGTTAGAAGCGGAATGGAATTCTCTTGGTGATGGAAAAAGAAAAATTCAAAATATTTCAATTTTTTCTCGGTTGTGCTCAAATTACCTTATTTGGTCAAATTGGGGAAAAATCAGTGTTTGGGGCATATTTTGGTTTAAATGATCATCTGGTAGTGGTTGATGGCTCGTTAGAAGCGGCATGGAATATTCTTGGTGATAGATAAAGAAACATTAAAACAAATTAAAGTTTTTGGCGTCGGGCCCAAACTACCATATTAGGGCATTTGGGACCAAAAATACTTTTTTTGATTTAATTCAGACATAAAAAGATTCTTCTGGTAGTGGTTGAGGTCTTGTTGGAAGCATATTAGCAAGTCGCTTCTGGTGAAAAAAGAACAAACAACAATTTCAATTTTGGGGGGCCTGGGCACAAATTACCATATTTGGTCATTTTGGGCCAAATACAACTTTTTTGGACTTAATCTAGACATGAAATGATTTTCTGACACTGCTTGATGGCTCATTTGAAACATATCAGCAAGTCGCTTCTAGTAAAAATGACAAAATTCAAGAATCAATTGGTTTATCAAATATAGAGAATGCATAATGTTAAAAGTATTAACTGACAAGGTGCATATAAAAGTACAAAAGTAAAAAGTATAAAAGTTTAAATGTATTAAGTATAAAAGTATAAATGTATGTATTGGAATTGGAATAGCTCGTTGGAAGCGTATTAACAAGGCAGACTTGCATTATTTCTCTGTTCTTCACTTCAAATTGCGTTCATTGGACTTTGCTCAAAAGATACTGTATCGGTTGTTCTGTGGACAGAAGGACTGGAGGGAGGATGGAATGAATAACTTTGGATATTATGCGGATCCTCAACAATGCGAAAAATGAATGTATCGATGCAATCCGAAAAATCACCGGTATGTTAATGGATGCACAATGTGTGAGTGGAGGAAATACAAACAATGGTCCGCTTTGCAACAGATTTTTCAGCCCTCAAAATCGCTTTTACGGATGTTCTCTCATCCGTAACAGCGTGGATCGCGAAAATTTTGAAACGTTCATGAGTAACACCAACATCATCCTGCATATCACCCAGTCTGTCACAAACAAATGTGTGCATGTGGAAGCATTGAACACCTTGGGCATCAAGATAATGCTTCATCTCAGAATCGCCTTCGTCGATGAGAAGGCTAAACCATGGATTATGATAATCCTGAGCTACCATCAAATGTGTGCCCATAGTTCAAGTGGAATAACGGTAACTCGATAGCAAAATAGAGTGAGAGCCAAGTAGAGTCTTGGAACAAGCACGATCGGTCTTTCCTAAGTGGTCCAGCTGTATTGTTTCGGCAACTGTCCATCAAGGACAATATTCATGATATACTTCGACGAATGTTAATAATGTCTCACCCTGAAATCGCTTCACGACGCCCCTGACCTCACTGTAATATTTGTGATGAAACTGGACACAAAGCAAGGTCAATCAGACATACCAAGTCGACTGCTTCAACTATGAAACAAGCTCAAATAGATTCATTGTATTATTGACAAGTTGACTTTTGTTTGTTCGTTCATTGAACATGTTCTGCAAAATTTTACTTAATACCGGAAAATTTAAATTTTCCTTGAATAACAAAGCATTTTGAGAAAATACTGTGTTTGACTCCTTAATAGCTTTAGATTGGTTTCTTTTTAATGATAATGTGTATAAAATCTATTTAGTAGTACACCAGGTCCCGACAGTAAGAAATTATGAAAACGTTTTCAAAAATTATGATTTTTCTGAAAAATTTGGGGTAAATTGACGGAAATTGTGTTTTGAATAATTCTCCCCTACCCGACTTACAGTGAAATTTTTCAAAATTGAATGCAATCAAAGGCTTTTTCTTTCTACATATTCAGAAAAGGGATAAAAAATGCTTTCAGGTAGATGGAAACATACTTTTTCCATCTTGTTTCTGTAGATGACTGTAAAGTGGGGGGCCCAAGTCAAAAAGTGAGGGATTAAAAATATGAAGCTTCTTTCGCTGAACTTTTGATGTTCTAATAAATATTGTATCTTTACAATTTTTTATTCTTATCTTTCATCGCGAGAATTGATTGCTCTATTCAATATATTGAGCTTTATATTATCACGATAGATTATAATTAAATGGTAATTTAATTATCTTTAATTTAATTCAACATTTAACTATTATATATATATATATATATATATATATATATATAGAGAGAGAGAGAGAGATCTCGGGATATAGAGAACGATAAAGAGAGCGAAAAACATATATATATATATATATATATATAGAGAGAGAGAGATGGAGAGACTGATTGAATATAAGTTTATTATTAAAAAATCGGGGGCTGGAATTAAAACAGCACACTCGATGTGTTCAATCTGATACTTTCTAAAATAAAAAAATCAGACTTTCTTATTAGTTGACTTTTAAAATATCACTCAAGCAAAATCGGATATGCGTATTTGAAGTTTTAAGGGTTTCTCTTCCTATGGGTCACTTAGAGGTGGGAGAACATAGATATTCGACATATCGAGAGTAATGTAGAAATTCGGGACCAATAACCGTTTTTTCATACATGTGATATAAATTTCATAAAAAATAAGATACATTTAAAGTTTAAAAGAAGGTTTGGCCTCCATAGACAATTTAGGTTAATAGGGTACGTAGAGATTTTGGACCCCTTCTATCGTCTTCACTGGAGAATTTTATACATAAACTTAAATTTCATAAAAATAGTATATAGTTTAAGTTTAAATGGGGTCATGTCCCCAAAGACCCCTTAGTGGTGCACTTAGAGATTCATGAACACCCCCATTGTCTTACCCGGTAAATATTACATGAGAATACACTTTTAGATTTCATGTAGATTCTCTAAACTTTCTTTCTATTAGAAACACACAAACATCACACACACAAACATTGCGTTATATATATATATATAGATAAATCTAGGTATATAGATATCGATAAAAAGCGATATATATATATATATATATATACATTTATATATATATATATATATATATATAGAGAGAGAGAGAGAGAGAGAGAGACAGACAGACAGACAGACAGACATGCAGACAGAAAGATTGCGTACAAAATATACCAACATTTTTCACTTATATTTTATTATCTTATATAAATAGAGATTTTGTCCGTCTGTCGGTCCATCAGTCATAATTATTTAAACGTAATAAATGCATTGCGGTTTTTGCCATATTTCGTAATATCAGAGATCTTAACTACTTTTAGAAATGTAGTATATTTCATTAATAGTAAATAATAAATTCCCAACAAACAAGGCAGATATTATGACCGGAAATCGAAGCTGAAACATTAAGATCTTCAGTCTGTGGTTCTACAAACTGACCTATTTGGACTTTCTTATGGATATGGAGAGGGGTAGAGTCGAAGCCGGACACTCGATGTTTTCAATTTCATACATCCCCAACTAAACAATTTAGACTTATGTAAGGTCGAATTTTTGAATAAATTCATATGAAAAATAGCTCCGTTAGGTTAGAAGAGCACTGAAAGAATTTGGCATCACTTTCATTGCCCTCCTCAGAAAATTTGATTAATAATATTCAAAATTCATAAAAAATATAGTGTATTTGAAGTTTTAAGGGGGTTATACCGTCATAGCCAATGAAAGGGGGGTATTTACACTTTCGGAAATACTTCCATTGTCTTTTTTATGTATGATTTTACATAAGAATACACTTTTGAATTTTATGTAGATTCTTTAATTTTTATTTTTAAAAGGAACACACAAACACCGCACACATAGACACACATACATTGAGTTTTATATATAGAGAGAGATAGAAGATATCGAAGATATAGAATATATAGAGAGATCTAGATATATTGAGAGCGATGAAGATAGAGAGAGAGAGAGAGAGAGAGAGAGAGAGAGAGACAGACAGACAGACAGACAGACAGACAGACAGAAAGACAGACAGAAATGCATCACATGCTAAACATACACAAAAATTATTTACTTACATTTTATTATCTTCTAAGACCTGGTCACAGCACCACTTGTAAGACAGTGTGCTTCTCTTTTCCGACAACCGTCGACCCCAACGCTTCTATTTGTCTTCATCTCTCGTTCTGGCCATGTTTTCGTTTTATTTTCTTGGCGATCGCCGAAGGAACGTGAACTCATTTACAAGTATACAAAAAACAAAAGCAACGGAGACTCACAAGAAAGAACACAAACTTGGATACATTGTGTATACGTCAGTTATGATCTGAGTGCATGCGATACCGTCAGCGCGGAAATGGACCTCAAAAGGTTGATAGCTGTCTGTCGAGTCATCATTGTCGTTCGATTGATCAGCGTATCTGATCGTCTCCTGTCCGAGCTGCAAACTGTCGCAAAACTGTATCCAACAAATCTGACTACTAAATATATTATCTCTGACAGGAAATCCTAAAACGTCTGGTCTTTGTCCCAGAGTGACTGATGAGCAGAAAATTAATCGCCCTCTCAGCCACCTCTAGCTGACTACCCAGAAATTGACCACCAACTGTGAGGAGTCCTGCTGTCTAGAGAGTTCAAAAGATTTCAGTGAGCCCCTATCATCTTTTTACCCATCTCACTTCCGATAATTTTTCCTTTTGTGAATCATTTCATCGCATTGCCCGCAGTCTTAGCTCTGAAGGAGAAGTCCATAACATCACACACATTACATGCCTAACTTTTAATTTATTACTTTAATTACAAACAAAATCATACAATCATATTACATAAATTATACACACTTCATACATTCACATTACATAAGTTATAAAAAAATAATGCATTCATATTACATGAGCTACAACACAGAAGAGACATGACAGTCAAACTTAAAACAGGAACAAAAAAAAACCGATTGGGTTATATTCGATCCGGAATCACGACTGTTACATGCTTCATATACAAAAGAGAGGAACTCAACCTTTTCATCGAGGTCGAAACAAAACAACTGGGAGGACTTGTCACTCACCTCCCACATAAATAATTTTTACACAGCTTGTACCAAGAGGTCTTTTAAATCACCTCTCATATAAACAGGTATTCCGCCATTTTGATTTCTCCCTTCCTCCCACTAAAAGTCAGAAGGATTATTTTTTTATTATGAGAAAAAAAAATACAAATCCGATGACATCAGGATATTACACACCGAGGATGCCAGGTTTTGGCGAAATATCTGTATCACTTTAAACTAACAAAAAAATGCTAGTTTGTAATAAAAAAAGAAAGAAAAGAAATCGGTTTCGATTTATTGTTTTTCTTTTTATAAAAAAAAAAAATTGATATCGCATCTTAATGCTTCAAAAGGTATTTATTTTACCTATTCCTTCATATATATATATATATATATATATATATATATATATATATATATATATATATATATATATATATATATACTCTTATTTGTTGGGTCCCACTTGTACCGGAGTGAATCGCAGCCGTTTCTCAGACAGTTCAACGGCCCTGGACTTTCCTCCGTGCCGAATTAACTAACAATGCACCCTCCTCGATCTTGCCGTATCTCGTTGGCATGTTTATCTCTGAGGGATCTGTCTGGCATTGTTCCCTATGGATTATTACCCTAACACTATGGCTATCATTAGAACATTTATTTTTACTGATAACTAAATTAGAATACCTGTTGTGCACCTGATTCCACTAGGCCTTATGTGTCACACCCTCTCTAACATATTCACTAGTTTTTGTAAATCAAATTTCTTTACTGGTTTCAACAATTGAGGGAGTTTACTCAGGGTCGCGTTGTACACCTCCCTCACTAAGAAATAGTCTCGGATATCAAACTTATCCTCTGCCTCGTAATGGGGTGGAAGCGTAATAGACTTCTCAAAAGCCGAACACTACATCAGTAATCTGATAATGACTAGGGCCGAAGCGACCCTTATAGTTACTATAAGCTTTCCCATATACGATTGTGCCAAATCTATATCCACCGTTAGTGCTAAAGCCCACATTACATCGAACAGGCATATCGCCGACACCTCTACTCGACAGGCCTGCTTAATCACCTCTCTTCACCCCTAAACAATTCCAGTGGGCACAGCCTGGTGTTATCGCTAATATATATGTGACTTTTAGATGTACAGGTCCCCAATATATCTCGTTTGCATCCCTCTTCCTCGCACAGGGTAAGCAACATGAATTTGGTCTTAGTTAAATTAAGGGTAGTGTATTCGACTTCTAACTTATAAGGAGCAACTGCACTCAATTCTTGAGTCGTATTGGGAAAGGTGATGAGCAAACCCATAACCTAAAAGATATCAAATGTAGTTTCTATGTCCAGGAATGGAACGGGTACTAAGGCTATGAATCTGTCGTGCTCTACTAATGTTATGCAACCGAGCGAATTATAGTAGTCCTACAATCCCGACCTCTGGAGGCGAAAGCAGAGGGTAACCCAGGCTGTATTTTAAGCAGTATATCTCGGAGGCGGCCAGGTGCTTCCTGCGTTGATGACAGGTGACCCAGTGAAAGCATACCAAACAAGAACCTGACATGTTCCAGAGAACGTAACAAAGACTGCGATGCCTCTGAAAGTTGTAATATAATAATTGTAAGTTGGGCGAACTATTTTACGAACCACCACTCCCAATTCCTGCAGCTAAACAGACAAGATTTATTCTCATTATACAGTTTCCATCTTATGGCCTTGACATTCTTAACAAGCCAGTTAATCGTCTGCCTATTTTCGGCTAACTCTATCCGAATAACAGTCAAGATTGACAAACTGCTTCTTGTGTCCTGTGCCCAAACCCTCTGAACCTCCACCAAGTTCACTAGTTGCCGTTTCATTACTCCTAGATCTGCTTCAGATACCATTCCAAAATGGATACTAAGCGCCATCCCTACTATTCCGAAAACTTCTCTTTTGTTTACTCGTTTGCACCGAGATAATTTAGCGTATTTCTTTCTCTTTCTCTCTCTTTTTCTCTCTCTAACGGGTAAATATCCTGTCTATAAGAATACAGAATACTATGAGAGCCCTTCTAATCGAGGCCGTCGTTCCTATCAGGTATCTGTTCTCCTGCTTTCTTTGCTCTTCTAATCTCGAAGACTAATCCGCTCAGCCGATACGGTTAGAGATCAACCAGGAACGTGATCATTAACTTTAACCTGCTAATCCCCACTTCCGATTATTTATTGAAGACTGTATTGTGAATATGCTTCATAGCCCGACAGGACACGGCGAAGATAAATAGAAGTAAAGTCCTCATGCTCGCCATCCTGAAATTTAATGAGAAACCTGATTATTGGTGGACATGCATACACACCAAGCCCCACCGTTAACATTTCCTGACCACTCTACCCGCTTTTGCACATATCCCCTACTAATTCCCTCATTCCGAGCTACCGGAAATCCTGGTCACGGCACCATTTGTTAGACTATATGCCGCTCTCCTACGACAATCGTCGACCAACGCTTGTGTGCAGTGGTTTTCTGTTCGTCTTCATTTCCTCCCTCTTCTTTGCACTTGTTGCCCTTTTTGCGCGTTTTAATCTCCCTGCCGTTTAACATTTATTTTATTATAGTTTAAACTTTAGTTAAATCACCACCTTCTGATTAGTTCAAGGTTCAAACAAACACCACTATTTTTTTTCTAATCAGCCCAGGAAGTAAAAGCATAACTATTTGATTTTTTTCAATTTTTTACCAGTTCCCCCAAGACTTATACTTCTATATGTATTTGGTGATTCATTTCACTGTCAACTTTCACTTGGATTTGAATACCTCAATCCCCCAAATAGACCGTTTCACAAGTTCTGATGCCTTGATTACCTTCAACCAATCACGCTACACTTGCTTCATACTTTGAATCCTCGGATTTGACTAAACAAACTTTCCCTGCTTTTTCAATGGTGACGATTTTCTTTGCATATTTTAAACTTTTTAAATTGTTTATATTGTTATATATTTTATATTTTATATTTTCAAATGTTTACATTACAATAAATGTTACTGACTTATCTATCGAATTTTCACTTATGATGAGGGCATATCTTTGAAAATCCATGGATTAAAGAAATACATTTTTTAATATACAATCCATGTTTGAACAATTACTGATTTAATAAATATTGCATTTTACCCAATTTTTATTCTCATCGCTCATTCACTTAGTGCTATATCTCGTATACTGAGCATTGACTAGTCAAGATAGATATAATTTTAAGGTATAATTTTATCTTTATTTACTCACGTGAAATTAAATATGTATATATTTTTGAGTTTATATAAAATTAGATATTTATGTATACATTCCTTATAACATCATCCAAAATTGTGTCATATTGCAAGCTCAATGAAGTTATGTTTCAGTCTTCAGAGCATGTATAATTTTTAGTAGCATTCTAATGACCAAAGAAAAATCAGTTAACAACCACATTTCTTTTTAATGCCTGTATTTTTTCATTTGGTCTCACAATCATAATTTTAATTTATTTTTTAATCTTATTTTTTTTATAATTTCGGCGAATGCCTGTATTTTTTCATTTCGTCTCAACATCATAATTTTTATTTATTTTTTAATCTTATTTTTTTTTTAAATTTCGGCGAATGCCTGTATTTTTTCATTTCGTTTCACGATCATAATTTTTATTTATTTGTTAATCTTATTTTTTGTAAAGATTTCGGCGAATGCCTGTATTTTTTCATTTCGTCTCACAATCATAATTTTTATTTATTTTTTAATCTTATTTTTTGTAAAGATTTCGGCGAATGCCTGTATTTTTTCATTTCGTCTCACAATCATAATTTTTATTAATGTTTTAATCTTATTTTTTGTAAAGATTTCGGCGAATGCCTGTATTTTTTCATTTCGTCTCACAATCATAATTTTTATTTATTTTTTAATCTTATTTTTTGTAAAGATTTCGGCGAATGCCTGTATTTTTTCATTTCGTCTCACAATCATAATTTTTATTTATTTTTTAATCTTATTTTTTGTAAAGATTTCGGCGAATGCCTGTATTTTTTCATTTCGTCTCACAATCATAATTTTTATTAATGTTTTAATCTTATTTTTTGTAAAGATTTCGGCGAATGCCTGTATTTTTTCATTTCGTCTCACAATCATAATTTTTATTTATTTTTTAATCTTATTTTTTGTAAAGATTTCGGCGAATGCCTGTATTTTTTCATTTCGTCTCACAATCATAATTTTTATTTATTTTTTAATCTTATTTTTTGTAAAGATTTCGGCGAATGCCTGTATTTTTTCATTTCGTCTCACAATCATAATTTTTATTTATTTTTTAATCTTATTTTTTGTAAAGATTTCGGCGAATGCCTGTATTTTTTCATTTCGTCTCACAATCATAATTTTTATTTATTTTTTAATCTTATTTTTTGTAAAGATTTCGGCGAATGCCTGTATTTTTTCATTTCGTCTCACAATCATAATTTTTATTTATTTTTTAATCTTATTTTTTGTAAAGATTTCGGCGAATGTCTGTATTTTCCCAATCTCGTACACAAAAATATGTAGTCTTTAGTTTAACGGTCTGCTCATCGAAGAATTTTCATCAGAGAATGTTTTAGTATTTTCTAAATGCCATTTTTAACTTATTTTTTTCGTGTTTTTGACTTCCCGTTCTTTTCCTTAAGTTTTTCTCACCTTTCGTCCTTTTCTTTTTGAATAGTGGTTTTAATTATAAAATGAACAAGTTTTTGATAAGCAGCCTGTAAAACTAAAACTATATATTTTTCTTTACGCGGTGTGAAACGCGCGTAAAAAGAAAATGGAAAAAATACAGGCATTCGCCGAAATTTAAAAAAATAAACAAAATAACAAAAATGTTGGTTGTGGGCTGATTTTTCTTTGGTCATTGAAATGCAACTAAAATGTAAATAATATATATATATATATATATATATATTTGTTTTTATCTGTATACGTACACGTTTAATCCTTACGGGAATCGTCAGTGTAAAGAAGAATCATTCATACCGGTCGCCGGACGCGAACCCCGGAACGCGAGTCATGTTTCAAACACATATTCTGACGTCTTAGCCCACACGGCCGTTATCAACATCTCGGTAAATCAGCAAGAGATTTATCCTATTTAAAGGCAGCCGTCGTCAAAGTGTTCACTACTGAAAAGCACATGCATTATATATATATATATATATATATATATATATATATATAAATCAGCAAGAGATTTTTCCTATTTAAAGGCAGCCGTCGTCAAAGTGTTCACTACTGAAAAGCACATGCATTATATATATATATATATATATATATATATATATATATAAAGGTGTTCATAAGTCCTACTGAACATAATAATGTAATTGCAAATAATATTGATTATATCGTAACAAGCAGCGGTTCAAGTAATAATAAATGAGCGAAAGTTCCCCCATCATCTTCTAATATCAATTCAGAACGTTTATTAAAGATCTAGGACAGTCTTGGCTAAATGAGAAAGATAATCCCGAACACGATTAAGTATAAAATATCAAAAGCAATTTGCAATTAACTTTTCTTTTTTAGATAACGAATTGATGACGACAATAAATAAAGAATGAGATTTTTTATGTAGGTTGGTTATGTATCATATTGCGGTTATCTGGTGATACCAGATCAGGCTGCCCTGTGGCTCCCTGAGACGAAATTCACCTACATTGACGTTTTTCTTTTTTTTTTTTTTTTGTAAAACTTAATTATGTTCTACAAAACCAAAAACAAAAACAACAGCCCCTCTCCCTTTCTCCCTCCCCTTTTTTATTTTATTTGTAGAACTTGAAGCATAAATCTTTTACTATAATGACCAGATTCGGCATTAAATAACCCAAAAAGGGTTGATATGCCGTAAAACAAAACTATCAAACCAAAAACGATGATTAAACATTTGAAGATATAAAGAACTTGAAGCATAAAAACTTTTATTATAATGACCAGATTCGGCATTAAATAACCCAAAAAGGGTTGATATGCCGTAAAACAAAACTACCAAACCAAAAACGATGATTAAACATTTGAAGATATAAAGAACTTGAAGCATAAAAACTTTTACTATAATGACCAGATTCGGCATTAAATAACCCAAAAAGGGTTGATATGCCGTAAAACAAAACTACCATACCAAACTACCATATTGCGGTTATTGGAATATAATAAATCTTACGTTTATTTAAGATACCGAACAACCTTGTATCAATCAAGTAGATTGCCAGGCCTGTTGCGATGATAAACGTGGGTATTTAGGAGCACTGTCTACCAATAAACTTCCTCACTAGTCTATCTACAGAGAAGTCTTATCGCCAAAAGAGTTAGACATCAATGGCTAAGATCAAGGATGAACATGGTGTTCATCCTTGATCTTAGCTTAATTATTTATAAACTACAATTAGGATATATAATTTTAGTGCCATGTTTCAAGTACGCTTAAATTCAAGCAATACTGATGAATGTTAGTTGAAATATGTTCAATTAGGTTATATTTAAATATTATTATTAATAATAATTATTTATGTATTATATTTATTACAAATATGTTTTATTGAAGAATAGCTATTTTTAACTTGTGCACCGATAAATATTTATTTTATTTCTTAATTTTTATTTTCGTCGTTTGAACTATAAAAGAAAAATTAGATGTTGCTTACCTCATATGTGGGGGAAGAGAAGACGTGGCGGCGATGATTGAGGCCAGGAAAGGTTAACTAGGTTCAATATACTTGTTGCTTAAATATATTTTGATATGCTAACGTTTTTATTCACTGGCTATTATGACCAATGGGATTTCTCGTGTGTGGTATATAAAGAACTGCGATTTGTTTGTTGGCGATACTTGACTTTTGATAGAAGAGGCACGTCACTAGAAAGTTGAATATTATTGTTCGAATAATTCTTATTAATCCGATCTGAAAATACAATTACAATTTTACATTTTAATTTTCGTAACTTTTATTTTCTATAAGTTTTATTAACTTAGTCTTTTTTTTAATTAAGTAATTTTTATTTTAGTTATATTTTATTTACTAAATTTTATTTTATTTATTTTGTTAATTTTCTAGTTGATGTTTTAGTTAATTTTTATTAATTTAGAATTTTAATTTTATTTATCTTATTTAGTAATGTTTATTGTACTGTTTTTATTGTACTTTTTATTTTTTCATTTAGAACTTTTTGTTTTTCTTACTTTTTAATTTAATAAGTTTTATTTTATACATTGTTTAATTTTCTAATATTTGCTTTCGTAAATTTTATTAATTTATACATTTTTACTTGAGTTATATTTTTAATTTACTAATTTTAATTTTATTTGATTTTAAATTCATGATTTTAAATTTTATTTAATGTTATTAATTTCGGAAATTTTATTTAATTTATTTTGCAATATTTATTTATCTTGATGTTTGCGTTAGTAATTTCATTTTAGTTTATTTTTTAATTCCGAAATTTTTATTTTTATTCATTTTTTAATTTATTAATTTTACTCTTGTACCATAGCGGAGGTACGTCATTTTCAGAGTGCCACTTTAGTTGTTGATTACATTGACTTGTTAGATTCTACTTTTTCGCTTTTCTCATCGACTCGTTATACGGAATTACAAAAAATGGCAAAATACAAAGAACTGCTAATAATGCCAACATCTTAAAAACTTGCAGACAAAATATGGACGTCTTCAGAGATTTGGTTGCTTTTATTTATTACTTGATATGTAACCTCGCACTCCGGTCACACCCGATCCCATTTCTTTGTCCATTACCCCGATGGTTTTATACAAATGACAAAAAAATGGTAAAAAAATGATCTTCATGTCATGGAATCGTAATCTATAAAGACGCGCCTAAAAAGTTTTTCCTTTTTCATGTGACGTTTCACAATCAACGCTGCTTTCGTTGCTTTTGTTGTAGACATCACAGTAGGTAATATAGATCAAGATTGGCATTGCCGCTTCTTGCAAAGCTCATCTAGATTGATACACATCACATGGGCGTCAGTAGTCGGTTAGAAAGCAGGCCCATAAAATAAGACTCCCCTACCCCCTAAAAAAAATACAAGAATGGGTATTCTTTTGGATGCGACCATTCAATCTGCGATGAAAATACTATTTCAAACCTGAGGGTGTCAAACTAAAAAAAAAACTATTTAAAAGTTTAGCATCAAGCCAACGAACACTTTGAACTTAAGTGTGACATAGAGACAAAAAAGCAATTTGAACCTTAAGTGTGACACATCAACCAGCATTCTGAACGTAAGTGTGACATACATGCGAAAATGCTATTTCAAACTTAAGCGTGACAGATTAACAGAAAATGCAATTTCAAAGTTACGTCTGAGAGATCAACGAACACGTTAAACTTAAGTGGGACATAGCGCCGAAAATGCTATATCAAACCTAAGCATGAGAAATAAACGAAAATGCTATTTCATAGTTAAGCGTGACAGACCAACGAACATGCCAAAGTTAAGTGTGACATGCAGATGAAGAATGATATTTCAAACTTGAGCCTGAAAGATGAAGGAAAATTAAGTCTGAAAAAGCAATGAAAATGTTATTTCAATCTTATGAATAATAGCCCAACGAAAACGTTATTTTAGACTTTCGTGTGACAGACAAGCGAAAATGATAGGCACGACAGACCAATAACAATTTTATTTTAAATTTACGAGTGACAGACCAAAGACAATAAAAGTTCTAGATGTAAGAAAAAGCTATTTAAAACTTTAGCGTGACAGATCAAAGAAAATGCTATTTCAAACTGAAACGTGACAGAAAAACAGACAAACGGACAAACGGACAAACAAACCCTCCTAGAGAAATGCGAGGATGCGTACATGCACGCACGCACACACATGTATATATATATATATATATATATATATATATATATATATATATATTACCAAGAAGAAAAAGGAAATTCAGCTTTTCTGTCCTCTTTCATGTCGCTTCCTAATAAGTAACGAATACAATAAAAGATGGGAAATATATTAGGTAAGTATCAACAAAACAAACATGGTAATTCCATAATCTTTATAAGCAATAATGTTTTTTTTTGTTTTTTAGGGACATTTTCCCATTTCTTTATGGTTCTGTTCTTCCTTTGGGCAAGGAAGTGGATGTTTATCCAAATGTCCAAAGACTTTCATGATTTATTTTCTGACTTTCGATTCCGTTATGAAAGTTTTTACATTTTTTGTGGCATTTTTTTTGTGTCGTGTCATTTGACCAGTACACCTCGACATGCGCATCACAAAATCTAATAATGCCAACCTTTAAAGACACACGAAAAAAGGAAATCCTAAATATATACAGATGATGATGATACTAATATTTCTACTACTAATAAAAAAAATATGCACACAATGAGGGTTCCAGTGACAATGAAGTTCAAATCATGATAAAAAAAGCCTTGAAGGTCTTGATAACTTCAAACATAAAGGGGGTTGTCAGAAGAGGGCGCGGTTCCTTTAAGGTAGACATATTTTCTTTTTTATATGTTGACAAAGGAAATCAGAAGTGTAGAATACAGAAGATCGACTTATGTCAGCTAACTTTATCTAAGTTTTCAACAACGTTTCTTTAAATATATAAAAGCATACTCTCTACTTCTATGTCATCCTTTCTTATATATATATATATATATATATATATATATATATATATATATATATATATATATATATAGTCCCGGAAGTTTCTCAACCATTAAAACTATATTTAGAAAAAAAAGCAAAAAAACTTATAGTCCCAAGTCTTTCAGTGGAAAATCACTCATGTAAGTCAATTTATTTTTTACAGTTATTATATTAGTTTGTTTCTTATACTATTTTAAGGGATCATCATTTGTTTACCATGAAAAACTGTTTCGGGAATATATATATATTTACAGATATAAATTATTTTCCAATCATATATCAAATAAAGAGTACACAGTGGTATCACATTTGTTTAGAGTTGTTTCTAGACGAGGTTTATTTATAATTATACAATCAATGCAAACCTTGTTTAAAGAGTGTCTTACCTCAGAACGAGATTCTTTAGCATCATTAATTGTACCTAGAAAAAGAAACACTAACAATGTTCGTAAAAACAGCAGATATAAGTCAGTTTCATTTTATATTTCAATAACTATGTTTTTAGTTAAAAATTTTTTTTTTTTCACATTTCCAGAAAATATAACATTTATGTGAGATGTATTTTTACGGTCCGTTTCATTTGCCGTGAGCCAAACAACATTTTTGTGTCAATTTTTAAAAGACATTTCAATCCACGAACTTTTTATTCTTTTGTGGATTTTCTAATGATTTTGTAGTGTTGCAGAGACGAAATTGACACAAAAATGTTGTTTGGCTCACGGCAAATGAAACGGACCGTAAAAATACATCTCACATAAATGTTATGTTTTTTGGAAATGTGAAAAAATTAAATGAATAAAAACATGGTTATTGGAATATTAAATGTAAATGATTTTTTTTTAAATATCGCAATAGTTGGAGTTTTTTAAAACTTAAACTCATATATATATACACACTATATATATATATATATAGACAAATGAAGAATTAATTAAATTTGACAGTATAAGCTAAAATAGAAAAAGGAAGACCTTTAACTGAAGATTCCATCTCAACTGTTGTGTGGGCTTTTTCAAGAGTGAAACTGAAAATTGTCAAGCTTAAGTACCTTTGTTACCAGATAGACAAATAGATAACTCGCCACACATATCTAAATACACACACACATTCGATTAAATTAAAATGAAGACTTCTGGCCATTTTTCCTATCTTGCAGACCAGCGATCTGATGCTATGTTCATGCGTGTAAACATAGAATGTTTTAAAAATATTTTAATATTTCTTACCCACTCTCGTATAAAGCTTCGTTTATGTCTGATTTGTGCAATTTAATCAAATAACTAGGACGGCAGGGTTTTGAGTTACGGAAGTCAGTTTTGAAATGGTGTGTTATGCTAAATGTTGGTGGATAGAGTTTTGTGAGGAGGTGAAGTGGCACGTTAGGCGACAAGAGATTGTTGTCTTACTTATGCAAATATATGTATTATTTTTAGCGACACATTCTCTCACTGAATATATATATATATATATATATATATATATATATATATATATATATATATATATATAATTAAAAGTGTGTATGAGTTTTCTACATTGTTTTCTTCATCCTGAGGAAATCTTTCAATAAAGACGAAACGTTGATGAATACGTAAATAACATAGTTTTTGGCTTTCCCTTTTCATTTTGCACACACACACACACACACACACACACACACACACACATATATATATATATATATATATATATATATATATATATATATATATATATATATATATATATATTTAGGCAAACATTATTAAATAACACGGAGTGGTTTTGTTTGATGCGACTTTTTTTTATATTTTCAATTTTCCGAATTGTCCATCTAATGTTTTGGTCAAATTGATGTAAATATGATGCATGCGTTTCTTGTTCCATTCTTTATTCGTTTTTTGAAAGTACTTTCGATTTGAATCGTCATATCATCTCCAGGCGGTATTAGTTTTAGTGTCTTTACAAATTATGACTTTACTGTTGTGCTCATTATTGAATTATAACGGCAAGTAGTTTATAACTTGAAAAAGCGTTTGTAAAGTTGAAATGTACATGAGAGCGTGATGGCGTTCTACACATATGGGAGATTTAAAAATTTGACTGTTTGAATGCATTCATCACCTCTCCCTATAAAAAAACCTACATCTATTAACACCTGTATTTTAAGTTTTAAAAGTGAATGCCCATATAGATATAAAATTGCTATGGTTCAATTCTATTAAACCGTGCAAAATTAATCTCCTGATCCAAAAAATATTTTTTAATGAATTAAAAAACATGAAGCAAGTCCTAATTAATAATCAATTTCCCAATTATATGGTTGATGAACAAATAAACTTAATGATTAGAAATTTAGATAATCCTACTAATAATAAGCTAAATAATTCCCACTACATAAATCTATTCTATTGTAACCAAATGCATCAAAACTTTAAATTGGATTAAAAAGCTCTTAAAAATATAATACATCGCTATATATCCCTCACCAATTCTGATGATAAAATACGATTTATCATTTATTATAAAAAAATGAAAACATCAAACCATGTTGTTAAAAATAACACTTCTCAAACCCAAAATACATATGGAAGAACCAATGTAATATATCAGTTCCAATGCGCTATGGGAGAATGTATCACCGACAACAATAAAAAAAACTAATTCTTACATAGGTTTCACTTCCACAACACTATCCCGAAGACTCACCCTACATCTCTCCGACACTCGCTCTATATGCCAACACCTAAAAAAACATAATTGTACACCTCCCAATATAGAAAAGTTCCTTGTTAACAATACCAAAATAATACACCACGATACCAATATCAAAAAATTAAAAATACTCGAAGCTCTCTACATAAAAACTAAACATCCCACAATTAATAATGTCAATTATGAAACTAGTCGCAACATTTTAAAGTGTCTAGCATAATAATTAACATTACCAAATTCTTAGCCATTAGGTAGTTATGCGTTTGAATTGTATCCACTTTCTTTAACGTCATCAATTTCTTAACGGTTTAAACAGTCAAACTTTTAAATCTCACATATGTGTAGAACGCCAAACAGGAGATTAAGTGTAGTTTTACGAGGGTTTTGTTGGGGGCAATCCTCTCAGACTTAGGATTAGGGGTACGTAATTTATTTTACTATATAATCAGTTCTAAGAAACAGTCTGTTGAAGGTTGAAGGTTCAATTCTCAGTGCGGGCGATAGTAAGAAAATAATTATGAATTACTTAACACCGGTCATGGCTGGCGAAAAGAGCGCAAGCTTCCCTGTGGATTAAATAAAGGGTTCCGACAGAAAAATTCCCGAGTCCGACAAGATACACTTGAAAAAGGTCGGAGGTATCAGCGGCCGAAACGTTCTGAGAATAACGTTTAAGATGAGAATAGTGGTTCGAATAATTCAAATAATACATATATATTCATATAAAAAAATTCAAATGATTACACATTGGACTTTATTATAGAGTGGTGGGTAAATTCTGTTATCTTATCCTTATACCGTTGCAAATATGTCTTTATTTTTTTTTGATATTGTAAATTGTTATGACCATGTATTAGGATGTAAATATCCGTAAACTTCTATTACACGATCGGATTTCGATGTACTTGTACCCCCCCCCCGCCCGCTCCAAAGTTCCACTCTAGCATGCCTGCCCAGTTATACTTTGCATTTCTCTTTGCTCCCACCCTCCCGTCCGCTGTCCACCCTCTACGCCCGTCGGCTCCACCACACGGCAGGCAGACAATCCAAATGTATCCAACTAGACATGTCTTAATTTACACAATCGACAAGTGCTTAGCGCTATGACCCGTTTCACCTGTGCCCAACCGATCCCACGTCTTGCCAGGTGCTTGATATTTTAGACAACACGTTCTCTTTTCGGAATCATCTCTTACCGACGGCTTCTCTCTCGAAAAAAAACAAAAACAACCCCAGACATTCCGTCACTTAATGGACACGATGCGATAGGGATGCAAAATCACTAATGTGTATGATTTAGCCGGACGTGATATTTCAGGCCGACACGTTCGATCCGCGCAGGCGAAATGTGAAACCAGTTCAGCATGCAAGCACTTTTTGAACTGTAGCAGTAATGATCGCATCGCAAAACTCAAACCTCAAACTGTCGCTTCTCGAACGACGTTGGATATTCAATGATTCTTAACAATTCAAACACTTAAAGGGTTAACTTAAAACCCTCCTTGATATTTTGTTACCAAGTCTTCATACACTGCAAGAGGGCCAACAACCGAAAGAGCGATATTCTTCCTGAACGAACGACGAGGCTGTGTGTTTAGCGGCACATCAACCCTTTCTGTATCATTTCATACCGAAAAAATATGCCTATTCGTGTTAGATAATGGCCCTATGGGAATGGACGTATCTGTTGGAGATCGGGTTTGACTTGCGCGAATTAACGCGGGACAGTCGAGTGCAGAACAGGGCTAATTCTCACAGTCAGAGCTGACAAGGTTACCGTGTGACGAGACCCCAGATCAGAGGTCAGTATACACCTGCGAGAGGCTCTGTGACTTCGCAGGGATCTGTGACGTCACTCTTTCTCGTGAGAAGCGAGTTTTTAGTCAATCTGATTCGGAGAGCGAACTGAGAGGACGTGCGATTCACAATGTAAAGATACGGAATATTTCCTAACAGGGAAGACAAGCGCGAGAATCATTACCCCCCTCTCTATGAATGGCTAAGAAACATTGTTAACTAATAGTAAAGAAAATATTAATAACTAACTACGATAACGTGGGATTTGCTCTCTTAGCCTCTCTCGGCGTGGTGAATTTCCCCCAGATGAAATAACAACGCTTGAATAAAATGAATTAAATTTAAAAGCAGAGTTTGTCTTCGGGTCGACATGGCTTTTATTGCAGACAACAGACGACGGCAGAGAAGAAAGAATTTATTCAATAGATGACCACTCACTGGACGACACGACCAACCCTCTACAAGCGAGGGAGAAAAACAAGGTATGCAACATTCGAAAACAATCCATTATATATCAATTCATGGTCTTCGTCCAGTCTTGAGAGACAATGGACACCCCCTGTAAGGGTAGCTCTGCGTGTAATTGTGAAGCAAGGGTTGTGCAATCCCAACCACACTTCTCCTGAATCGGCAGTTTGATTCCAGTGTCAATGAGAAATCCAGAACGACTGGAAACAATATTGAGATAAGCGGCGGAGCGCACATACAGCACCTGGTATTCTTAAATGGTCACCCATTTAGTACACACCAGGCTAAACGTTACTTAACTTTTGTGATCTAATGTGATTATGTCGTACGTTGATATTAATTGAACACATCTTATTACCAGGTCTTCATACAGTGAAAGAGGGAATACAATCGAAAAGGGGAATGACCTGTAGATATTCTTTCTAAATGACCTAATTGTCTGTTAAGTCTGCGTATTTAGCAGCATATAAACTAGTGTTGGGACTATTAATCGGAATCAGAATCGGGAATCTAAAAAAAATCGGAATTTTTTAGGGTATCGGAATCGGTATCGGAAAATTTTTTGTGTATTTTCCGATGCCAAAAACGATTCATACTATTTGTTATTTTGTTTGTTTTTGTCTAAAACAAAATTTAAATATTGTTTTTGTTTTATGTTAAACTACCAGTAAAATTTAAATCTATAGATCACTCCTCCTTACATGTGTATTTTACGTTTGTTTCATTACATAAGTTTGTGCATTACATAAGTTTCTAATGTAATCCGAAAATTTAAAAAAGCAACAACGACACTATAGCTAAAAAAAAATGACACAAGTGAAAAATATAAGTATACATCTCACAATGAGTTTATCTAATGACAATTTAAAATTTATTACGAGGAAAAGATTAAAGAAAAATAGTTAGAAATATCTATTCGTGTAATGTACGCCTCCATTCCCACACATACAAGTGCACTTTTACTGTTGCAAAAACATACACATTTTTTTACGGAAATCCGAAAATTAAAAAGAAAAACTTTATAAGTAAATATTTAGAAATTTGAAAAGAATCGGAATCGGTAATTGTATCGGAATTAGGAGAAATATTGGAATAGTCCCATCACTAATATCAACACTTTTGTGGCTATTTAATGTTTATTAGAAACGATCAATTATATGAGATAAGTTGAACTGAAGTTACTATTTTACTTAGAGCCGGAAGGAAAAGGCACAGCAAGGATGATGTGCAATTAAACTGTTTACTATTGTTCTTCTTATTTTTGTTGATGACATTATTGTAATGTTTCAAGGTGTAAATTCCCCCACAATTACAGCTTATTTACTTGGCCACATTCCTGTCTAAATGAAGTGTTACTCCATTACTAGTATGTAGCGTGTGAGGTCTATGCCTACCCGGTCCCATACCTCCTGCACACTGAGCATTTCCTTTTTCCATTGCACTGACAGCTTCCGCAGATCTGCCAGATACACGTCTACAGTCTCACCCGGACGCAATACACGTGCCTCGAACTTCTCATAAATCTGTAAATCTGTCATCGGCAAAGGCAGTGAATAGAGCTCACTTAATTCGTACTGCATAGGATTGTTTTCTTGAGTTAGTTGCTGGTAAACTGCGAATGCTCCCCCAGTTAGCCGAAGTGGGATGATATTTTCAAGCCGCTTCACTCCAGATAAGTCACACACTAATTCAACCATTCTCAATCCATTCAACGACTGCTCCAGTCCCATCAAACTATTATGCTTTTAAACAGAGCTTCCATCAACAAAGAACATAATACCACTGGGCTGCTTCCCAGCTGATTACAACATGACCGTTTTCAAGTCCAATGTTAACAAATACTTGTTGGGCCGTA
Source organism: Sepiola atlantica (assembly GCA_963556195.1). NCBI lineage: Eukaryota > Metazoa > Mollusca > Cephalopoda > Sepiida > Sepiolidae > Sepiola > Sepiola atlantica. The sequence continues at coordinate 176,293,328 of OY744522.1, read as the reverse complement.
ATCTTAAATAATCAAATTCTTTCCATTCCACCCATCGTTTCTAATCTTCTCATGGTGTTGTTCAGCTTCCAGCGCCCATTATCTACAGCCCCCTACAGTGCCAGTGCGTAGATGTATCCTTTGTTTTTTGTTGTTGCTTTTTCCGCAAGACTTCAACATTTGCTAGTTTGCTAAACGTATTAAACTTTTATAATTTTTTCACTGGATTAGTGATGTATAGCTTTACAATTTACTTACAAAAATTAACTTAATAATTTATACTTCATTCAAATCAAAATAATACTTTGCCTTCTTGCTAGGGTTGGCGTCGTGCGTGTATGTTACTATCCTGCTGGATCGATGACGATCACGTTAAATGTAATAGAATGTATTCTAACATAATTATCACATAATTTATTCAATTAATTAATTCAAAGCAAGATCTTTTATCAAATGAATGATTTATTCATATCGGTCGCACTGTGATCGTCCAGTAGCTAAAAGGTAAAAAATTCTAGCCGATAATATTCCGAATAAATGATTGACTATTTGTCTATGAAAAGAGTTCCTTAGCCTCAATTTCTGTTGAATATGGAACACAGCTTTCTGTAGAAACAATATGAAAAATTAATTATATCGTGAGGATGAATTTGATTAATGTTTATAATTGTCTTGAACCTGAGTTTAGCTGTAATCGAGATTCTTTTCTTTTAATAGGGCGAGGTTAACTTTATTATTCATTCATTCCAAATATACAGTTAGAAAATAGAGATAATTCGCTTCATTACCTCTAATCTTAAAAAAGGTCCATAACGAGAATTAAGTATTATTATTTACTCACTAGGAGTTCTCACACAGGTCATCAGTGATTGCTCACCGACAACCGGTGGTATTTCCTGGAGTCTGAGTGACAACAAGTCTCCCCAGATTTCTAGTATTCTCCACCTCTTTTCGATAACCACCGCAAATAAACTTACAGTATCACAACAGCCGTTTACCATTGATTTCTCGCTAGTAAGAACCATTGGTGGTCTCTGGGATTTGGGTTGCAATAAGCCTCCCCAAGGTCCCAGCAGTCTCTGCACTTCCAGTGGAGGTCTGGTTTGTGCTGTCCCTCCTCGGTCTTCTCATCCTCCTTGACCCTATGCAAATATTTTGTGGTGTCAGCCTAGGCTGGTACCATTATTTTTTAAATATTTTTTATTTATTTTATTTTTTTTTGGGGGGGGGCTGATGGTGTTTCTTGCTATTTCTGTTCATTGGTTCATTTTTATGTCGTGTCAGTTGAGGCCGGTGTAATTTATTGAGGGGTGACCTTATAAAGCGATGTTTCTTGCACTTTCTGTTTCTTTGTTTGTGATGTGTTCTTTCTGTGGTTTTGTTTTCTTCCTGTAGTAGATTCCGTGTGACCATTCGTAGCTTATGCGGGTTTGTTTCCGCATTCAATGATTTTTCTTAAGATTGTAGCTGTTTTGATCATTGCTGTCCTTTGTATAATTCCAATGATCCCTTTGATTCCAATTTCTCCCAGTCTTTTTTCCAGGTTTTTTGGGATTGTTCCTAGTGCTCCTACGATTATTGGTATTATACTTACTTTCTTCATGCTCCATATTCCTTTCAGTTATCTGGCTAGTTCCGTATGTTTGTTTCGTTTTTTCGTTTCTTTGATTTTCACTCTGTGGACTGCTGGAACGGCGAAGTCTACGATTTTGCAAGATTTTTTATTATTATTATTATTATTATTATTATTATTATTATTATTATTATTATTATTATTATTATTATTATTACTATTAACAACTAACTATAATTTTACACACAGGTCATCATCAGTGATTGCTCACTGACAATAATCGGTTATGTTCCTTGGAGTCTGAGTGACAACAAGTCTCCCCAGATTTCCAGTACTTTCCACCTCTTTCGATAACCATTGCAAGTCACTTTGCATTATTACAAAGGCCGCTTACCATTGATTTCTCGCTGGCAACGACCATTGGTCTTCTGTGGGATTTGGGTGGCAATAAGCCCCCACCCCTCCAAGGTCCCAGTACTCTGCGCACTATTCAAGTGGAGTCCTGGTTAGTGCTATCCCTCCTCGGTGTTTCCATTTTCTATGATTTTTTATGACAAGTTTGTGATGTATCAGCTGAAGATGATGCCATCACTTTTTTGAGGGGGGGGGGCAGTTTACAAGATTTCATTTATTTCGGTTAAACGTGGGGATTCTTTAACATTTCTGTTGCAACTTTCATGTGGCTGGTTAGTGTTCGTAGTTTATGTGGATTGGTTTCCGCATTCGAGGATTTTCCTGATGATTTCTGCTGTTGTCATCATTGCAATCCGTTATATTGTCTCAGTCCTCTCTTTACTTCCAATTTGTCCTACTGTTTCTTTCAATTTTCCTCAGGACTGTTTTTAGTGCTCCAACAACAATTGGTATTATATTGACTTTTTCATGTTCCTTATCCTTTCTCTGGAAAGTTCCGTGTGTTTTCTTCATTTTCTGTCTCATTGATCTTTACCCTGTCAACTGCTGGAACGGCAAAGTCAACAATTTGACAGTTTTTTTCCTTCTTGTTAACTATTATGACATTCGGTCTCCTTGTTTGGATGAGTTGATTTGTTTGTACCTCCATGTCCCAGAGGATTTTGTGATTTTCCTTTTCCAGTACTGTCTCCGATGTGTGTCTGCACCATTTATCTTCGTGTTCAAAATGCAGTCGTTTGCATAATTTCCAATGTACTGCTTTCCCCACGCAGTCTTGTCTGTTCTTTCATTCTGTTAGGGGTAGTTTGCTTCATTCACTTATTATGTGATTTACCGTTTCGTCTCTTTGTCCATAGAGTCGACATTTACTGTTTTCAAGGGTTTTATCTATTTTAGCTTTAATGTAGTTAGTTCTAATCGAATTGTTCTGTGCAGCTGTCAGTAGCGATTTCGTTTCTCTGTTCAAGTGTCATTTTCTTAGCCATTCCTATTTGTTTCCGTGCGTCTTTTCTCTTGTGATTCTTATGTATTGTCCATGTAGCTGTTTCTCTTCCTAATTTCGTATCAGCCTTTTTCCCCTCTTCGTTTCTTTTCGCGTACAGTCGGTCAGTATCATCTTGTCCATCGATAACTACTTTATAAGCATATATATATATATATATATATATATATATATATATATATATATATATATATATATATATATATATATGTGTGTGTATATATACACTTGCAGATATACTTTGTGATCTTATGCTTGTTTCCCATCAGCAGGATTGTTGCCTTATGTTTATAATTAGAATTGAATCGACCCGTTCTGATCCGATGAGTACCAAAGAAATAGCTATATATATATATATATATATATATATATATATATATATATATATATATATATATATATATTGAAACAGACAACAGCGCATAATATTATACTATATACTCATATATCTCTACTTTTTTTAGATAAAATTATGTGTGTCATTTAACCAGCAATACAAAGGTCCTTGGTTGAACCCTCTAAAATACATTTAAAAAGTACTGATTCAAAAGAGGTATTCGTACGTCTCACTCGCACAGCTGATCTGTTGGTTGCTTGGTTATTGATTTTTAGTAACTAGACTCAATGTCTGAGGTTCAAATCAGTTGTAAATCCACACTGATGAACCTTCAAAGGACGAAACAAGCTTATCTGCGGATATAAATCATTTACTTATTAATAAATAGCTATATATATATATATATATATATATATATATATATATATATATATATATATATATATCAGTATCATCTTTCGAGTGTAGTGCATTGTGTATGGTCATTTGTTTCCTTGTCTTCTAGTCAAGATGCGTATGTATGTTCCAGCGTATTTTATTAGTGACACCGCTCAGGTGTTTATTCCTTTAACTAAATTTCTGCGATATATGTTCCTTTCTAAGGGTTTGCTTGTTATCTTCAGCTTTTCTTTTCCAATCTTCTCTTTCATTTATGTAGATTTGATCGTGTCTACTTCCAGAAGTCTCAAATATTTATAGTTATTGTTGTGAAGTTGTCCAACAGTTAATAATAAATAAAGGAAGTCAAGTCGAGGGTTGGTTTAACAAGTGTATTAACAAAGTAAGAAAGTGACTAGCACTTGGCTAGACAGTTACACGACTGTCTTTGTCTTCTCCGTGTCTCTGGTGACTCGCACTATTTATAGTGACAACCGGTGTAGTTTCTCCTGTGTAAGAACGGCCGGTGTAACAGTTATCATTTTTACCTAGCACCGTTATCCCCTCTTACTGGAGGCAGTTCAATGCCCTTCGCTCTCTCTCTATTTTTATGTTTTTAATTAATAGCACTAAACACGTTTCTATCCCGAATTTCATTTGAATGTCATGGCTAAATATTTTGATTGTTTTTATCAGCTTATACAGTTCCTTTTTGCTTTTTGAAAAAGCATCAGGTCATCCATATACATGAGATGGCTTATTCTTTGTTCTGTGTCTGTAAATTTGTATCCGGCATCACATTTCCTGAGTATGTAGCTGAGTGACATCTTGTCTATGATAAACAGTAGTGGTGATAGAGATTCTCCTTGGAAGATGCCTCTCCGTAATCTTATCTCAGCCAGTCTCCATGTTCCCATTAGTTTCTACATTATATTAATAAACTCGACAGATATCTTGTACATTCTTAAGCATTCAATTATCCATTTTTGAAGGAATCTGTTGGTGGCTATCTTGTAATCAATCAATTCCATTGATATGTTCTTTGTTTCTGGTATTTCCCTTCCTTCAGAATGTTTTAGTGCATGTATAACATGCCATGTATCCATCTTTTCCCTTTCCGTCATCCTTTCATTTCCTCGGGCAGTAATCGACACTAGTTAATGGAGTGGTAAATCTGTTTAATTTTTAATAAAGCCCCATGCTATACACTTTATTATCATATTCATTTCTTGTAAAAATTATAGTTCAATAATAAATTACGAGCACTTAATACTAGTGAGTTACTTTCCAATCACCCTGTACATTGATTAAATGCTAATCAGTACCAAAATAATATTGAATTATATTAATTTGATTTTCTATGTGTATGGGTAAGGAGTATTCACACCTGTGTATTTATATGATCTTGAACATTATTTTATTTATGATCTGCTGACATTATATGTCAATGGCTATGATCTGTATACCTTTATGTAAACTGCCAGTTTAGACTAAAACGAAATAAAACACATTCGATTAAATATGCGCCTTACTAAAAATAATGCATACAAAATTAAAATCTGCAAAATACGTTTTTATTAATTAAATTAATATTACTCTTTTTATTTATTTAAATATTTATGTGTTGGTATGTGTAATGTTTATCTGTAAATATATTAATGCGATTCTTTTCTCTTGTTCATTACTACTTCTATATCGCAAATGTGAACCTTAGTGTCCTCAAATGACATTGAATACGAACACTAGTGACGGCATTAGTTTCTTCATTACATTTGCCCTTACTCGGCCTTATAAATGCTACTATAGCAACCAGAGTTAACTCCTTTTGGGAAGTTATTGTCTCCTTGGAAAAATACTTAGAATCCCTTGGTAACAAAAGGGTGATCCCAAATATCGTTGTAAATATGAGATCCCGTGGAAATTATTGTACTAATACGTGGTGGAGAATTAAGACTAGAATTCTTCCTCACTTGCTGGCTAACTGTCTTACTTTTTGGCACGTTGCCTAACAGAAATGACGCCATGAGAAAACGTAAGTCAATACATATTAATTTTTGTCTGTCGTATGAAATTATTGATGGAACCAATGTCTTCATAAGTTCTGACACGCGCGTTACTGCCAATGTAATAAAAGGGGAATGTTAGCAATACACAACGTGGCCAGAGAATTAATTTAACTTCTCTACCCACGCGTTGCTAATATTACTAAAATAGAAAATCAAGTATTCTTATATTAAACTATTACATTTAAGTGTGTGGTGAAGTATATATATATATATATATATATATATATATATATATATATATATATATGTGTGTGTGTGTATGTGTCTGTAGGTGTGTGTCTATGTATAATCTGAACCAATAATTGCTCATGTGATGTCATTATATTTAAATTACTTTAAAACCTATATATTTTTTTCTTAATGGAAGCCGAGGAAAAACCTTTAAATTTCAACGAAACAAATGCTTTTTATTGAGTCAGAAAATAACTTCTCTACCCACGCGTTGCTAATATTACCAAAATAGAAAATCAAGTATTCTTATTTGAAACTAGTACATTTATGTGTGTGCTTTTTATTGAGTCAGAAGGTTTGTCGCTTAATTTTACGCATGAAATTTAACAAATAATTAAACTCGAAACATTTTTTGCATCCATAACTTCGATATTATAATCAGCGCCACATTTTATTCAAACAAATTTCGTATATCTTCGCTTCGTCAAATAACCTTTCATTATCGAAAATATTTTCGAAGAAACCATTTTTTCTCCCATTTTGTTTCGAGCGTTTTATCTTCATATTTTGAAATAGAAGAATATAAAAATGGCCAGATGGAACAAGTGTTTATGTTTCCATTGTCGGTTTATGCATAATTTATATATTCTATATTTTCTTGTCATTGTTTTGTTGTCTTGTAGAATTCTACTGATAGACATCTGATAAGAAGAAGGAATTAATGCGATGTCTTTTCAGGTTTTATCCTGTATTTCATTCCAGCGATTGTTTGCTGCGAGTTTTTCTAAGTTCTTCGAACTGTTTAGCGATTCTCTCTAGCGTTGTCGGTGTATTCTTTAACTGCATGCAAATTAGCCATAATCTTTCTCGGTTTCGGAAATACATTATTATTTTAAGGCGAATAATCTTTGAGAAGTAAAAGTTTGTAAATAAAGTTGTGAATAAAATCTTTAATAAAATAACGGGTTGAAATTCTAAGGAAAAGAGAAAGAAAGTAGGTTGACAAGCAGTGAGAAATGAAAAATAACAGAAGAGGAAAGTGAAGCAAAAAAAGGATTCGGAAAAGATGAAAAGGGAAAAAGAGAAGTAGAAAAGGAGGAAATAGAAGATAAAGAAGCAGATGACAAAATAGAAAAAGAATAGAGAAGAAAGAAGACAAGTGGTAAATAGAAGAAGAAAGGGTTGACAAATAATAAGACAAACATGTAAGAGAAGAAAAATAAATATAAATGAGAAAATATATATTTGAAACATACCACGATTTTTTTATAAAGGAGTTACAAAGAATGTTAAATAAACCAAGTCCGAAATTTATATATATATGTCTCTCTCTCTCTCTCTCTCTCTCTCTACTATATATATAAATATATATATATATATGTATATATATATATATATATATATATATATATATATATATATATATATATATATATATATAACAATTAAAAATGTTAAATAAACCAAGTCTGAGATTTATATATATATATATATATATATATATATATATATATATATATATATGTATGTGTGTGTGTGTGTGTGTGTAAAAAAAGATGAAGAAAAAAAATAAAATGGTATGAAAATAAAGAAAATGAAAATGCGTTTAATAAAAAAGGGAAAAGTCAAAGGCGAGTAGGAGAGAAAATGACGAAAAGAGAAATAGAGTGACAAAAATAATTCAAATAGGAAGAGAGAAAGAGTGAAGGGGAAGAAAGTGTAGAAGAAGAAACAGTTGATAAGAATAGGAGAAAAATAAAGGGGATAAAGGAAAAGTTGGAAAACTGGAGGGAAATGAGGTATAAAAATATAGAGAAAAAGAAGAAGAAAAGAACGACGAAAAAGACAGAGAATAAATAGAAACAGGATAAAGAATGGAAGAGACATTTCATACACACTTTCTGTGATTGTCCTTGTTCGTTTATGTATTTTTTAGGTCTGAATTTTAAAGCTAGGCCACGAAGCTCCTCTACTCACAGTTAGTTAAAATCTCAAACGGAAATAAGGCTTGGGCACTGACAACAGAAAATGTCGTCAGGTCGATCATTTGTTAAGTTTATTTTTCTTTACTCAGACGTGATTTTTACCATCAAATGTAACTGTAACGTAAATTTAAAAAAATCATTTGAAAAATAAAATATTCGTTAAATTAAAATAAATCTATATATCTGTTTTTTTCTTGTGTACAATTTGAAAAAAAAACAATTATAATCCGATGCTTTATAATTGGGATGAATTTTAGGTCTGCATTTGATTATAAAAGCGTAAAAACGGATAGACATACAGAAAATGTAAACTTTAATATATACGAAATAAAACGGCTACCCGTCATTGTCCGTATATTATATTAAAAATAAAACCAGGTGAAATTAATTTTCCATAAAAGAATAGTTTTGCACCACTTTTATATCCCCTTACAAAGATTAAAATCAAGATATAATGCTACTAAACTTTATGTCTAGAATACTTACTCTAATTTTTATCAAAATTCATTACATGATTTTGAATGTAAAACATTTCTAAGATTTAAGGCGTAAACTTAAAGTGTCTTAACAAAAAATTTAATTTCAGGGAAGTTTATTTAATTGTTGTCTAATAACTATGGGTTAAATTTAATGCAAATCTGAAATATTTAAATATTTTATGGGCCCTAAAATTACTTTAAAATACCCAAAATAAACTGACATTTTTGGTATATGTATAAATTGATGTATATTACCGATAGTTAAAATTCCAAAAAAATTTAAACGAAAGGCTTCCATCAATATCAGCCCCTTTGCATATATCTAAATTAAACTAAATATAGAACACATTGCGCACTCTTATGCGTAGCAGCTGTCTTCCAAAAATTCAAAATGATTGGTTAATTAGTTTAGGAGTGAAACCATGCACATAGAAATAATTACACATATACGCATACCTTAATTTATATAAAAAGAGATGACACGAGTAACGTACAAATTCCGTATGAACAATGAACACTCTTCATTTGATTTTCGTCCATTCTATTTACATTAATATATTTTCCCGCGTCTCGGATCAAATTAACATTAATGCCAACGAGATTTTAACATTTCGTGCATTGAACCCTTACAAACACATGACCATCAGATTATATAAAATATGTAGGATGATAAATGAAATAAATATGGACTTAGAATTAATTATTTCAGTGATATTAAATTTTCATCTTCTCCACATTTATTTATAAATAGTATAATAAAAAGAACTTGTAGGCTATATTTCGTTTTATTTAGTTTTAGGAAAAATTGGCAAATATAGGTTGGAAGTCTTTCGTAAAAATTGAGATACATAAGATTTTTGGGTGCTTCTTGCTTAAAAGTCCGAAAAAAAGATTTCTTTGTCTTTTACTGTTTAAGAGGTAAATAAGGGGCAGTAACTCTTATCAACTGTTGTTATTACATGTAACGTAATTTACAGAAAATTAATTAGTAATAAATGAACAACAAAGTATACATAAATGGAAAATTTAAGAATTTATTGTGTTTATACTTGGGTTTTATACTAAATGAATTTATCAAATATACTGTTACGTCTAATAGACATTTTACTTGCACAGTACAATGGAAGCCATCAGTTTTCACTCGTGATGGCACAAGTCGCATGTTATGCCCACAATTGCAGGTTTCTTCTCCAGAAATAAGTCCATGCGCTTGCAAAAAATCAATCTGTTTTGCTTTTTCTGAAGTAAAATAGAGTACGTCTTCAAACTGGAACAATTTCAGATCCATGATTTCAATTTAAGAGAATATCAGGCTTGATAGAAATTAAATATAAAATCTGGCTCAAAATTACAATTAAGTTACATGTAATAACAACAGTTGATAAGAGTTACTGCCCCTTATTTACCTCTTAAACATTAAGAGAGAAAGAAATCTTTTTTTCGGACTTTTAAGCAAGAAGCACCGATTTTTGTGTAATTTTAGCAGTAGGGATCAGACATCAATTAATAACTATTCCACAAACTTAAGTTGTTTAATATATTTTAAAGGGGGTTGGGGGCAGAACATGGACACAAGCTCTGATTTACTAAATTAAAATATATTAGACTTATATTGAATTTCATCCAGTCATTAGACAACAATGAAGCAATAATCCCTGAATTTCAATTTCTTCTTAAAACCTCTAAAGCTTACGTCATTATTTTTTTAGACATATTCTAGAATCAAAATCATGAAATGGATTTTAATTAAAACTATGAATAATGATTCTAAATATAAGGTTATGCAAACCACATGATTTGCAGGCGAGACCCTCTTTCTCGCTCTCAGCTGGTGAGATTTCAATGAGGGAATACGTTTTTTGCGTCTGTCCTCAAAATAGAGACAGCAAGCGAAAGGTGACTGATGTAGCGAGACGGGTTACCTTTCTCTCTTTCTCTCTCTCTCTCTTTTTCTTTTTCTCTCTCACTCATACGCAAGTCAACCTTTTTTTCTGTTACTGCCCTTCTGTTTAAAATAAATATTGTAAACACTAAACAACCAGTGTTGGCGGCAGTTATATCAACAGACAAAAATCAACCTGGGTTCACAACGACGATGATGTATGCGGCGACACAAGGTGTAAAGGATTTATACACGCATTAATAAGACGTAATATAACATTACTAATAAAATAAATGGCTATTTATTAATATAGATATTGACAGAGGCACACTACGTTTGCATGCAACGACGTAAAAGAAAGACGTACACATTTATTTTATACATTTTAGCATTTTACTGATTAACAAAATGTTAATTAATTCTTTGTGAATGGGAAAATTGAAAAACAAAATAATTGTATTTATTTTACATAAAACAACAACAAAATAAATGATAATTAAAACAGTTTTATTAAAATTAAAAATGAAAGTAAATTTAAAAAATGATAATAATTTGAGAAATTTTATGCAAACAAGATTTGAAATTGTTTCTCTATGAATTGATAAATATTAAAAAAAGAAAAGGAAAGACGACCTCAAAACTCTTGAAAGTTTCACACACACATAGAGACATATATATACAGACAGACACACGCACACACACATACATACATATATATATATATATATATATATATATATATATATATATATATATATATAGTCATCCACATACATGTATCACAGCTCTTCAGTGCGGCTAGACCAGTTAGTGCCTCAAGCCGGGATTGAAACTCAACCGTCGAGCTGACAGTCGCTATCATACGACACTGACTGAATGTAAGTAATATAAGTTGTCAAGTGCCGGAGCTCAAATTAGTTTTACCTAATGAGCTATGCCTTAAAGCTAATGACAGTTGGCGATATCCTTACACATAAGCTCTACCCAGGGAGGGAGCTTCATATAGTCATCCACATACAGACTGTTTCGCTGTATCACAGATCACTCCAGATAAGGCACATTTCCAATGAGACGTAAAGTGCTACTGTAAGTTAGGGGCCGGATTTATAAGGGCATGCTAAACGGGGAGTTGTACAGCAAAATATTCGTTCACATTGCATTTAAATTTCTACATGTTTGTTCAGTCGCGGAAACGGGGAGCAGGGAGCAGAGGGAGAATTCCGAAGATAAGCAGTTCAAAGAAAGAAGCTATTAAAATTGCAAGCTTTCCGGCATCTGGAGACCTCTACAATGAAGGGGTGGGATTTTGTTGATTGTCGAGTTTGTCGCGAGTATTTACGTGTTGATTGCGCAAGTGCAGATCGTTTGTCATAGCACATTCCATTGAAATACTTGTAAAACATGCGCAGAAATGCGACATTGCGGCGATGGGACAGAGACTGGAGCTTTGTAGACAGTATAAGGCCTATTAGATTACAGGCTCCTTTTTGGACCCTGTCTAAGAGGGAAATGCGACATTGCGGCGATGGGACAGAGACTAGAGCTTTGTAGACAGTATAAGGCCTATTAGATTACAGGCTCCTTTTTGGACCCTGTCTAAGAGGGAAATACTAGTGGTTAGTGTACCACCCTAGATGTGGCAAATGCATTATTATATATGAATTATTATCATATCTGATGACATAAAGAAAATACCAACAGTTTATGCAAGATTTTTTCCGAATTTATTTCAAGCAATGGGGGAACTCTGGGGTGGTGGTCTAATTTGCTATTTGCTTTTTCGCTTCTCCTCACCACTCGAAATGGTTTCGCCCGGAAGCTAGCAAAAGTCATGTGTTTTACACGCTAACTTCTGCATGACGGTGTGTAAGTACATATATTTATATATATTCTAGAAGAGTACCTGTCCTGGGACGGGTACAATTAATTCTCTGGACAACACAGTTTTATCTTAGTTTCATGTTGATTTTCGAAAATTAGAATCAAGATAATAGTAAATCTTATGTCTATAATCCTGATTCCAATTTTGATCAAAATTCATTGTATACTTTGGATTCTGGAAAATGTCTAAAGTTTAAGGCTTATATACATACACTTTGTATCCATAGGCAGGTAAAAATCGGGAGAATCTTGTCTGTATGTATACATTGTGCTAAATAATAAATGGAGCTATTAATATAATTAAAGTTTTTTTATTGCTAACATTTGGCTACACATCGAGACATATTTCAACTTCAACTTTTTTAAGCTCGATTTCTTCAGGTCGGCAAATAAGTGTCGGCTCGTTACGCTTTAATATTGAAGTTTACTTGTATATAAATCTTTCTACAATATGAAAGCTTAAAAAGCAGACACTTAATTTCAGCCTGAAGAAATCAAGTTTATAAAAGCTGAAGTTGAAACATGTTTCGATGGGTAGCCAAATGTTTGCACAAAGAAAACATTATGTATATATATATATATATATATATATATATATATATATATATATATATATATATATTATGATGATTATCGAAGTTCCAATAACCAAAATTCAGTCTTTTCTCATATCATTCATTTTTGCAATGCCAGAATTGACAATGGTTTACAATTGTTTCAGAACGTGCAATATGCTACAGCTAAACGCAATTAAACGCTGATCTTCAGAAACCATAACGAAAAGCATATATAAAAATAACAAATCGTGCATAAACTTAATGGAAAAGACAGAAAGTAGACGACACTCAGGCGTTATCCCCTCTTCCGATAATATAATGATAGAATTCCAATCAAGACGCTATCTTGAATCTAACGAACGGAGCCAGGTTATCTGATAGTTATGAGAATGCCTAGGCAAGTCCAAAAAATAATGAATTTGAAATAGTAGGCGGTTAATAATTTTTTATATTAGCGTTGATAATTATTATCATTATAAGATCATTTCGTAAGATAAAATCAAAAATACGGTTTATGATAGTGAATTCAACATTCGTCTTAAATATAAATAAGCGTTTTTTAAAACTCAGCTCCCACATCAGAAAAGTTCGATGTTAGTATAAATTTAAAAACATATATACTAACTCCAATGGAATTATTATTATTATTATTATTATTATTAATATTATTATTATTATGATTATTATTATTATTATTATTATTATTATTATTATTATTATTATTATTATTATTATTATTATTATTATTATTATTATTATTATTAATCATGTACTCATTAGTAGTTCTAATACCAGTCGTTATCAGTGATTTGTTCTTAGTAAAAACATGTGGATTTCTCTGGAATGTCAGTAACGCAATCTCCCCCTATTATTTCCAGTACACTAAGAGTATTGTTATTACCATTGTTTAGTGTTATCGGACCAGCCGTTTACCAGTGATTTCTCGCTGGTAACAGCACGTCGTTTTCTATTGATTTTAAGTTAAACTAAGTCTATTTAACATATAGTAATCTTCGTACCTTTCCAGTTGAGTTCATGCATAGTGCTATCTTTCATCATCTTTTCCATCCTTCTTGAACCTTCGCAGATACTTTCCGTGGTGTTAACTGATCTTTGTACAATTGTGTTTATTTATTTGTGTGTGTGTGTGTCGGGGTTAGGTTATATTCGCGTTCTTGTTGGTGTTGATGTTGTTGTTCAAGCGTCGTCTGATTCCCATGTGTTCATTGAAATTATGCGTTGTATAATTCTGACATCTTTCTTGGCTTCTAATGTATTTTAAAATGTTGATAAAATTCAGCTAAGCTGAGGAAAAGATGTGCATTTTTGTTTATGATAATTTCTAATTTATTCTTTAATCAAACAAACAATGATAATGAATTTTTAAATATGAACAATATTCGAATGAGACAATGATGTAAAACAAGAAGCAAAAATGGCGACCATTGATTCTATAGTGTATGGAATATATCGCAATGGAACGCATTCTTTCGGGTAGAGAGAGGAGAGGAAAAGGAGAGGAGGGGTGAGAGAACGGGATGGAGACAACAGGAGAGAAAAGGGAAAGGGGAAGGGTAAAGAGAGGAGTAAGAGATGTAGAAAACGACAGAGAGACGCAGAAAGAAAGAAAGAAAGAAAGAAGAAAGAGAAATAGAGGAAGGGGGAAGTGAGGAATGAGGGAGGTTAAGAAAGAGAGGAAGAAGGAGACAAAAAGTGAAAGAAAGGAGGAAAAAGAGAGAGGAGATGAAAGTAGAAAAAAGAGAGATACAGAAAGAGAGAATGAGCGAAGGGAAAGGGAGGAAGGGAATAGAGGAGTGAGAGAGGTAGAGAATGAAAGAAAGGCAGAAGAGAGAAAGAGGAAAGTGAAAGGAGGGAGGGGAAAGAGACGAGTGAAGGAGGTAGAGAAAGAGAGAGAGACAGAAAGAGACGAATAGCGAAGGGAAAGGGAGGAGGGGAATAGAGGCGCGAGAGAGCATAAAAATGAGAAAGGCAGAAGATAGAAAGAGGAAAGGGAATGGGAAAGGGAGGAGGAGAAAGAAAGGAGTGAATGAGGTAAAGAAAGAGAGAGAGGAAAAAAGAGGAAAATGAAAGGGAGGATGGAGAAAGAGAAGTCAGATGGGTGTTGAGAAATGGAGCGAAACAGAAGAAGAGAAAGCTGAAGAGGAAAGAGAACGAGGAAGAGCGAGATGGAGATGTGTACGCACTGTCGAGAAACTACGTTCATACATTGAACGGAGATAGTGAGCAAATGTTTTCTATATGCAACGTTTCTTTTTAATATGGGCAAAAGTTATCTCCATATCTTCTGCATCGGAGAGGAACACAAAAATGAGTTCCACTTCCTCCGAGCATATTGATATAAAGAATATTGTGCGGACATAAATATTCTGATCATTAACACTAAAGAAACAAAACAAAAAACAATGCTACCTCAGAGACACTTTTAACATTCCAAGAGGTTAGACTCCCAAATCAAACCAATCTAAAATATATTACTGTCGTGAAAACTGTGTAAAAATACAGTTTGTATGTTTCACGTTTTGTGCAGTCTGACAGGGGTTTTGTTGCTGCCAGGCGTATATATTGTTCTATTCAGTCTAAGGAAGCCTACTCTTCCATGCTTTATATTCTCTCTGAAAAGGGGTTAGTTTTTTGCTAATCGCCTGGGGCGTCTCTACCGGGAGATGTCGATGAGGTTACTCATGCATTTTTCGTAGGCCAGATTTAACTTATCCTAGTCCGCTGTCTCTTCAAAACCAAACCTGACTTTGTGTCTAACTTCCTTGCAAGGAGGTAAATAATAGATTTTGGTTATAAAAAGAGGGGCATTTTCTGGAGTCCATTTCCCATTATAAGGGAACATTTGTTTCTCCATTTTTTAGAAATAATTTTATGCAATTGACATTGTATTAAAAAAGGAGTTACAAAGTCGGTATGCATTTATTGTTCAATCGGTAAGCAATGACCCTTTAATAAAATTTGCATATGTAGGTTATAACCGATAAGGATGCCAAGATTCCGCAGCTATGTACAAAAGTTGAGTGCACCAAACAAGAAAATAACGGATGTGATCATCGAAAAAGATGCTGAATTTGTAAATTACTTTAGGAGTCTATTGGATCTGATTAAACGATAATCATTTACCTTTCTCGCGTAAAAAAAGAGCTTTCTTCATAGATTAGAACTTGTATCTGATGTCTTTTTAGACATCCTTTCAGATGAATATTTCGGTGTTGTTTTACAATCGATCCCATAGATCTTCTAGGATTATCAGCGTGCTCTACTTGCTGACAGATATATTCAAGTGTGCTAATGCTATTAGTGTGTCCATCTGAATGTTTTAACATTTTGCGAAATTTTTTACCAAAAGATCAAGTGACTTTTAACAATGCCTTAATTTATTTATAGTGACTAACACTGTAACACTTCATTTGTTGTGCAATGATAGGGAATGCAATTGATATTTCTACAATATAGAAAATATCAAGTCAAATAATATTCCTGAGATAACAAAATTAATTTATGTAATGAAATACCATCTTACGTACGCTATATACATATACATATACATATATATATATATATATATATATATATATATATATATATATATAGAGAGAGAGAGAGAGAGAGAGAGAGAGAGAGAAAGAGAGAGAGGGGGGGGGGAGAGAGAGACACACATTCTTTTATAAAATCGGGTGAAAAGTTTAATCATTAAACCCACATTCTCTTCTTAACAATTTCTAGACGACACTAGTTTTACCCTTCAAAACATTTACCGGTCTAATATACGCTCCTAATAAACGACTTGTATAGAGATATTTAAAAAAAATTTAAATTTCAAATTTTAACTGTTACATTTTACGCTGTCCCTTTTTTCGAACTTTATTAAACTTTGTAGTCTCCCTTTACATTTATGTAACAGGTAACAACATAAGCTGAACAGAGCCGGATGGTTAAGTCCTTCTGAGCTTTAAACCGACAGTACTCATTTTCTGTACAATATATATATATATATATATATATATATATATATATATATATATATATATATATCTCGTACATGTATTGTATTCGTTTCTGTAAATGTAAATCCGTAGAAACTCAAGTGTTTATAAAAAGTGCTCAATAACAAGTAGAGCTGTTTATAAGTATAAATTTTTATTTATACAAACATTATTGGTTATATATGTGCATACATGTTTCGGTTGCACTTTTCCCAGAAAGTCAACCTCATCAGACCAAGAATTTTCGAGAAATGGATGGATTTGAAGAATTTTCTCTCCTAAATAAATCTTTTTGGGGTTTAGTCATTTTCTATTTCTTATGAATTAGTATCGGATTACCTATTCCACTTGCTGACCTTTTTTGCTAGTGGTTGTCCCTTTTATTACCCTGTATGGCGTCTCCATCACCTTTTCCTATTCTTATTTTATTGCTCACTACTTTCTGGGTTTCTTTAAACTCTTTAGCCTACCCAGTTTTACAAACTCACTTCAGTATAATTATCTTATCTATATATCAAGAATCACACATATATAAACAAACTCTAATAGATACTCAAATACAAATAAATAAACAGACATTGATATACATAAACATCTAAACATGGACACACACACAGATCCACTATCAATCAAGCATATATTCAAAATACATACGTGCTTATAAATATATTCTAGACGTATATTCAATACAAAAATAAATATATTCTAGATGTATATTCAATACAAAAATCCATACGTCTACACAGACACACACATATACAGCTATATGCGCCTACATTCATAAGAAATAGAAAATGACTAAACCCCCAAAAAGATTTATTTAGGAGAGAAAATTCTTCAAATCCATCCATTTCTCGAAAATTCATGGTCTGATGAGGTTGACTTTCTGGCAAAAGTGCAACCGAAACATGTATGCACATATGTAACCAATAATGTTTGTATAAATAAAAATGTAACTTAGATATATATATATATATATATAATATATAATTTTAAACTTAGTTTTGATGTTTTTATTCCTTAGATTTAGATTCCATATTTTATATTTTATATGTTAAATTTAATCTTTCATCTTTTTAATGAGTTAAATTTTAACAATATATTTTTTATCCATTTTGTTTTCATAACAATCTGCCTCTACTTTATGACACACTTATAAATTTAAATAAATTAGTTAACACACTTATAACTTCAATTGACTTTGAAAAAGAAAGTATCGTCTTGATTTTAAAAGCAGTTAAACTTAATTATTTCCCTTGTACAATCGTAATTAAACTGTAATTAAATTTACTCAGTCATCTGTCCTTTTCGGATATATTAGCTAACTATTTGTGGCATCCGTCTGGAGGCTATACTCAACTGATATTTTCGTTTTTGAATTTTCTCCCTATGATTTGTTTTTTAATTTCATACTGGCTGTCTTTTGTTTTATCCTTCTAATATATATATATATATATATATATATATATATATATATATATATATATATATATATATATATATATATATATATATAATTGATATATATATATATATATATGTAAGAAGGATATTTTGAATCTACACTGACTATTCCCGTAAGAATTAAACGTATAAGTATGTAGATAAAAATATTTATTAGTAATAGACACACACATACACACACACACACACACACACACACACATATATATATATATATATATATATATATATATATATATATATAAATATATTATTACTTTCGTACACTGATGAAGTTCGAAACGACGTCGTCTGTAAGTAAATATAATTTAATATAAATTCATGAATATTATTATTAAAGTCCCTTCAAGAAAATTAAAGTTGAGCACTGTAAGGATATATTTAAAATAGACATTCATATAGCTACAGAGCAAGACTCAGAGTAAGTTCGTTGAGTTATCTAGTCTGTCTTGATGTTTACGTTTGGTTGGGGATACGTATAACTTAAATTATCCGTATCATGTGATAATTTCCTATGGCCGTGAGAATAGAGTTAAAACGTGCGGAGTCAAAGGTGGATCTGTGAACTGGATTCGCGCAATATGACAAATTATCACTTCCTAACACTGATGAGAACAAAAAGCTTAAAACGACAACCTCTGTAGTTAAATATAATTAATATTTATGTATATATATATATATATATATATATATATATATATATATATATATATATATATAATTATTAATGACAATATATGTATTAGCATATATTATCAGTGCCCTTTTACTTTGCAGTCTCCTTAAACGATTAAGCTCGATGATTGTCAATTAGTGACAACAGAGAAAATATAAGTCAAGTTCATATTATATTCCAATAACCATGTTTTTATTTTATTATTTTCATTTTTTCACATTTCCAACAGTAAAAAATATATCTCACAAAAATGTTATGTTTTTGGAAATGTGAAAAAATAAAAATAATAAAATGGTTATTGGAATATAATATGAACCTGACTTAAAGAGTATGTAAATAGTGTTTTATCTCTGTTTTCTGCTTTTGTTTTTATGTGCCGTCAATCCGTATTCTTATGAACATTGTATAATCACACTTAGAGTAATCTAGAATTATGAATTAGCTGTTCGTTTCTCAACTCAACGGGGGCAAATTCATGACTTACTCTAAAATAGCTGGACCTATTACTATGTGTGATTTGAATTAACAAATACTCCGAAAGCGGAAACAGCGACTAAAAGTTATTTAAACCGTTAAGTCAGTTTCGCTGGCCTTTAGGAGACACGAATAACTTATATCAGTTTATCTTTATATATAAGACTTACTTTCCAGTTATCTGAGTAAAGCTCTATTTGTCAACATTTTAACAAATACAATCATGGCTGCCCCATTTCTACATTCAGGCAATTTCTAAGTTTTGTTTTTCTGTTTAAAGGCAGTTAAACTCTTTTTAGTGTATTTAATGCCCGATTACATTACATACTATAAATGATTAATTGTATACGCTTAATTTAACATAAGTTGCTGTTTTACACATAGCTACTGCATTTTGGGGGTCGCAGAATAAAAAACGTTCTTTGACGCGTCTAAAAAAGTCGTTGTTATATCGCCTGTACACTCTGTAGATTTTCATGTGCATATCCTATTTTAAAGATCAATGCTTGTTTGTACATGTGTCATTTTAGCACATGGCTTACACCTCTGAGCGCTTGGCTCGTTGCATGTATTGCATAACAAGAACTGAGGTGCTAAACTATGCGCCTGCTAAACAAAGCCATCCTACAGTTTTTGACGGGTAGTATGCTTATAATAAAATGGTTTCAATAAAATCATTCACTAGGGCTGATTTCAATTGTATTTGTTCGCCCTAGTGACATTGGCAATCCCTTATAGCATTCCGTTCCATCTCGATCGGCATTTCCTCTTTTGTCGCTCGCTCAACGCGTGTCCACGACTTTCAATTCTCATGGTGAAGTGTCATCCATTTTTTATTTGGAGAGTCAAGAAGGAGAGTAAGGTGAACAGGGGAAAAAGGAGATAGTCGGTTAAAGAGGGGAGAGCAAACCATGAAGTGATTTGTTGATTTGTTGATTTGTTTTGTTTTATTGATTTTCATGCATTATTATTGATCTGATTTGCCCATTAATTATTCTCAGATGAAAACTCCGGAGACATTTAATATTCAAAAGCTGCCAATATATATATATATATATATATATATATATATATATATATATATATATATATATATATATATATATATATAACCTTACGTTTCTAATATAACATTCTCATTCTTCTCATCCACTCTCTCTCTCTCTCTGAATCTCTTAGTCTATTCTTCGCCTTTTCTTTGTTTCTCTATCCTATTTCTACCCATTGCTGCCCTCGCACTCTCTTACTAATATATATATATATATATATATATATATATATATATATATATATATATATATATATATATATATATGGGTGTGTGTGTGTGTGTGTGTGCGTGTGTGTGTGTGCATATATATGCTCCCTCTTCTTGTGTTGAACTCTCAAGTAGGTGAAATCACTAACTGCTACTAGCTTATAACGCATTGCTTTTTTATGTAAACAAATGGAGCTCTCAACATCTGACAATGTTTATCATTGAGATTTCGCTTACTCTCAGCAGCTCTCAGAGTATAGCTAAATGGTAAGAAGCGGTGACTGTTGCTTAGACGGTAGAGTTGCGATCCCTGTTTGGGGCACTTGCTTGTCTCGCAACGTTGAAGAACTATGATATAGTGAAACAGTCGGTCTGTGTATCACTATATATATATATATATATATATATATATATATATATATATATATATATATATATATATATATATATATATATACAGTGTAAGTAATAGAGAGAAAAGTATTAAAAACATAAAAAATAATAGATAGAGAAAATTTTGATTCGGAGAGAGAGGTGGGGAAAGTAGAAAAAAGAAGGGAAAGTAAATTACAAATAAAAGAAAAAGAAAGAGACGGAGAAAAAGATGCCAACAGTGTGATAGAGTGATGGATAATGAACAGGCTGTTAAGGCAGACATGAATTGTTATATATGTATATAAATACAGATATCTATGTAAGTTTAGTGGGAGAGAACCCTAAAAGAGTGCTCGATTATTTAGAAAATTCAAAATAAAAGCGTAATATAAATACATATAGATAGATATGAACAAATATGGATAAACAAAATACTTTAACATACTTCGATTGATAGATATGAATACGTTGATATGGAATTCATATTTTTTATATATAGATATATATGAAGTGATCGATATATAGAGAGACATATATATAATGATATAAATATATATATATATGCAACATGAAAAAGAAAAAAATATTATTGATTGAAAAAATAAAAAACGAATACAATTTTTACAATATTGTACATGTATGTTATTCCTTTAAATCAATCATCTTGAAAAAGTCTTGAAATATAGACCAAACGTTGATGAATATCTAAATAATTTTGATGTTTCCTTTTTCATCATCCATCACGTTGGAATATTATTTCTATAATTTTAATCATATATATATATATATATATATATATATATATATATATATATATATATATATATATATATATAATGCACCTTCAATCTGTAGGCGTTCACCTAGTCCCATTGGTCTACGAAAAATTGACACGTAATAACGGAGTAATTAAGTGATGTTTATATTGAAAACGGCAAGCATAGACATTTAAACATTCGATAGGACCCAACGACAGAGTCAGAACATTGCACTGAAGCTTTTAGGTGAAAGTTTATTTTTTACCTTCCCGACAGTGCTCAACTTTCAATTTTACCTGGAAGGGGTCTTTAATAATATTAAATTATTTGTAATATTTTACCTACGTAAAACGTCGTTTCGAGCTCATTGCTCTCATCAGCACAGGGAAATAACAATCCCAGATGTTCACATGTACACTTTGAATCTGTATGCGTTCACTTAGTCCCATTAGGCTACAGGAGATTGCCACATAATAATGGATACATTAAGTGATGATTACACTGAAAACGGCGAGCATAGACATCTAAACATTCGATAGCACTCAATGACAGAGTCGGAGCTTTGCACTAAAGTTTTTAGGTGAATGAGTATTTTTAATCTTTTAAAATTGGGGGTTGGGCAACATAGGTCAGTATGCCGATTTTGCACATGATTTAACACACCAGCGGGACTGAAATATATGTATATGTTAGAATTGATATATTGGTAAATAAATATATAGATAGTTAGATATATAGATATGAACAGACTGTGATAGACATATAGATAGATAGACAGACAGATAGATAGAGAGTAGGAATTACTAATATATATGACCAGACTGAGACTAATATATAAATATGAAATGTGTGAAAGAGTGAATGGGCGAGAGCGAGGGAGTGAGAGAGGGCGAGAGAGAGGGAGAGGGAGAGCGAGAGAGAGAGGGCGAGAGAGAGGGAGAGGGAGAGGGAGAAGGAGAGAGAGGGAGAGGGCGAGAGAGAGGGAGAGCGAGAGCGAGAGAGATGAAATTACGTCATTATTCTTGAGAATTCTGATTTTTCCGTGACATTGTTGGAATAATTAAAACAGCATTGAAATAAATTGTCATCGTATAAAAATTTAAATGAACGACAGTTTCCACTTCTGCTGCCTCCTCTTTCTCCTCCTTAGGTGTGGAAAGCCGTTGCTGTATCGATGAGGGCCAATCAATCATGTGTTAAAACGTCCTTTCTATTTTCCCCTTCGCCAGTCGAAGAGGCCGTAACAAAGAATCACGACTATCGGCAGTCATTCTTTTTCTCCCTTTTTTTTTAATAAATGGAAGCATTGGTTTTGTTAATTTCAACATGGGAATAACGTTGATGACTACATAGCCGCACGCTCTCTGCCGTGGTGGGTCGATATTGTTTTAAAGTGTCACGTCTGACGACCGCCCCTCCTAAGACACGGACGTTCGCGTTATTTGACAGCAGGTGGGACCGGGTGCTCCCAGGAGAACGGGCATTATAGATTTGACAAGCGGAACAGGTGGCGTCAAGCGTAATATACCGGAAGACAATAGATGGCATTACCATTTCAAATCAAATCAGGGAATACATATGTATATATATATATATATATTTATATATATATTTTTAATGCTGTTGTCATAGAATTCAATTAAATAGATATAAAACTATAATTAAGAACTAAAATAAAAGAGAAATCCGTCTTTGTGCAGAGGATCTCATCTAAATATATCCTTTTTTCTATACAAAGAAGTGATACACAATGTTTCAAATTCGGACTTTTAAAACTTTACCGGGGTATAATTCTGGATCAAAGGAAAATTTTGACTAGATTTTTATTTTAAAAGTGTAAATACCATTATACTTAGACTTAGGTACTCCCATGTCCTGAGACATATGAAGCAGTCAAAGTAACTAATCGCATTCATAAGAATTTTAATTTGGCATACTTTTAACGGTTTTCGTAGCAATAATATTTTACAGGGATCAGTCGCTATCATGAAGTCACACCACTAACATTTATAAAGAGAACTTTAAGTGGAGAAGTCTCTGGTAGATGTTTACTTTCTTGTTTCCAAAGTGGAGCGAAAATTTTAAACACGTTTCCACGCCGTTGCTGTTGTTATTTGTTTAAAAACAACGTCATAAAACCAACGCCTTTTGACTGTTAAGAGCCATGAAAGGACCCATTTTCTTGTCTTTAGAGAACTATAAAGCGAAAAAGTACCAAAACACAACTGCACACCATTGTTGTTGTTGTTAGTGGTGTTTTTCTTCAAATACAATTTTTGGCTCACAGAGTAATATGTTTTTGGAATAAGTTGCCTGATCAGATAAAGAACAGCAATAGCTTGGGTCAGTTTAAGATGAGATTGGATGAATTCAGAGAAAGTGGTAGGAGGGAGAAGTTGAGGAGGCACTTTTGGGAGTTATCAAATTAAATATTTAACAGAATTTGATCCGGATATCGATACTGTACTAAGAGTTTAATTATTATTATTATATTTTTTTAACAGTTGAATTGAGAAGAAATTTTATGGGGAGATGCTCAAGGAGACATAACAAACAAATAAATAAATAATAAATAAATTACATTATATTTTTTAAAACACCATTCAAGGCAATTTAATAGTTTTTAAAGGGCATTGCATCATATTAATTGGAGGTGGTGGAAAATAGGTCAGCTTGTGGATTCTGCACATGATTTAAGGCACTTGAATTACAAAGCCCATTTCAGAGGCTCCTGATGAAAAAGATTATCAAACTTGCGTAATAGACATCCAGAACACATTTTGGCATCGTAACCAAACTTATAAAGATCTGTAAACTAAATACAATAAATCTATGTTTGCACGATACAAGTTATTGTGTTATCTGTGTCACTAACATACCTCTTATTTATCTATTAGTGATCAAACTATCATTCACTCTGGAGGAAATAACGCAATGTACGGAGTTGGAATGGTTGTGGACCGTTATACTTTGCGGGCATCTTTGGTTTCTGGGCAATGTTCGATCGGGTGTTGCTCGTAAAATTCTCTGCAAAAACTTTTGATCTGCCAATAATTCAAGTTTATGCACCGATTTCAACCGCTGACCTGAAGATGATAGAGCAGTTTTATAACGCCCTGGATGAGGCAAAAAAAAACAAAAAACAGTGCAAAGACCGAGACGTTACTATCGTGATGGGAGACATGAACGCAAAAGTGGGTAAAAGTTAACATGGTTATACAGTGGGACTGTTTGATCTGGGAGATAGGAACGAGAACGGTGAGGCTCTCAGTTAAGATAAAAAAAGGCTGCAGCAACTCAAATATGTGACTAACCCATTGTGCTCCATTTGTTATATTGAAATGATATTTGCGGAGTGTATGAGAAACCAGTTTCCTGAGCGAGGAAACTCATACAGACATAACATAAAAGCATTTTATTATTGATGTCTGAATAGAAGTTATCATTTTATTAATATTGCAAGATGCCAAATTCGAGAAAAAAATTTAAAACACTGTTTATCTGAACAGCTAGTGCTTTCCATTTTTCCTCCACAGAATGAGGACATGTTTTTGCTGATTATAAATAAATGAGTGCAAATGGAATTCACAATTGTATCTTTGGGCAAATTGGTCAAGAAGGTTTAGAGAAATTAAACTTAAATCATTGATTGCCCCATATGACCCCGCAACCCATTTTGCCCAATCCAACTGTTGCATAGCCCCTCTACTTGGGCCGCGGCGGTACTCGTTTTGCACACGCGTTCCGGAACGGGCCGTGGCAGTTCTCGTTTAAACGCCCGTCATTTTTTAACACCAAAAATCATATAGTTTGCATACCTTTAAATTTCTCGTACCCTCTCTTCTTTCCTCGTCGTGTAGAGGGGCATGTCGTCTAGTGGTTGCATTCTTTCTTCTCTTCTGTACTGCCGTGAACATCGCCGCTACAACAAAAACTTCATGACCGACTCAATCGACAAACAATCCTTTAACTTTCAATTCTTTTTAATTACAGGCGTTAGTTATCTATCGGCTTGGAGATATTGACCAACGTCGAGAGAGAGAGAGAGAGAGAGAGTGAGAGAGAAAGAGAGAGATAAAGCAAATTACTGCTTTCGTAATTACTTATCAATTAAGTCTTAACCATTTGTGGGTTGGGAACGAGATCTTTCGCCTGTATTTTCTTAGGGAAATAATTCCCCTATGTATGTTGTAGACTACATGGCAAAAACCACGTCTGATAGGTTTACTTCCAAAACCCAGACTGCTAAAACTCGCTTCTCACGAAGAACGAGTGACGTCATGGATCCCTCTGCTTCCCACGCAAAGTTCTGTGACGTCACAGAGCCTCTCGCAAGTGCACATTGACCCTTGATCCGAGGTCTCGTCACGCGGTGACCCTGTCACGTCTGTGAGCTCCGACTGTGAGAACATGCCCCATTCTGAACTCGACTGCACGGTCCACCCGCGCTAATACGCGCAAGTCAAACCAACGATTTCCAACAGATACGTCCATTCCCATAGGGCCATTATCCAACACTACCACCAATATTTTTTCTATTAAGTGTACAATACTTATCTGTCACAATTTTAAGTAGGTATCATGCCAGTCGAGGATACGTGCTCGAAAATCAGTTCCGACAGAATCTGGATTATTTTGGAGTAAGTAATAACCTTGCATCTATCGGTCATGGATATCGTTCTGGGCAGTTCTAGGGGGTCACTCCTTCCAGGCTTTACCTCCACTTGTAAGATATTCACAGCGAGGACTCGTTTGCTTACCACAACGAACACAGGACTTTCCTTCTTTCCCCCTATGTGTCTAGCGTACCTTTCTTCCCTGTAGACTACAGCATCGTCGTCTTCAAATCCCAGAAATTAAAAAACGACATTGTGTTTAACTTGCTCTCTTGAGGCGGCAAGTCAATATTCATTCTAATAACAAACCGGGTTATTTCGTTCATAGGTATAATTGCCATTTAGCCACCGTTTATTATTTCAGTTTTTAACTCATAATATTTCCTACATTCTACACTAGATTTTTAAAATAAATAACAAACGCTCTTTGATTTTCACATAGAGTATATCTGGCGTCCTGAATGCCATCGAGGAATAATGAAATATCGGAATGATTTAATCCCAGCAGTTCCGTCTGGCTATTCATAATATAATTAATAATTTTTCAGAATTCTGTAATAAATTACTGAACAACAAACATCGTATTCACAAGGACATCTTAGACTGACGCCTAGGCTAATCGTAAGTACTTGATTTTAGAAAATGAGTTACTAATTTTTTTCTTTTGTTATATAAAACAAAAGATAAAACCGATAACTAAGTTTGATCGCTAAGAAAACATTTACAACCTTTTTACGAATGTTGACTTATTTTTGCTAATTACAAACGCAAAAAAGTTTACTAATACAAAAACAGTTATTACTAAAACAAAACGGATAACCACTTACTAACTTTTAAAGATTTCTAATTAAATTAACAATAGACAGAAAAAAACGTTTCTACATTTTTACAAATGTTTTCCTTGTTTTACTAAAGCAAAAACCAAAACTGATTACTGAAAAATCGATTAATAACTTCGTACTACTGCAGTTTACAGATCGTGCTATATTTGGATAGGATTTTCAAGTTAAATTTAATAGTTACGGTATCCTTAGTTTATTTAATCGCCAGGTGCAAGTGCGGAATAGTTAATAAAGCTCCTGCCTACCCATATTAAGAATTTGTTTCTAAATAATAACGTTAACATTTCAGCCCGGTCTGTAAACTGCAGAAGTACCAATAACTATTAAGGATTGTTTTTTTCTAAAGTAATAAATAAACATCGCTTACGGAGTCTTCGACTGTTTCCTTTTTTACTAAAACGAAACACTTAATTATTACTAACGTTTTAGGACGTTTTAAAACAAATGTTTTTTTAAATAAAAACAAAACAAAACTAAAGACAAAAAACAATCCTTTACGAAGTCTTCGACTGTTTTCTTATTATTAAATCAAAACGAATAATCAATTACTAAATTTAAAGGAATTTTTAAAACGACTGTTTTTTTAATAATATCAAAAAACATGATTACTTTCAGAAAACCGATTAATAATTTTTAAAGAATGTATTATGTTTCTAGAATAAAAAAAAACAATTGCCTTTTACTAAAAATAACAGATATTCACCTCATAACTTTTCAGGACTTTCACTAAAAAACATCCAGACATTCGTTTACTAAGTTTTAACGAATTTTTTTATAAAACTTTCAACGACTGTTAGTATTCTAGCGTACAATAATAACAATACTGTAGAAACTATTTAGGGGAAATGGAAAGTGTTTTCATTATTTTAATTTTTCATTCACTCATTATGCCCCACTCCACCCATACAATTTGAGTGGCAACTTTTTGGTGTTTCTTATGCAGTGAAAACAATTCCAATCTTTAATTAGAGAGGACGTCATATATATACTGTAGCTAGATCTGATTAAGCCTGTGGATTTTCTTATGTTCAAGTACACAGAAGCGGAGTCACATGAACGAGATAGGTATCTACAGGGATACTGGTTTCGACTGCTTAACAACATGGTATTTGTGAAAATACTATTACTAATAATAGCTAACATCGATCCAAAATAGGAAAAAGTTTTGTGGACCTGCTTTTAACATTGTGAGGTCTGTGTTCGCGCCAAATCGTTGAAGGTTAGGCATGGAATTTCTTGAGTTAATCCACTTCCCCGGGCAACGCCGGGACACGATTCAGCTAGTAATAATAAAACTAATAGCTAAATTGGTTTTACGTACACTACCCTTTTCAGTTGGCTTACCATACACTTGTTAAGGTCTAGTTCAAGTTACCAGCATTAAATATGCTTATGACTGCTTCCCTCTGATTTAAGACGAATAACAACACGAAAATAATACATTCCACAACTAATTTAAAAAATAAAATACGTTTTGCTATATTCATTAAAACTTAAAAACCCACAATAAGTAATATTACGTATGATACGAGTAATAATATTTTAAAATGTTAATGGATAATACAATTAATCCTGTGACGCTAATTCTGGCGTGCCGGATTTAAATTAAAAACGTTTAAATACTTCACCTACGGCGTTCTCGGCTGTTTTTTGAAATTCTCTTATTTTCTCCAGCATTTTGTACATTTGTTTTTATCATCTAAAAATGATTCGATTAAAAATAGAAAGGTCTTGTGATACATATTGGACATTTTTAAAAAAATTTAAACGAAAACAGTTATAAAGAAAACCAAAAAAAAAAAAAAAAGGTATACTCAAGCAAAAGAATTCTGCAATGTTTAACAATATTTGATTATATATATGTATATACAGAATTCTCGCCTAAACTAAAAACTTGGTGTTGAAGTAAATACTGAAAATCTATACACAGTATATTATATCACCTAGAAATAAACATATTTATTGCATTATTTGTATCAGTTTTATGAATTCAACATCAACAAAATTGGCCTTTCAAATACATTCCCAATCGGATCCAACGGAAAATTACAGATCCATTCGTTTAACATACTACCTATACTAACCAATAGGATGATTTAATTAAACAAATTATTAAAAGAACTGCTGTCTGTTTGACAATGAACATTTTCAATTTATAATTTGAAGACTCGGCTAATAAGATTTATAATAAGATTTATAATAACTTTTTAAAATTACACCCCCCTTTTTTGGATAAGGACCACTATAGATATGTTCTCACTGTTGCCTCTTGGCATGATCGTATGTATCTAAACCGAGTTCATAAGCTTATCTCGTATTCCGTGACTTTGTTGTTGTCATGTAGTAACCTTATTCATTATATATTTGTTTTGTTTTTGTTTATACATAGATATGCATGGACGTCTATATTTTTCGTATATATGTAGACATATTGAGTGTTCTCTCTCGTGTTTAATAATTTTTTTGTTTTTTATTATTATGTTTAATTTTTGACTTATTTACTTCCTAAATTCTATATTTATTTATTCATTTATTATTATAGATTTTCTTATTATTACTATTTGTATAGGTGTGTTATTTCAACTGACAACTGTTACTTTCTATATTCTATATTTTACATTTTTGATTATTATTTGTCTTATGTGTTTTTTATATGTTTACTGTGTGTTTTTATAGATACATTATGGTGATGTTTTGTTGGACTTCTATTTGTGATGTTATGAAATCGGTGTTGAGAAAGAGATGTGCTAAGATTAATAAAAAGTATTTCGTCTTAGAAACGATCGTACACCAGAAGATATTGTTTATATTTAATTCATGGAACTAATATAAATAATGTTATAAATATATTATTTCAATTTAATCTATAATAGCTCTGTTTAACCTGAAAGTTCTTAAATTGAGTCAATTTAATTTCTGCAGCATTTTTAGTATACAATATTATAGATTTGACTTATCCTCTATTGTCTTCAAGTCAATCTTTCTATATGTGCCTCCCTTCGCATAAATAGAACTTAAATTCCATTTTTGATCTGGGAATGTCTCGTGGTCGTATGGTTATGACGCTTGCTTGCAGAGTCTAGGTAGATTTTGTAGTAGAGGTTCGAACCTTGCAACCGATAATTATTTCCTACATTTATGAAAGTAGAAAGCTTGAAAAGCTAGCGAGTGTAAGTAAAAATAGTTTAATATTATTTACTTAAAATTAATACTATATATATTGGTACAGTAAAATTAGTACAACATTCGTACCGTCGGTTTCAAGCACAGAAGGACTTAGCCATCTGCTCTCTTCAGCTTCTGTTGTCATGTTTTCTGTACCAAGATAAGTAAATATTACGCTCTTAATTTTTAATTTTAATTCTCAATTAATCGAGCACTCTGCTGGGATTTTTCCTGCTATATTACAAAGAAGTCATATATATATATATATATATATATATATATATATATATATATAGAGAGAGAGAGAGAGAGAGAGGGGGGGGAGAGATAGAGAGAGAGAATTATTTAAATGCTCACAATTTCTCCATAAGTATGTTACAAATTAGTTAAAAGTTTGATAAAAATAAATTAAATACATCTATTTTGTTTATTAAGTTTAGAAATCCTCTAAATAGGTAAAAGCTTTAGAAATAAAATAAAAGTTTAAAAAATCGTAAGTAAATAATAGTGGGTATTTTAATTATTTCCCTCTAAATCATGTACATTTTTGAGAATTCTTAAAATAAAAAATACACAAAATGTCGATCGTATAAAATGCAATATGCTTGAATAGACGAACGTTGCCGAACCACACATCACATTTATGTCTGTAGAATATGCACATACATGATTTAAACAAGATTACTATGAAATTCTATTTCTCTAATACACATTCAAATAAATCTACTCGACCTTATTTTTCGTAAAAGACAAACATGGAAATAAATGTGGCGAACAATTTGGAGTCTGACATTCGAAAAAATCGTCTCTTGTGAATTGCAATAATTATGTGAATTCTTAGTAATTAATTCATAAACCAAAATTTCAATTGTAACTATTCTGAGTTTTGCATAATTTTTAGACGTGTTCAACCATTTATATATGAGAATCTGTTGTCTATTCGTCTGTCGGTCCGTACAACAGTCTGTCTGTTCGTCGCGCATACGTTTGAAATACCATTTTCGTCGTCTTACATTTCAATCTGATGGTTTCAGACAATCAAGTTCTCGTCATTATTGCTAAAAAACTTGAAAGGTAAATGTTTTTCTAATACGCGCCCTTTCTGTGATTCTTTCCGACCGAGGAAACGCCGCCTGCAAATAAATTCTTTCAGACCTCGAAAAAATAACTAAATCAAGACAAAACTGTTTAAGACAGATGAGGTTTATTCGCCTTATTCTTCGTTCCAAATAACTAACCAATGAAGTGAGGGGAGACAGAAATATATATAACGGTACTAACTGTTAAATCAATCCTTATCAGCGTATTTAGTTTTACTCACATTTATAGTGCTTCCTATGAACTGACGCCCTCTCACTCATTCTCTCTTCCGCCATGTGACGTCATATCGTTTCTACCAATTCCCACAGGCGAGTAAGCACTAACGCCGAGTTCAGTAAGTTGACTCCGACTGAACTTTCATTTGTTGTTATTTTCAACCAACCAATTTATATACTCTTGCGTTTACTCATTCAATATTCAACCGTCCATATGTAACGCTTAAATTTAAAATAAATTTCCGTAGGAATACCACGCGTTAGTTTGCATTTTCAACATGAAACACACATATTTGATAATACCCCATATTTTACAAATGAATGGTTATTTTAAATAATACCCCTAATTTTAAAAATAAATGGTTACATTAAATAATACTCCTAATTTAAAAAAAATGAATGGTTAAATTCAATAATGCCACTAATTTAAAAAATGAATACTTACATTAAATAATACCCCTAATTAAAAAAAAATGAATGGTTACATTGAACAATACACCTGATTTTAAAAATGAATGGTTACATTGAATAATACCCCTGATTTTAAAAATGAATGCTTACATTGAATAATACCCCTGATTTTAAAAATGAATGCTTACATTGAATAATACCCCTGATTTTAAAAATGAATGCTTACATTGAATAATACCCCTGATTTTAAAAATGAATGCTTACATTGAATAATACCCCTGATTTTAAAAATGAATGCTTACATTGAATAATACCCCTGATTTTAAAAATGAATGCTTACATTGAATAATACCCCTGATTTTAAAAATGAATGCTTACATTGAATAATACCCCTGATTTTAAAAATGAATGGTTACATTGAATAATACATCTGATTTTAAAAATGAATGGTTACATTGAATAATACCCCTGATTTTAAAAATGAATGGTTACATTGAATAATACCCCTGATTTTAAAAATGAATGGTTACATTGAATAATACCCCTGATTTAAAAAATGAATGGTTACATTGAATAATACCCCTGATTTTAAAAATGAATGGTTACATTGAATAATACCCCTGATTTTAAAAATGAATGCTTACATTGAATAATACCCCTGATTTAAAAAATGAATGGTTACATTGAATAATACCGCTGATTTTAAAAATGAATGGTTACATTGAATAATACCCCTGATTTTAAAACTGAATGGTTACATTGAATAATACCCCTGATTTTAAAAATGAATGGTTACATTGAATAATACCCCTGATTTTAAAAATAAATGCTTACATTTAATGCCACTAAGACTAAGTTCACTTCTTTTTACAATTATAAGAAACTTTTCCAACCGTCGATTGTCATGGATAATAGCACCTTACATGAAAGTCCAAAATCCAAACTCCTCGGCTTAACATTCACAGGTAACATAAATTAGAACAAATATATAGAAACTACTACAAAGTCTGCTTAAAAATAGGCTCCATGTACCGCGCTAGAAAACTTTTCACACCTGCCAGTATCCTATATATCTACAAAGCCATCATTTGCCCATGCATGGAGTATTGTTGCAACATCTTGGCTACTGCACTAATCACTAGTCTCTCCTTCTTAGACAGGATCTAAAAAAGAGAATCAAATCTAATAGGCCACACGTTGTCTACCTAGCTCTAGCCCATCTCCCATCCCCGCAATGTGGCATTCCTGTGCTTGTTTTACAAACACTTTAATGGAATGTGCTTCAGCGAGCTATCTGCACTTGTGCCCCCTCAACGTAAGCACCCCCAACAATCAGCAATATCCAAGACCTTCACAGTAGAGGTCTTCAGATGCTGGACGACTTTCTACTCTAATAGATTTTGTTCTACGAACTGCTTGACTTTGGAATTCTCTCTCTGCTCCTTGTTTCCCCGACTGTACCGACGTAGAAATTTAAATGTAATCTAAACAAACATTTCGATGCATAAATCGCCACTTAAAATGCCCCTATGATTCAAGCCCCTAATTCACAGTAGCCCTTACGTGTCAGTGGCAATGTGCTTTGTCTGAGGAGAAGATAAGAAAAAAAAGGGGCTAGGCATCTTTGTAAGAGCATCTGCCCATCTTTTGGTCTGGCAGGCTTACGTATTAAAAACAACTTGAGTCGATCTGTCAAGCTTTAGTATGAAATAGATATTTCGTAGGCATGTGACGCTTAAGTTTTAATCAGCAGAACACGCAGATTGCACGGACGTATCTATGGAATATCCGGAAGTAATAAAATAAAACATAGTTCCTGGTTGTATGCAAGCACTGCTAAATCCAATTCAAATAAAATTGAACTGACCTGATGTATTCGGCCATTTTTTCTTCCGGGTCCGATAAAAATTACTCCAAAGAAAAAAAATTATATTCAAAGGTAATTAAGCTTGCGCAAGCCCAGTAGACAGCGTAAGAAATCCGAAAACGAACACTCCTCCTTAATAAGACAACAGCATGAACGTCAATGAATGACAACTGATTTAAATCGCACGCACAAACGGATGTTACATGTCTTCAGTTAACAAGGAAAACGCCCACACATATTGAGGGATGTGTAAATTCAGTTATATGTATACCGGATGTTATATGTCTGGGTCGAATCAGTTATGTATATATTGTAATATTAAAAATCTGGGTCACAGAGACGGATTTGTAACTTTAGATCAGAGTCCCGATATATCTCCTCCTCCAAATTAACTACTTGATCTCTGCTTTGAGTATATAAACCAAATTTACACATCTAACACTATCATATAATTTAGAAGATTTATGAAATTAATAATTAAGAAGTTGTTAACACATTTAGAATTTAATAATTTAAAGCTTTAAAAAATTTTAAATCTAGACCCCTGCAACTTAATAACTTAAAAATTTAATAATTTAAACATTAAAAAATGTTAAAATACAGACTTTTGCAAGTTAAAAAAATAAAAAGATTTAAAGAGATTTAAAGAGATATTTAGGCATAATTAATGTCTAAACCTTATAGGCTGGGAAGATTTAACATACACGTCTCCAAAACTGGATACTCCGAAGCCAGTCCCGACATTTGGGAACTAATTCATTTCTAGAGTTGATTAAATTTAAACGTTTAGGTGCTGTGGCAATCATCACGGCCTCTGAATTGCATAGACTGCAAGATCTAGATCATGGGTTATAAAAGTTTGATTTTTTCGGGATGGAATATTTTTGGATCTTAGATTTTTAACTAAAGTAGTCAGTGATGTTTTGTTGTTGCTGACATCGTTATTGAAGGAGTAATTATGCATAGCAATGCGGGTTTTAATTAGATTTGCTGTAGCCCCAATATAAGTGTGTATCTTAGGGTTTGCTATTATTCCTGAACCACTGATATTTCTATTCCCGGGTCTACTTCTGTTTACTGTATTATCATGATATGGATTAGATTGGTTAATTGAATGTATATTATGGTTAGCGTTATCATAAACTACCGTTGGAAGATCATTATCGGCTTGCTGAGGTGGAGGATGGATATTAGCATTATTAGGTGTAGCATTATGGTTCAAACTAGTCATGATGCTAAGTTGTAGAGTTTCATTAGGGACTGCATTTATGTGATCTCTATGGTTCATTGTAGAATTATTTAGTTCAGTTACAGTCCAAGCATACACAATGTCAGTGTATGTGCATCTATTATCCAATGGGCATTCGCTGGTACGCCTGCAGTTGCACGCATTTCTGGGATTGGAACAAGTAGCATTGGATTGGATAGATTTTATATTTTTGCTATTTTCTGAAATTATTGTTTGTGCTATGTTAGGCATAGTGGAGTAGGACATTTTGATTGAGTTTTAATTGAGTATGGAGTTATATTTATGTGGGTGTTTAAAGGATTTTTTAAATATTTTAAAGAATTCCTTGGGAATATTGGTTTTAACGTTGTTATTAAAAGGTGGGTTAAACCAGATGTTGTTTTTTCTTCTAAGGCGTTTACGTGAAGTAAGTATGGAACTATCTATATGTTGCTCATTCACATCAGGTTTGATGGAATGCCTCTGTTGTCTATGTTCATTTATATTTCTTTTGGTCCGGCTCCTATTGCTAATTGTCATATTATGCGTAATAATATTTACACTTGTATCTCCCTGTTGATTCTGGTTATAAGTAATTTTTTTAGAGTATCCTGAGTTAAGTAAGGCATTATTATAAAATTGTGTGTTTTGGTTAAAAATGTTTTTATTAGCGGAAAGCCTAGAGATTCTATTGGAGACCGAAGGGACTATTGATTTGATTATAGCTTTCGGGTAGTTTGTGTACATACAAAAGAGTTAGATTAGGTTTATAGAAGGGGCTATATAATCCGTCATTGAGGTTAAGGGTACTATCTAGGAAGTTAGAGGTTTTCCTCTCAGGATCAACAGTAATTGATAGGCCAAACGTTCGGAAAAAATCATGCAAAGCTTCAATTGTTTTGCTATAACTTCTAGGCTTCTCATCAGAGACAAATTCTTAATCAACCTCTTTGATATCTTGCCTGGAGCTATTTAAAACTTGTTGACGTGGATGAACTGTATAGGTTTACAAAAGGTATGTTGTAAGCCGATATATTTGATGTTTTATATACCTTTATGTGTTTATATATATATTTTTTAAATATATTTTCAAAGTTTAATTTTTATTACCTGCAGTAATGTCATTGCGGTAATGGTCCTCTGAGGAGAAGATTTTCTTTGAAAACTCATGAGTTAAGGACTGTAAAGAACTTTGCCTGAACATTGAACTGTAATAAAATGTTATTCGCACCTTATTCTATTCTTTCACTTTATCTATTGCTATATATATATATATATATATATATATATATATATATATATATATATATATATATATATATATATATTGTTGAATATAAGAGACAACTCATGTCTAGATATCTTTTGGTAGATCCTTTTAGTAGTCCGAATCAGGATCTTAGTTTCAGAGGGGAATTTGCAATAGTTTGGATTTTTCTCCCAAGTACTTTCAGACCTGAAGATGGACACGGATAGGTATGAAGGTACTTGGGAGACAAATCCAAACTATGGCAAATCCATCAGCCAATTCCCCTCCGAAACTAAGATCTTTATTCGGACTATTGAAAGGATCTACCAAAGGATATCTCAACATGAGTTGTCTCTTATATTCAAAATTACTTGCCTGCAAAAGAAGATGCTGCCTATATATATATATATATATATATATATATATATATATATATATGGTACGTCAATGAAAATTAATAAGACCTGCAAATGGAAGCAAATCGATATTTTTTTTAAAAACTCTTTGAAATATGGAACTTTGACAGTCCTATCCTGTCAACTTATCAATCAAAATTTTCCTCTGATGATAAGATTTTAATCTTTGAAAAGCCTGGTTTAAGGAATGAAAGAGAAGAAAAATTAAAATAAATGTTTTTTATTAACTAAACTGCTCCTTGTTTTGAACAACTGAAGATATCGATTTGCTTCCATTTGCAGGTCTTATTAATTTTCATTAGCGTACCATATTTTTGCTCTATCCAGTATATTGAGCTTTCCTTATTTCACAATAGGTCCAACTCTCTAAAAGTTTACCTTTTAGTTATAATTAACATAATTTACACACATATATATATATATATATATATAAATATGTATATATATATATATATATATATATATATATAAATATGTATATATATATATATATATATATATATATATATATATATATATATATATATATATATAAGCACTTTGCCTGAACATTGAACTGTAATAAAATTTGATTCGCACCTTATTCTATTCTTTCACTTTATCTATTGCTATATATATATATATATATATATATATATATATATATATATATATATATATATATATATATATATATATATATATATTAGTGTTGGGAAGATTAACCGGAATCGGGAATCGGAAAAATTGGACCTGAGAATGAGATCCTACTTTTTTCAGGCGATTACGTGTGAAAATACTGAAAAACTTGTGTGGAAGAAAAAAATCAGTCCGTTTAGAATTTAGAGTGGGTGATCAGTTTAACAGGTAAATTTAACGAAAAATGAGGACCCATTTCTGGACCATTCTAATGTTTTAGGACAGTTAATAAAGTAAATTCTATATGGTGGATACATTCTGAGCCTTTTTTAGGGAGCCACTTTTTAAAGCGATTACGCGATGTTTTATGAGCTTTCCAGTCGGACTTAAGGATAGTGGCAAAATACATTTAATGAAGTGTTTTAAAAACTTAGATTGGCCGGAAATAAATATCATTTTACGTTAATTTTTATACGAAATCGATCCCCTATTTTAAATTCTAAAATAATAATTTTGTTCGTCTTTCTGCAAAGTTTTCAGGGTGTTCTCAAGTAATCGCCTAAAAAAGTAGGATCTCATTTTGGAGGGTAGTGATTTAGTTAAGGGTGTTATTAATTACGTGTCACCTTATTTACTTGTCTGCACACGGAGGCAGAGTTAGACACATGGTCGGCTTTTAATGTAGGGATTCTAGCTCTCGTAGGGGAGGGCACTCAAGATTGGTAGAAAAATTAAAATTGCCTCTATCTAGAAGGATTTCAGCTTCACTAACCGAGGGCGGAAAATATATAATGTAATATCAGAACAAATACTACACTTTAACTTATTTATTTGTTAACAAATATAACATAACATAGCACAAGGCCATCAAAAGTGTGGGAAGTGTGTGTACCTATCTTACTCTTTTATGTTCCATTCTCTGAGAGTACTTTCGATTGATTCATCGGATCATCTTCGGGTGGAGTATTAGTCTTGTGTGTTCATGTCTGCCGAGTTCGTCGAACAGTGCGGTAATGTATGTTTTTTTAATGAACCCATCAAAATATTTTACCGTAACCAGATGCATCCGAACTATAAATTAGACGAACAATAGTAATAATAAAATCAGATTAATCATTTATTATAAAAGAAATTCAAAACCTCTAACCACATGATTAACAATAACAGCTCCCATGCCAACACCTAAAATAAACATGACTGCTCCCCTTCTCAATATAGACACATCCTAGTGAACAATACTAAAATAATATACCACGATACCAACACCAAAGGATTAAATATTATTGAAGTCATCTACTTAAAAACTAAATATGCCACAATCAATAATGTGAATTACGAAACTAGTCACAACATTTTAAAATGTCTAGCATAGTAATAAATGTTACCAAATTCTAAGCCATTAAACAAATATACGTTGTAATCTTGAACGCGCTCAGAACGTAATCAAATTCTTAACGGTTAAGCAATCAAACTTTTGAATCTTGCACGTTCTTAGAACGTAATCATGCTCTCATGTAATATCTCAATATTATAGACGCTCTTTTTTACAGTTGTAAATTATTAGCCGTTAGTATAATTTAAAAAAAATCAACAGTAAAGAGATACTTTGAAAAAAAAAAAAAAAAATAACACCGCCTGAAGATGGTTTGACGAATCAAGTCGAAAGTAGTCGCAAAAAAAGGAAAGAAAATGGAACAAGAAACCCATGGAACTTACATACAGCAATTTGACCGAAACACTAAATGGACTATTCGGAAAATTAAAAAAGTAAAAAAAGTCTTATCAAGTAAAAACACTCTGTGTTATTTAATAATATTTGCCTAAATGAAAATATGATGCTAAAATACACAATACACACACACACACATATATTTATATATATATATATATATATATATATATATATATATATATATATATATATATATATATATTATTCAGTACAGAAAATTAGTGCAACATCTGATCTTGAAACCAATGGTACTGATGTTGTACTGATTTTCTGTACCGAATAATAAATAAATATTACGCTTTAATTCTGATTTTCCCAATTAATTGAGCACTCTGCTAGGATTTTTCCTACCTTCTTACAAAAGAAGTTATATATATATAATGTGTGTGTACTTGATTCTTTATATTCTTTACAAATGGTGAAATGTATTTCATGAAGTCGTAACAAGGGATTTTACTGTTTTCGCCTCGAGTTTAAAACTCTAATAGCAAACGCTTTTAATTCTCTCTGAAACGCTAACCGAGATGTATTGTTTCAACTTCTGTAAAAGACGGAATGTCACCAGACCGAAGCATTTTGTCACCAAATAAAATTTATTTATAAGAAGGTGTATGAACACATTTCAGAGAAATTTCAAAGATCAAACGGGTTTCCGAAATATATTTTTCCATTCTTGTAACCTCATATGTTTTGGTTGTGTTTCCAATAGTTTATATTTTAGGCTCGTCATTAATTTGTCATGGAAAATGCACTTGTTAGTGAAAATCAAAGAAATTGGGAGATGGTGTGACGGGTGGAGGACATAACAAGGAGAGAGGAAGAGGGAATGAAGAGAAGAGGAGATACATACAGAAAGAAAAAGAGGAATAAAATAAAGGCGAGAATTGGAGGAAAAGGAGGAAATACGGAAAGAGAGGAGAAGAAATAGAAGATAAAAATATCAAGAAAACGAAGACGTAAATGAGAATATCAAGATGAAGAAGTTGATGATGATGATGAAAATAGCAAGAAGATGAAGATGAAAATATAAAGATGAAGAAGTTGATGATGATGATGAAAATAGCAAGAAAAAGATGAAGATGAAAATATACAGATGAAGAAGAAGTTGATGATGATAAAAATAGCAACAAGAAGATGAAGATGAAAATATAAAGATGAAGAAGAAGTTTATAATGATGAGGATGAAAATAGCAAGAAGAAGATGAAGATGAAAATATGAAGATGAAAAAGTTGATGATGATGATGATGATGTTAATAGCAAGTACAAGATGAAGATGAAAATATAAAGATGAAAAAGTTGATGATGATGATGAAAATAGCAACAAGAAGATGAAGATGAAAATATAAAGATTAAAAAGTTGATCGTGATGATGAACATAGCAACAAGAAGATGAAGATGAAAATATAAAGATGAAGAAGAAGTTGTTGTTGATGATGATGATGATGATGATGATGATGATGATGATGATGATGATGATGATGATGATGATGAAAATAGCAAGAAGAAGATGAAGATGAAAATATAAAGATGAAAAAGTTGATGATGAAAATAGCAAAGAGGAGAAGAAGATGAAATATAAAGATGAAGAAGTTTACGATGATTATGAAAATAGCAAGAGGAAGATGAAGATGAAAATATAAAGATGAAGAAGTTGATGAGTATGATGATCATGAAAATAGCAAGAAGAAGATGAAGATGAAAATATAAAGATGAAAAAGCGTCTGATTTTGATGATAATGATGCTGCTGCTAATGATGATAATGATGCTGATGCGGCTAATGATGATGATCAAAAATATTTTTTAAAACGTGCCAATGGAACGGACAGCAGTTACAAAAGAAAGGAAGAATGAAAAGAAGGAATGTGAAAACAAACGAAGAAACGGTAAGAAACAGAGAGAATAAAAGGCAGATAGACACAGAAAGATAGATAGATAGAGAGAGAGAGAGAGAGAGAGAGAGAGGGGGAGGAAGAGAATATGGGCAACGAAAAAGAAATGAATGTAAGGGACAAAGTTGAAAAATCGAAATAGACAGAGAAAGAAGAAAAAGAAGAAGGAGGAGGAGGAGGAGGAAGTTATCAGAGCTGAAAGAATGGAAATAAGCCGGGGAAAACAAACATAAAAATTACATAAACTCGCGAGAACATAAAGAAAATAAGAAATGTAAAGAACAAAAATATGTTATATTACTTTAATGGCTTCAATTTTGACTCCAATGTGGCGACCGTGTTTTTATTTACTTACCTCCCCGCGTGAACGAATCTAGATCCCCAAAAGAGGTCATTCTGGATTTAGACAATTGAAAGAGTTGCCACGGTCGAGAAATATATATCTTCCTTTGTCCGAAGAGATAACAGATGTCACACTTTGTCCTAACCCGAAGTTCAAATATTACCGTGTATTGATCGTAACGTTAGTTTGTTTCTTCGTTATAAAATGAACTTTTCCTTGTAATGAATGGATGAACTAATGACCGAAAACATCCTTTTAATATATATTTATAAGCAAAATCAACAATCACCGACCGATTGTGGGTTATGTCATACATTCTAAGGACTGTTAATTCCTTTTTTTCATGTTGCACATTGGATGATGGCGTTCTTACGTGCCTTGTTCGTGTCTCTTACCGAAAGACTAACACAATTGATAAGCCAACATCTTGTTTGTCCAATCACAGCCCTGGTATGTATACAATACTCATTCTCTATCTAATAGAATATACATATAAAAAGAGAAGCGATGAATCAAATACGAAAGAAAAGTTAAAGATAGAAGTGGTAAAAGAATAGAAAGGAAGAAAAAAGTAAGGGGAAGAAAAGTAATTAAAAAATTCAAAATCATACAAAGAAAAAAGAAAGACTAAAATTATGAATAAAACTGAATTGAAAAGAGAGCATAAAATAAAGAGAAAGAAGAGAAAAGGAAGAAAACAAAGGAAGGAATATATGAGAGTGAAAGGTGGAAAAACGAAAAGAGAACAGTTTCGCTTCAGGAAGAAAATTGGAAGGAAAATTAGAAAAAAAATGGAGGCTAGAAAAGAGTGAAGTGAGGTAAAAAAAATGAATATAAAAAGAGGAATGGGTCGGAATGATGAAAAGAAAGGAAATAAGGGAATAAAAGAAAGGAAATAGGTAAGCTACGAAAAAGGGAAATGAAGGAAATGAATTGATAAATGAGAAATAGGAGAAAAATGAATAAAGAAAATAGAAAAGAAAAGGGAAAAAGAAGATTGAAAAATCTAGGTAACGAATGAAGAAAAAGTAAACAAAGAATAAAAAACAGGCATAAAGGAGAAAAACAAGAAATAATGAATCAGAAGGAAGTAAAGAAATTACAAATAAATAAATCAGGTAAAAGAGTGAAATAAAGAAGAGAGAAAATAAGAAACGTAAACTTAAAAAAAAAAAACGAAAAACAAAGAACATAAGAAAAGGAAAAGAATGGAACGAAATAAGTAAACAATCGGAAAAAATAGAAGAAGAAAAAAATAACCAAAAATGAAAAAGTAAAATGATAAAATATTAAAAAAAGAAGAAAAAATGAAAAAATAAACGAAAATAACGAGTAGACAGAAAAGAGCAGGAACACAGATGTGGAAAAGTGGAAGAAAAGGAAAGAAAAGAAAAATGAAATAAACTAGCGATAATAAGTGAAAGAAAGAATTGAGAAAGGAAGACAAAAGTCCGAAAACAAATTAAGAAGCGACAGACACAAAGGAAAGAAAAGATCAATAGCATTGGAAAGAAGAAAAGAAAAAATAAGAAAATAAATGAATTACAAAACCGAAAGAAAGAAAACGACAAACATTGAAGAAAAACGCAAAAGTAAGAAAGTAAAAAAA